>OY740786.1:22041902-22395198 GCA_963514005.1 Raja brachyura | reverse complement strand
TGAGTTAAACAGGTACTTTGGTTCTGTCTTCACTAAGGAAGACAAATAATCTCCCAGATGTACTACGGGACAGAGGACCTAGGGTGACGGAGGAACTGAAGGAAATTCACATTGGTCAGGAAATGGTGTTGGGTAGACTGATGGGACTGAAGGCTGATAAATCCCCAGGGCCCGATGGTCTGCATCCCAGGGTATTCAAGGAGGTGGCTCCAGAAATTGTGGACGCATTGGTGATCATTTTCCATTGTTCTATAGACTCTGGATCAGTTCCTGTGGATTGGAGGGTAGCTAATGTTATCCCACTTTTCAAGAAAGGATGGAGAGAGAAAGCAGGGAATTATAGACCAGTTAGCCTCACATCGGTGGGGGGCAAGATGCTGGTGTCGATTATCAAGGATGTAATAGCGGCGCATTGGGATAGCAGTAACAGGATCGGTCCAAGTCAACATGGATTTACGAAGGAAAATCATGCTTGACTAAGCTTCTGGAATTTTTTGAGGATGTAACAAGTAAAATGGTTAAGGGAGAACCAGTGGATGTAGTGTAGCAGGACTTTCAGAGAGCTTGTAATAAGGTCCCACACAGGAGATTAGTGGGCAAAATTAGAGCACATGATATTGGGGATAGGGTATTGACATGGATAGAAAATTGGTTGGCAGACAGGAAACAAAGAGTAGGGATTGACATGTCCCTTTCAGAATGGCAGGTAGTGACTTGTACACTCCAAAGAAGTACATTTGTAGGTGAATTGGCTTCCGTAAAGATTGTAAATTATCCCTAGTGTGTGTAGGATAGTGCAGGTGTACGGGGATCACTGGTCGGCGCGGACACAGTGGGCCAAAGGGCCTGTTTACACACTGTATCTCTAAACACCCCCGACTCTCAGTCTGAAGAAAGGTCTCAACCCAAAATTCCTTTTCTCCAGAGATGTTGCTTGACCTGCTGAGTTACTCCAGCATTTGTTTCTATAATAGGTGAATCCTCAGGTTAGTGCCCCACCTGAATTTTCCCAGTGACTGGGGGCCTGTGCTGCAGCTGAACAACATGGAGGAGGAGTGGTAAATCGAGGCCATGCCATTCCTTCTGCCATGCAGAGGTTGGAGCACTGAGGGCACGAGGGGATGGAGCCAGATGCAAAGTGATTTCTGGCCAGTGTCCAGCCCTGAGGTTTTGCTGACAGTGAACATAATGATCTCGTGTGAAATGCAGAAGCGAATTATTTTTCCATTTGCCTCCTTCCCCTGGTTCATCACACAATATTTAAATGTGTGGGTAAAGTGGGGATAAAATGGACAAAGATTGCAAAATCATTTCCCAGTCTCACATCCTGCGGACCGTTCCTCACTCTGGAGCCACATTGCAGTCCTTCAGATCAGATTCAGATGAGTTAAACAGGTACTTTGGTTCTGTCTTCACTAAGGAAGACAAATAATCTCCCAGATGTACTAGGGGACAGAGGAGCTAGGGTGACGGAGGAACTGAAGGAAATTCACATTAGTCAGGAAATGGTGTTGGGTAGACTGATGGGACTGAAGGCTTATAAATCCCCAGGGCCTGGTGGTCTGCATCCCAGGATACTCAAGGAGGTGGCTCCAGAAATTGTGGATGCATTGGTGATCATTTTCCATTGTTCTATAGACTCTGGATCAGTTCCTGTGGATTGGAGGGTAGCTAATGTCATCCCACTTTTCAAGAAAGGAGGGAGAGATAAAGCAGGGAATTATAGACCAGTTAGCCTGACATTGATGGTGGGGAAGATGCTGGAGTCGATTATCAAAGATGTAATAGCAGCACATTTGGATAGCAGTAACAGGATCGGTCCAAGTCAACATGGATTTACGAAGGAAAATCATGTTTGACAAATCTTCTGGATATTTTGAAGATGTAACAAGTAAAATGGTCAAGGGAGAACCAGTGGATGTAGTGTAGCTGGACTTTCAGAGAGCCTGTAATAATGTCCCACGCAGGAGATTAGTGTGCAAAATTAGAGCACATGATATTGGGGGTAGGGTATTGACGTGGATAGAAAATTGGTTGGCAGACAACAAACAAAGAGTAGGGATTAACGAGTCACTTTCAGAATGGCAGGCAGTGCCGTAAGACTCGGTGCTGAGACTGCAGCTATTTACAATATACATTAATGATTTAGATGAAGGAATTAAAAGTAACATTAGCAAATTTGCAGATGACACAAAGCTGAGTGGCAGTGTGAACTGTGAAGAGGATGCTATGAGGATGCAGAGACTTGGACAGGTTGAGTGAGTGGGCAGATGGATGGCAGATGCAGTATAACGTGGATAAATGTGAGGTTATCCACTTTGGAGGCATGAACAGGAAGGCAAATTATTATCTGAATGGTGTCAGGTTAGTAAAAGGGGAAGTACAATGAGACCTGGGTGTTCCAGTACATCAGTCACTGAAAGTATGCCAGGCACGTGCCGTCAGGGTAGGCAAGGTAGCCACTGCCTACCCTGACTAAAATTATAAAAAGGTAATTATTAAATATAAATAGTAAAGATTTCCAATTCATATACTAAATTCAGTGTTTATTATTAAATGGTTATTATTTTAATAATTGATCTTAGGTAGGCATAATTCGCCTATGCCTTTCATCCACAGCACGCGTAATACATGTAACTATGTTAAACTCACGTTGCCTGGACACTGCTTCAAGCCTGCACTTGCAACAGGCAGTAAAGGCAGCTGAAATTCTGCCTTTGCACCGTGGACTGGGCGCAAGGTGCTGTGCATGCCTACAGGAGTGGAAACCAATCTGCGCATGCATGGTTTTAAAAGATTTTTTAAAAGTCGACTGACTGCCTACAGGACCGATCTGCGTATGCACTGTTTTTACGTTTTTCTGCACATGCACGGTTTTCACGATTTTCTGTGCATGCGCGGATTTTTACAATTTTTAAAAGTCGACTGACTGCCTAGTGCGCAGTGCCTACCCTGAGTAATTACTCACGGAACGTGCCTGAAATAAGCTTGCCTGTAAGCGTAACTGTCACTGTATGTCATGCTGTTATTTGTAGGCGGAGCACCAAGGCAAATTCCTTGTATGTGAATACTTGGCCCATAAACTTACTTACAGGTGCAACAGGCAGTGAAGGGAGCTAATGGCATGTTGGCCTTCATAACTAGAGGAGCTGAGTATAGGAGCAAAGTTGTAAAGGGCCCTGGTAAGACCACACCTGGAGTATTGTGCGCAGTTTTGGTCTCCTAATTTGAGGAAGGACATTCTTGCTATTGAGGAAGCGCAGCGTAGGTTCACGAGGTTAATTCCCAGGATGGTGGGACTGTCATATGATGAATGAATGAACGACTGGGCTTGTATTCACTGGAGTTTAGAGGGATGAGAGGATATCTTATAGAAACATATAAAATTATTAAGGGAATTGACATGCTAGATGCAGGAAACATGTTCCCGATGTTGGGGGAGTCCAGAACCAGGAGTTTAAGAATAAGGGGTAGGCCATTTAGAACTTTTTCACCCAGAGAGTTGGGAATTTGTGGAATTCTCTGCCTCAGTAGGTAGTGGGGGCTGATTCATTGGATGCATTCAAAAGAGAGTTAGATAGAGCTCTGAGGGCTAGTGGAATCAAGGGATATGGGGAGAAGGCAGGAATAGGGTACTGATTGTGGATGATCAGCCATGATCACATTGAATTGCGGGGCTGGCTCGAAGGGCCAAATGACCTACTCCTGCACCTATTGTCTATGTATCTATGTATCCATCCCACCTGTTTCCGATTAATCCCCCTCCACTCTTCCTTCCCCACAACCCTGCAATTTCTTTCTGCTTTTCAAGTATTCATCTCTTAAAATTTCTTGTTGAAGCCACTTCCATTGTCCAGCTGGGGAGGGGTTGTAGAGTCATAAAGCTGCAGTGCAGAAACAGGCCCTTTGGCCCAACTGTTCCATGCCGACCAAGTTGGCATTCTGAGCTAGTGCCATTTGCGTGCATTTGAGGACTAGACTCAGCTCAACCCTTCCTATACATACATCTATTCAAATGTCTTTTGAAAGTCATAATTAGTCGGGTTCTGGGTCGCATGCACTGGTAATTATAATCAAACAAACATAATCAAATTACTTCCGTTCACTTTATGACCAAGGTGTAGCAGAGGAAGGCCTCTGTTGTGCGTGAGTGGTCTCCACACAGACACCACTGCAGGTATCTGACCACAAACCTGAGCATCATACTGCAAACTGTGTGGCTCATGGACAAATATGGTCACTCAACGGAATCCCGGGCTGTTCTATTTTACAAAAGATTTGATAGTCATTTCAGACTTTAGGGATTTTTTAATGTAAGAACTGCCATTCAGTATCCCAAACCTTATGCAGTGCTCTGAAGATGTATATTACAATAACCTTTCCTGTAACTCAGTTTGCAGAGTCTATCTCAAAATGTGTCCATTAACTGTGTGGAGCTGTATTTTGGGAAGACATTCAGGGAAAGTCCTTCACCTACCGCGAGGCCCTGCGGCATGTTGCCCAGCAGAGTGAACCAGGAGTACAAGAGAAATGCACAAAATGCTGGAGTAACTGAGTGGATCAGGCAACATCCCTGGCGAACATGGATAGGTGACATTTTGGTTTGGGACTCTGCCTCAGACAGTCCCAAATTGTCCACTCTTCATGTTCTCCAGGGATGCAGCCTGACCTGCCTGAGTTACTCCAGCATTTTGAGTCTTTCTTTGGTAAACCAGAATCTGCAGAATCTGCAGAAGTACGTAGATTCCTGAAAGGTCGGCAGGGTGATAAAGAAGGCTTTTGGCATGGTGACATTCATTAATCAGGGATTTGAGTGAAGAAGTTGGGATGTTATACAGTTGTACAAGACGATGGTGAGGCCACACTTGAAGTACTGTGTGCAGGTTTATTGCCCTGTTATAAGAAAGATAAGTTGGAAAGAGTGCAGAGAAGATTTACAAAGATGTTGCCAGGACTCAAGGGCCTGAATTATAAAAAGATGTTGAACAGGTTATGATTTTTTTTCTTGGATGACAGGCAACTGAGGGTTAATATTATAGACATGTATAAAATCATGAGGGGCACAACTAAGTTGAATGCACATAGTCTTTTTCCAGGTTGGAAATTCAAAAACTAGAGGGTATAGATTTAATAGGAACCTAAGAGGCATTTCTTTTCACGCAGAGGTTGGTGGGTATATATGGAACTAATTGCCAGAGGATGGAGTACATTAACTGTATCTAAAAGTGATGTGGACAGGTTTGATGTGAATAGGAAAAGTTTGGAAGGATATGGATCAAATGCAGATAAATGGGACTGACTTTGATGGGGCACATTAGTCGGCATGAAAGAGTTGAGACAAAGGGTTTTTTTTTCTGTGCTCTGTGATGTTATGACCGTATGACTCCATAACTGCATCAAACAGAAAAGACTAAAACCTCACAAAAATAAGATAATGCTCTCAGAATCCTGTCTTGGTCAGATGAATATTTGGCTAAAACATTTGCTTGAAACTCAACGTGTGTCCTAGAGTCATAGAGTGATACAGTGTGGAAACAGGCCCTTCGCCCACCTGCCCGCGTTTGGTCCATATCCCTCCAAACCTGTCCTATCCAAGGTAGCCAAAAATGCTGGAGAAACTCAGCGGGTGAGGCAGCATCTACGGAGGGAAGGAAATAGGCAACGTTTTCGGGTCGAAACCCTTCTTCAGACTGTCCTATCCATGTCCTCCGTGTTTGAACACTGGGAATGCATTGGCAACATTGCAAGTTTTTTTCTCTCACTTCTCTATATATGCCTTCAGGCCAAGTTGGATATGGACGCAGCAATAAAGCCTTGGGTTCGTATTAGCCATGTTCAGTCTTCTGGTTGAGTTTACTTCTATACCTGATTAATCTTCTACTTTTCCAGCCAAATACAATGAATGGTCTGTCTTAAAATAACTCCCAGTAACAGTTGAGACTTTTTTTGTCCTGTTAGGTGTATGTTTTGGTTTTAGTTTTACTTTATTTTTAGCTGTGTAGCTATGTATATATGGGGGGGGGGGGGCGGGTGGTGGGGGAAACATTTTAATCTCTTCCCTGTACGGGTTCCGACTTTTTCCCTGTCGAGTCTCAGTTGCCATTGGGGCCTAACATCGTGGAGCTGGCGGCCTCCAAACGGAATCGACCTAGGGCTCCAGTCGCAGAGCCTGCGGACTCACCATCGCGGAGCTGGCTGACTTCGGAGCGCGGAGCGCTGTGGTAGCGCGGCTGCGACCCGACTTCGGAGGTCGGAGGCTTCGGCTGCAGCCCTGTGGACGGTAACATCGAGAGCTTGTGGGTGCCTGGAGGAAGACCGCTTTTCGGAGCTCCCGCCCGAATCGAGGGGTTTAAATCGACCCGGAGCAGGGCCTTACATCGCCCGGCGCGGCTTAAACGGCCGCGGGACTTACCATCGCCCACCGGGGGCTCTAACATCAAGAGCCTGAATCAGATCGAAGCAGCAATTTGACTGCCTGACTGTGGGAGAAGGATAAAAAACAGAGAACAGGGAAGAGATGAGACTTTTGCCTTCCCATCACAGTGAGGAGGTGTTTGGAGATTCACTGTGATGGATGTTTGTGTGGAATTGTGTCAATTATGTGTTGGGTTTTTTTGCTGTTATCACTGCAGGAACGAAATTTCGTTTGAACCTTGTATGTTTGAATGACAATAAATGGCATTCCATTCTGTTATCACTCCATACATCTGTGGCCGGGGTTGATTTTGAGGAAGTATCCTGTAACATGATTTCCTGTAATACCTCATTTTTGACACAATTTTGTTGAACTGAGATTTCAATTCCTCCTTTAAATGACCTGATACCATTTATCGAGAAGTGAGAAAAAAAAACATCAACCTCCCCGTATCGGAAAGAAACTCTTGGATCCTTCATGACCTCCAAACATTGCAGAGTGCTTCTTTGCCAGTGAGAGTTGTCACTTCTGGGGCAGAGGATAAGGAGAAAATTCTGGTAAACAGGGGTTATGGGAATAGGTCAGAGCATGGTGTTGAGGTAGGACATCAGCATGACCTCACTCAACAATGGCAGGTTTGATGGGACCAAAGGGCCTACTCTGGTTCCCATGGCCTTATGTAGAAAACACGGTTACATATTTTCACATCAAGATCCCTCAAACACACAGTGGGAAAATCTGGCGTAGATTGCCCAAGACCGCAAGAATTTGCGGAGAGTTGTGGACGCAGCCCAGTGGACACAGACTCCTGCATCAACTCTGTTTACACTTCACATTGCCTTGTGAAAGCAGCCAACATAATCAAGGATCACTCACACCCCAGTCATTCTCTCTTTTCTCCTCTTCCATCAGATGGAAAATACAAAAGCTTGAAAGCATGTACCACCACATTCAGAAACTGCTTCTCCCCTGCTGTTATCAGACTCGTTATTGGACCTCTTTTATCTGTTAATTATTGATATCCCAATCTATTGCACCCTTGCAATTTTTTTTAATCAACGCTTTCAGTATAACATTATATTCAGCACTCTGTCTATTTTCTCCTTTGCATTATCTGATGTACTTTTGAATGAAATGATCTGCATGGGAAGCAGTTTCCCACTATATCTTGGTACACATGATAACAATAAACTAATACCAATACCAGATATCATCTAGAGTGCCAGGCAGAAGTTGTCCACTGTCAATAAATAATACTGCAGGATCATTTATACCCACTGAGTTTAGTTCAGTCTAGAGATAAAAGGCCCTTCGGCCCACCTAGACCATGCCAACCCTTACACTAACACTAACGCTATCCTACACACGAGGGACAATTTACATTTCTTACCGAAGTTAATTAACCTACACACTTGCGCGTCTTTGGGATTAATGGTGAGAATAAAATGGGTTAGATTCATGTAAAAATGGATGTTTGATGGTGTGGACTTGGTGGGCTGAATGACCTATTCCCTGCTGTATCTCTATCCCTGACATTGGGAGGTAACACTTCAGGGTTATTAAAAAGCCATGTGTATTCACTATGCATTATACTTTTTTATAAAGATTTAGTATTTGGGGAAATTACAAATACATGTTTGTTTTGTATTTTTTCTTTGAGATTGTCAAGAACTATTGTACCAACTTTAATTTGTTGAAAAGTCAAACACTAATGTGTTTGGGGTGGCTCAGTAGCATAACGGTAGAGTTGCTGCCTTACCAAGCCAGAGAGCTGGGTTCCATTTTGACCTCGGGTGCTGTTTGTATGGAGGTTTCACCTTCTCCCTCTGACCACGTAGGTTTTATCTGGTTTCTTCCCACATTCCAAGGACACACGGGTTTGTGGGTTAGTTGGCTTCTGTAAATTGTCCCTAGTGTAGGTTGGAACTAGTGTAAGGTTGATTGCTGGCTGGTCGGTATGGACTCAGTGGGGTGAAGGGACTGTTTCCACACTGCATATCTAAACTAAACTAAACTAAACTAAACTAAATTAAACTAAACTAAACTCAGCAGCCAATGTCCGGTGAGGTGGGACAGGATATGAAGGATTCCTCCAGGTTACAAGAGATTATTGACAAGCCAAATCCCAGCTCCAGCACTGCTGGGCGCCCCACAATGAGGAAGGTTCGAGTCAGATCCGTTGGTTCCATGTCTTAACAAGAAGGCAGGCAGCAGACTGTTTCGTGCTAACCCAGGACTGGGTGCTGACATGAGACCTTCGCCAGGAAGGAAACATGTAACACAATGGGTTTTACAGGTTATTATTTCAGACCTCTTCGCACTCAGACACAAAAACATAAGTAACAGTACCTGTAAGATTGCACGGAAGCATGACAGTTCTAGGTCTAGTATGTATGTAGTCCTGAGCCATTATTAACCCTACTATATCTCGTCTCCAACTACCCATCAGGTCATAGGCTATAATCGTTAGGTAGATGAACAGGGATCAACAGGACAATTTTTATGTAAAACTACAAACTTTCACTTTCTGACTGTTGTTCATGTTCATAAGTTCTAGCAATAGAAATAGGCCATTCGGCCCATCAAGTCTACTCCACCATTCAATCGTGGCTGATCTACCTTTCCCTCTCAACCCCTTTCTCCTGCTCCCCACAACTCCTTGACACCCTTACTAATCAAGAATTTGTCAAACTCCGACTTAAAAATATCCATTGCCTTGCCTTCTACAGACATCTGTGGCAATGAATTCCATAGATTCACCACCCATGGACTAAAGGGGGTCTGTGGACTGACCCTTGGTGGCTCGGTGGGACCCCCAGTACTGAAATTCCTACAGTGTGGCTTTCCCTCAGAACTCCCACTCGAGTAGTGTGGTGCTCGCTTGGTTTTGACCTTCCTACAGCGCGGTGCTTCCTTAGTACTGCCCCTCCAACAGTGCAACTCTCGATGTCCAGTTGGGTTGATCCTGGGCCTGGCCAAGCTGGTCATCCACGAGTCAAGGCGCTAGGCGGTGGAGGGCTCTACCCGAGCCGGCTGCCTGCCCTTTTCCGGGGATACATCCGTGCCCGGGTGTGGTTAGAAAGGGAATATGCCCTGTCCACGGGCACCCTGAGGGAATTCCAGGACCGCTGGGCTCCGCAGCGTGTTGAATGTATCCTCAATAAAGGATGTAACATAATTGTATAGCAGTTTATTATGGATATATGGTTGTATTGTATTGTGGTGGTGGGTTCTGGCTCGTTTTATTGTAGTGTAAATATTATTTTTTAGTAATTGAATACATTTTTTGATTAAAAAAACCAAAAACAAAGAAACAGTGCAACTCTCCCTAGGTCTTGAACCTCCCATTGTGCAGCACTCCCCCCCACTGCATCTCCTAAGTGCAGCTCTCCTACTGAACTGGCCTCCTGCAGTGCAGTACCCCCTCTGTACTGACCCTCTCACAGTGTGGAACTCCCCAGGGCATCAGCCACAGCTGGAGACAAAAGAAGGTCTGATCTTGTTTCTTGATTAGTACGGGTGTCAGGGGTTATGGGGAGAAGGCAGGAGAATGGGGTTGAGAGGGAAAGATAGATCGTCCATGGCTGAATGGTGGAGTTGACTCAATGGGCCGAGTGGTTTAATTCTGCTCCTATGAACTTATGAACGTATGAACTTATCTCAGAGTTTTTAAATGAATCAAGTCGCAGTTGATGTGATGAGTCTGAAAGTGAGTGAATAGGAAGAAGCCAACCTCTCTCTATTTGATCACACCTAACTTTGAATTAATCCATTGAGTCACCTGAGCTTCACAGGCTGAGGGAGAGGGTAGGGCACGGGTCATAGACTCAGGCTGACGGAGGTGGTCTAACCACAGGCCTACTGACTCAGAGTGACATGGAATATGTCGCAGACTGGAAAAAACACCTCGCCCAGCTGCAGCAACTACATCCTCAGGCCCCTCTCTACCACTCTGCTGCAATCTATGGCTGTCCTATCACTAGATATGATAGAGGGGTTTAAGAGGCTTTTAGAGGGGAACATGGATATGCAGGGATATTTTATTGGAACTTGCACAGAAATAAGGTGTTCAGCTCAAAACTGTTTGACACATGCATTATTAGCATTAGCACCCAACAATGCAGCATTGTGGGCTCCACCTTTCCTTGATCATCGTTGCTGGTTTTGATTTGTCTTTTTCCATATCTTTCATTCTTTTGTTCTATGTCCTTTTCATATCTCTCAGTTTTCCCCTCTCCCGACTCTCAGTCTGAAGAAGAGTCTCGACCCAAAACATCACCTAGATCTTGTCTTCATGAGATTCTGCGGTTACTTCAGCTTTTTGTGTCTATTGCACACAGCACCCCTTACAGATTTCATACAGATTTCAGCACTTAAACCAGTTCTTTTCAAGACCTCGGCATTCAGAAAGGTGTAACAGTGATGTTCCACCTGGGGCACCGTGTGTAGCTTTGGTCTCCTTCCCTGAGGGAGGACAGTCCTCCTGTGGAAGGAGTGCAGTGCAGTCAGCTGATTCAAGGGATGGCAGGTCTGATGGGTCGACTCAGCCTACCAGAGTTTAGATGAATGAGAGGGGATCTCGTAAGGCTTCAAAATCTAAACAATACTGACAGACTGGATGCAGGAAGATGTTCCGGATGACCAGGAGTCTGGGACCAGGGATCACCTCTGCCAGCACAGAGTCAGTGACCTGTGTGTTAGCTAACAGGTTTAGGACAAGGATGAGTAAAACCTGCTTACAATGAGTGCTGAGCCGGTGGAATTCCCCACGACAGGGAGCGGTGGAGTCCAAATCATTAATTAGGTCAGTGAGTGTTAATCTTCTTCCCACAAAGATGACTGCATGTGGGGAGAAAGCAGGAACAGGAGACTGAAGCAAGATGATCAGCTAGATAGGGTTCTTAAAGATAGCGGAGAAGGCAGGAACGGGGCACTGATTGGGGATGATCAGCCATGATCACATTGTGCACTAAATCCCTGTCAGGATGCTCACAACAGTGTGAGAGATGCCTCTTCACATATCTTTCATTCATTTGTTTTATATATCTCTATATCACTGTCTACATCTCTCATTTCCCTATCCCCTAGGCTTGTATTCACTGGAATTTAGAAGGATGAGGGGGATCTTATAGAACAGGAAAAAATATAAAAGGACAAGCTAGATGCAGGAAAAATGTTCCCAATGTTGGGGGAGTCCAGAACCAGGGGCCACAGACTAAGAATAAAGGGGAGGCCATTTAAGACTGAGATGAGAATAAACGTTTGCACCCAGAGAGTTGTGAATGTGTGGAATTCTCTGCCACAGAAGGCAGTGGAGGCCAATTCACTGGGTGAATTTAAAAGAGAGTTAGATAGAGCTCTAAGGGCTAGCGCAACGAGGGGTTTGGGGAGAGGGCAGGTACGGGTTACTGATTGTGGTTGATCAGCCATGATCACAATGAATGGCGGTTCTGGCTCAAAGGGCCGAACGGCCTCCTCCTACACCTATTTTCTATATTTCTGTTTCTATGACCCCAAAACATCACCTATTCCTTTTCTCCACAGATGCTGTTTGACCAACTGAGTTACTCCAGTTTTTTGTGAGTATCTTCAGTTTAAACCAGCATCTGCAGTTCCTTCCTATGCCCACTTCACTCACTTTCTAACTTCTTAATATTTTTATGCCTAACGTCTGTCACTGACTCATCCGTTCACTTTCAGACTTATTTTTCCTTCTCCTTATTTAACTTTAACTCTCTCTTCACATTTTCTTTCTTCCAAATCAATTTACTTTCCTTATTTTTATTTTTTCCATTTAAAACCCTCCTTTTTCTCTCTCCCTCTCGCTCCCTTTCTTTCTCTCGTTCTTGCACTCTCACTCGCTCTCTCACACACTTCCTTGTTCTTCTTCTCTCTTCCTTTCTCTCCAACTCCTCACACACGTGCCTGTCCATGAAACACGACTATCCTCCATTCTCCTTCTGTCCTAAGCCTGAGGTTCTCGTTTACACCCTGTACATCTATCTACAGGAGTCCTTTTGTATTTGCACTATGATCTTCTTTTTCTTTTTTTAAACTGTTTTTGTACAAATATATCCAAAAATTAAAATCCAGAGAGGTTGAGTGGGTATTTGCAAACCATTTGCAGGGTTGCAATGACGTGAGACCATCATAGATGTAGCTTGCATGAACCAGAGTGGAAACTTTAGCGGAGAGAGAGAGAACAGAGAGGTTTGGTGAAACCAGGGTTGGTAGGTGGTTGTTTTGGGTGGCTTCAGAGGGACTCATGAGTATCACTGACTCACATCCTGTTCTCTAAAGTCGGGGTAAAGAGCACCTCTGGAAAATACACTTCACAGGTCAAGCCCCAGACAGGAGATTGACATAGGATTTAACACATAAAGATTAATACTGAAAGTAAAATGTTTGGCGTTTCTTGCTTCTTGATGTGACAAAGAACAATTGCATTGAAGATATGACATGCTGCGGTCTTCCATTGTCAAATGTGGAAACCATTCATTTAATTGTTTTTCTCAGAGGAACCTGTGCAAATTAAATCCACTGTGTTATTTGGATAGCAAGTACAAAATCATAGAATAATTTAACACGGAACCCGGTTGTTCAGCCCATCGAGTCTGTGCTGGCTCTTGAAGATACACTCCAACCATCCACTCATTCCCCCTCCACAGCTCTGTGGATATCTCTACCCTTTACATGTTCCCACATTTAGTTATGCCAATGTTGTATTGATAACATTGTAAGACCTTTTTTTCACCCAGTTTTATTCCACCAGGGAGGTCTTACCTTCCACTACCTGCAACCTCTGGCAACCACCTTCAACTAGCATTGCAACCCAACTTCAACTAAAAAATGACCGATTTTTAAAACGGCAACCAATTTTTAGTCGCGGCCGGTTTTTAATTTTTTTAAATAATCGCCGGCACATAGAAGAAGCGGAAACCACTTTCGACCATTAGGGAGACTGACAAAAACCTCCGGGAACCGCACGGAAACCTTGGGTGGGGCGCAAAGTCTCCAGAGGTTTCCGTTCAGGTTTCCTAAGTGGGACAGGGGCATATTGGTATAATTGTATGGCACACAGTAAATGTAATTCAGTATTGGAGGGTCTTGCACATTATTGTCACTCTAGGAACTCTGTTTCCTAGCTTAGATCTATGACTTACTTGTGGCTCACATTTCGAGACTGCAGCTGAGGTCTGCCCAGATGTAATGAGTGATTTGGACACAAAAGGCCCTCCAGTAGCACGTGATGTAGTATAATAAGTACAAATAGCAGTTATTGAACTTGAAGGAAACAAAACTGATTAGATGTCTAGGCCACTATTTGCAACTGCCTTTCTAATTATCTCATGTTTTATTTTGCAGAAAACAAAACGGATGTTTGTCATCCCACTGTGATTTATCCTAAAGCTACACGCAACTATTCCATTGGAGACACTCTGGTTTTAAATTGTACGGTAGAGCTTTGTAATTTAACACCAAATTCCATACATTGGTATAAGACGAGTGCAAATAATTCTGAAAGAATGGATGTGAAAAACGTGACAAGTTCTAGCTCGGTGATACTTGTGGCTTACACAGTTTCTTCTGTTAACCTGACTGACAGTGGCACGTATCAATGTACCGCTAACCAAGCTGATACCACTGCACGGGGGCACATTATCACTGTGAACGTACATGGTGAGTACTGTGATTCTTAACTGTGGAAAATTATTGACTGAAACATCTTTGTATTGAAGAAAATTTAAAATGACCAGGTATAATCAGGGTGTGATGATGGTGCTGAACTCAGGGGAGTCTTACAACCAACCTTGGTTATTTAGTGGCTCTACCACTGCAGAGTCACTGACCAGAGTTTAACTGCATGTGTCCCAATAATATGGGGCGAAACAGTGACACTGTTTCTGCCTTACAGCACCAGAGACCAGGGTTCGATCCTGACTACGGGTGCTGTCTGTATGGAGTTTGTACGTTCTCTATGTGACCTGCGAGGGTTTTCTCCGGCATCTCCAGTTTCCTCGCGCTTTCTAAAGATGTACAGTTTTCTAGGTTAATTGGCTTGGTATAATTGTAAATTGTCCCTCGGGTGTGTAAGATAGTGTTAATGTATGGAGATCACTGGTTGACCCTGAAGGTTTCCGCGATGTAGCTCTAAACTAAACTAAACTAAAAAGATCATCAATGATTTGGATGAAGGGATTCAAAGTAACATTAGCAAATTTTCAGATGACACAAAGCTGGGTGGCAGTGTGAAGTGTGAGGAGGATGCTATATGAGAATGCAGGGTAACTTGGACAGGTTGGGGGAGTGGGCAGATGCATGGCAGATGAAGTTTAATGCGGATAAATGTGAGGTTATCCACTTTGGTAGCTAAAACAGGAAGGCAGATTACTATCTAAATGGTGTCAAGTTGGGAAGAAAAGGAGAAGTCAGATTCAGATTCAGATTCAATTTTAATTGTCATTGTCAGTGTACAGTACAGAGACAATGAAATGCATTACAACGAAGTACAACGGGATCTGGGGGTCCTTGTACATCAGTCTATGAAAGTATGCATGCAGGTACAGCAGGCAGTGAAGAAAGCGAATGGCATGTTGGTCTTTATATCAAGAGGAATCGAATATAGGAGCAAAGAATTCTGCAGTTGTACAGAGCCCGAGTGAGACGACACCTGGAGTATTGTGTGCAGTTTTGGTGCGCTAATTTGAGGAAGATATTCTTGCTATTGAGGGAGCGCAGCGTAGGTTTACAAGGTTAATTCCCGGGATGGCGGGACTGTCATATGCTGAGAGAATGGAGCAGCTGGGCTTGTACACTCTGGAGTTCAGAAGGATGACAGGGGATCTCATTGAAACATATAAGATTGTTAAGGGCTTGGACATGCTAGAGGCAGGAAACATGGTCCCGATGTGGGGGAGTTCAGAACCAGGGGCCACAGTTTAAGAATAAGGAGTAAGCCATTTAGAATGGAGACGAGGAAACACGTTTTCTCACAGAGAGTGGTGAGTCAGTGGAATTCTCTGCCTTAGAGGGTGGTGGAGGCAGGTTCTCTGGATGCTTTCAAGAGAGAGCTAGATAGGGCTCTTAAGAATAGCGAAGTAAGGGGATATGGGGAGAAGGCAAGAACAGGGTACTGATTGGAGATGATCAGCCATGATCACATTGAATGGCGGTGCTGGCTCGGAGGGCCGAATGGCCTACTCCTGCACCTGTTGTCTATTGTCTATCATGCTCACATGCTCAAGTATCCTGTGAGGAGTGACTCACCTCCTGACACCCCCTAGCCCACAGAAGGCATGTCAAGAGAGTGATGGTACACTCTCCAGCTGCCTAGGGGAGTGAAACTCCAACAACTCTCAAGAAGTTCTAGACTATCCAGTTCAAATCAACCCATTTGATTGATACCCCATGCACCACCTTCAACAGGTGCTCCCGCCACCATCAGTGCACCACAGCTGCAGTATGTAACCTCTAAAATGCACTCAGTCCAGTCCATCACAGCCTTTCCCACCATCGAAAGCATCTAATGAGGCACTGCCTCAAGCAGGCGCAGCTAGATTCAAGAATCCCTATCATCAGAGCTGTTCCGTCTTTTCACCATTGGACAGGGGGTGAAGCTTGAAGTCTCACTTCGCTAGGTTCAGGAACAGTTACTTTCTAACAGCTATCAAATTATTGAACCAATCTGCGCAACTTTAATCCAACCTCAACAATGGAACGCTACAGATAATCATTACACTGCCATGCATTTGTTCTCTAATTGTGTAATTTTGCACTAATTTATTGTTTTTAGCACAAGGACTTTAATTTCACTGTCCTACAATTGATGCATAAATTATGTATCATTTAAGTATAAAGTATGTTTTTATGGGCTGTCTGAGTGTATGTGCCTGTGTTGCTACTAATGTTCCATTATCATCTGCAGTCAGAGGATACCAAATCTGTGGAGTTCATTGTCATGGAAGGCTGTGGAGGCAATGGATATTTTTAAGGCAGAGATAGATAGACTCTTGATTAGTACGAGTGTCAGGGGTTATGGGGAGAAGGCAGGAAAAAGCGGTTAGGAGGGAATGATAGATCAGCCATGATTGAATGGCGGAGTGGATTAGATGGGCCGAATGGTTTTGTTCTGCTCCTATCACTTATGAACTTATTACACCTGTACTTCATCGTGCTTATACATATGACAATAATCTTCACCTGAATGGCATTGCAGTTACTCAGTGGGCTGCTCCTACAGCACCTCGTAAATCAACAATCTCTACCACAAAGGCCAAGGCAGCCAATACAAGTTACACCACCCACTGCAGCTCCCCTGCAGTCCCACCTTGGAAATATATCATCACTTCTTTATTGAGTCTAAATCCTGGAACTCCCTTCCAATAGACTTGTGGCAGTTCACCCAGCCTTCAAGTGACAATGAAGGTGAGATGAGATGAGATGAGAAGAGAAGAGACACATTTATTGCCACAAGTCAAACTGAGATGACTTGTTTTGCATACTTAGGAATACAAAGAGTCGCCATGTACAGGGCGCCGACAAACTTATAAAGTACCTTTTCTTGCCCCAATGGTACCCCCCTTAATTCTCGGCGGCCCACCCAAGTGGGTCCCCCTTTGTCTTCGGCGGCCTGAGGACTTGGGCCTCCAACCTCAGGACTTGGATGGGTAATAAATGCTAGCCTTGCCCAGATAGTCATACAGAGTCATAGAGTGATACAGCGTGGAAACAGGCCCTTTGACCCAACTTGCACACATTGACCAACATGCCCCATCTACACTCGTCCAACCTGCCTGCATTTGGCCCATATCCCTCTAAACCTGTCCTATCCATGTACCTGTTCAAATATTTATTAAACATTGCGACAGTACCTGACTCAACTACCTCCTCCGCCAGCTCGTTCCATACACCCACCACCCTTTGTGTGAAAAGATCTCCTGAACAAATAAAGAAATTCACTATGGAATTGTAGCTAGAGTTTGGAAAGCCTCCAGGTGCCTGCTAAATAAAAACAGAAAAGTCTCCAATTCCATTCGGGGCCAAAGATCTAAAATGGTTTCATCCTGCACTTGGTTACATACAGTTCCGTTTCAATGGGCACAGTTGGTAAATTAACCTTTCCTCACTTCTCTTCCCTCCCTCTACCCATAAATTCCTTTATTGTTACATCAGAATGGATTCTCTTGATGATGCTAATCCAGGTGATATCACAATCAGGGCCGCCCTTCGTGATAACCAGTCCCATGCACACAATATGAAAGTGAGATGGAGAAGGATTCAGATTCGTTCACATTGTGAAAGGTTCAGGTCTGTCAGCAAAGGATCTCAAATTTGGATCCTTAAATGCTAGAGTCAATGTTTTAATTCCACAGCCACCTCCACATTCTGTTGTGGCCAGGTATTCTGGTGTGCAGGTGAGGTTGTTTCTCTTTGATCAGTGTATGGGATCCATATGCCACATTGGCAAGACCAGCATTTATCGCCCATCCCTAACTGGCCCAGAGAAGGTGGGGGATGAACCACTGCCGCTCTTCTGGTGCAAGTGATCCCACTGTGCTGATGGAGAGGGAGTTCCAGGAATTAAACCCAATGAAGAGGAAACAATGGTGATATATCGCCAAGTCAGGGTGGTGCGGGAGTTGATTGGAGACCTGAAAGATGGTGTTCCCGTTACATCTCCTGCTCTTGTTGTTGATCAGGAAGCGCTGTTCGAGTTGCTCAGGAGGGTAACTGCAGTGTATTTTGTAGATGGTGCACACTGCAACCCATTGTGTGTTGTTAGTGGAGCGACTGACAGAGGAAGTGGTTGAACTGCAGTTGTACAGAGACTTCACAACTAGTATCATCTGGTTATTATCACAGGCAGGTACCCTCAATTTGGGTGACTCCCAATGGTCATGGCTCTGTACCTGCGTTGCTTTGACCAAGATTTGAGTTCAGGACCAGAATCCAGACCAATGGATATAAAAGGCAAGATTAACATAAGTTAAAAGTCAAAGTATTTTTTAAAAAATGACATTTATCTCTTTCCCAAGGTGTGAAGACAGATTCTTATGAGACCTCTACGACTGGTGAGTCTGAATCCACAATCTTTTGGCAAATTCATGCGTGACTTTGCTTTCTTGTTCTCCCCTTTACTGGAGGATGCTGGTAAACTGTTAGAGTCATACAGCATGGAAACAGGCCCTTCGTTCCGGTTTACCCATGCTGACCAAAGTGCCCCATCTATACTAGTCCCACCTGCACGCATCTGGCCCATATCCTTCTAACCCTTTTCTATGCATATACCTGTTCAAATGTCTTTAAATGTTACTATAGTTTCTGCCTCAACTATCTCCTCAGTTCTCACCACCACCCTCTGTTTCTCATCCCAGTTCACCCCTCCTCACATAAACAACCAGGATTCTTCTGAAATGAGACCATCAATTATCTCAGTCCATTCTGATTGACATCAGGTCCTGCCACCATTGTCACTGTCTGTATCCTGTAGCTAGCGATGTGAGAATAATAATTTGATATATGCAGAAACTGCAGAATTCTTGGGAATATTGACCTTCATTTCAAAGGGATGGGATCGTAAGGGTTGAAGTTAAATCACAATTATTCAAAGCTCCATCCGGAAACCTGGCTTCCTTCAGGTTTGTAGGAGTTAGAGTGGAGAGGAGTTAGGGAGGAGCCAGCAGAAAGATAGGGGATCTCAAAAGCTGGACGATCATCAAGTATTAAAGATGAGTTGGTGTCGTGTCAAGATTTTAAATGATTGGATTGATGAATGGAAGGGGTTGCCTCGAATAAAACGGAACATGGTAGTTTTGGAGAGGGTGCAGAAGGAGTTCAGCAGGACGCTGCCTGGATTGGAGAGGAGGATTTGGACAAACTTAGATTGTTTTCTCTGAAGCGTGGGAGGCCGAGGGAGACTTGAACGAAGTTTATAAAATTATGAGCCACACATAGGCAGTCAGGACCTTTTCCTCGGTTGGAAATGTCAATGACTAGAGGGCATAGTTTTAAGAGGGGAAGTTTAAAGAGGATGGAGATGAGGAGGAATTTCTTCAGTCAGAGGGTGGCAAATCTGTGGAATTCATTACCGCAGATGGCTGTGGAGACCAAGTCAATGGACATTTTTAAGGCGGAGATTAACAGATTATTGATTAGTAAGGGTGTGAAGGGTTATGGGGAGAAGGCAGGAGAATAAGGTTGTGAGGGAAAGATAGATCAGCCATGATCTATCAGATGAGTAGACTTGATGGGACAAAAGGCCTAATTCTGCTCCCATAACATATGAATATGTGAGAGGCAGTGAGATTAGTTTAACTTGGCATCATATTTGGTACAGACATGTGGGCCGGAGGACCTATTCCTGTACTCTATTGTTGTATGTTTAATATCCATGAAGCTCATTCAGTGCGATGCTGGGAAGCTCTTCCCCGCACACAGAGATGGGGACCTGAATCTCTCTCGTCAAAGTCACTCGGGGCCTATGGAGAGTGGAACAACTGAGATTTCTATTGAGTTTGTGTTGTGAAACCAGTGCTGAGATAAAGAGCACTGATAAAGAGATATGACCTGAGGGGCTTAAGATTCCACTCCAGTGTTGCTGTGGGACCTTAGCGCAGAGCAAAGGGAAGTGCAGCGATACATAAGCTTCTCATGAGGGCAAGGTGTTCAGAAGGGCCCTGGAGGAAATGTTGCCCCATGGTGGAGGTATTGCTGCATTTCCTGGTCTCCCTGAGCCCTAAGTCCAGATTCCTCAGGAAGAGGCACACTGGTCTATAAAACTGTACAGGAGCACCCCTGGTCTCTTCCTCTGTTCTGATCCATGATGTAGTCCTGGATGCTCCAAGTCTGGAGACATGGACACCAGGAGCATCCAGTGCAGAGTTTACCCTGAAAATCTGATGACCTTTCAGCCCATCAGAATCATCACCAATGAAGCTTTGCATTCATGCTGACAAATTGGACAATTTACATCATTCAACGTACACCGCACCATTCACCATTCAACCACAGCCACCAATTGGCTTTCTGTCATCTCCCCTCATGTTCAATGTCAATGAGGAGAGGAGCACTGTGGCAGGGGCAGTACTGATGGAGCACCACACTGTTTAAATGTTACAAAAAATACACACACAAATACAAACAAACCCACCAGCATAATACAAAATAAACAAATAATCTTAAATATTATATTACTATTTCCCCATCCTTATCGAGGATACCCCCCACCCCACGCGGTGCCCAACAGTCCCAGAAATCACCCATGGAGCCCGTGGACAGCGCGTAGTGCCTTTCCAAAACCAGCCGGGCGCGGACGCAACCCCGGAAAAGGGGCAGGCAGCCGGCTCGGGCAGAGCCCTACTCCGCCTGGCACCGTAACTCACGGATGGCCAGCTTGGCCAGGCCAAGGAGCAACCCAACCAGGACATCTTCGGCCCTACCCTCTCCCCTGTGCGTAGGAGCAGCCCCTTTGGATATTGGAACAGAGGCTGCAACCTCACACACTCCATATACACGTGATACACAGACTCTTCCAGCCCGTAAAAGTGGCGAGTCTATGAACTGCGAGAGAAACAGGTTGCAAAGGACTCCTCGGTGCAGTGCCCTCCATCAACCGAAAGGCAACACCGACTGCCACTTAGTGTCCGGACGGTGGACCAGGGCGAGGAAGTGCAGGGTGTGGAGGAGGAGCCCGTATAGGAGACGCTTTCCTGCGTCTCGGATGGAGATGAAGGGTGTCGAGGAAAGACGGCTCGGGTTGTGCGGGACCGGCTCCCAAGAAGGATCACGGCGCCTGGGTCCGACGAGTACTACCGGCTGAGCGGGGGGGTTTGCTCAACCCCAAGTACTCCACACGTTTGAGCCTCCCCGACACCTGGTGGGGCGGGACAAGGGCTGGCCACTCTCACGACTGGGCTGTCGCCTTCTGCCGGCAGAGGAGGGCCCCGGTCGATGGCAACCAGGTTCCAGACTCTCAGCAGGGCCCGGTAGAAGCCGGGCGTCCTCTGCTGGACAGCACAGCTGACGCCCACCATCGGTATCCGCATAACCTTCTTGAAGGCAGCGGCCCTGTTGGAAAACGTGCATCGCCAGCACGTGCAACCTGGGAGGATGCCCAGAGCACAGGTATCAATGCAGGGTCGTGAGGTGAAGGGCAACGGCCCTCCTCGATCAGATGCACACCAGCGACTGACCGCCCTCCTCGATTGGAAATACTCAGGACCGCTGCAGAGACCCAGTGCTTTCCGTTGCCCCAGAAGAAGTCTACCAACTTCCTTTGGATGATCCCAGCAAAGGTGGCCAATGGGACCAAGGTGCTCAACCGGTACCAGAGCATGGAGGCCACAAGTTGGTTAATGACCAACACCCTGCACTCCGGGTAGGAAAGCACTCTGAGGAGACCCGACAGGCGCCACAGCCGGGCGACCACTTTCGTCTCCAGCCCCTGCCAGTTCGCTGGCCAGGTCTCTGCAGCTGGACCCAGGTAGACTCCCAAGTAGAAGTACATCTCCACGTGAAAGGCCACATCTCCTGCGGGAGGGAATCCACCTGCCAGGGACCCACCAAGTGTCTGGAACATTTCCCTCAGTTGATCCTGGCAGAGGGAGCAGCCGAGAAGACCTGTTGGCACTCGCGCATCCTCTGCAGGTCAACGAGGTCATCAGTGTAGGCTATCCGGCCCATGCCCGCCAACCTCCTCCGAAGCAGACTAAGGAATGGCTCCACCACAGATGCCGTACAGTTGAGTACGTCATGCGGCAGCCCTGACGTACTCCTCTGTGGAAAGGAATGGGGGCCGTCAAGAATCCGTTGACTTTCACGAGGCACTCCGCGGTGGCATATAAAAGCCGGATCCGGGCCACAAAGTTGCGTCCGAACCCAAATGCCCGCAGACACCTCAGCAGATACTCGTGGTCCACCCTATCGAAAGCCTTCTCCTGGTCGAGGGAGAGATAGGCAGTTGGGTACACTGGTCTCCTGAGCCAGGTTGACTAGGTCCCGGACCAGATGGATATTGTCCTGCTCCAGGACCGCTCCAGGACCGTTTAAGACTGGTCAGGGTGGATCATTTGGGCCAGCACTGAGCCCAAACGGTTGGCTATTGCCTGGCAAAGAACTTGTAGTCGGTGCAGAGGAGGGAGACCGGGCCCCAGTTCTTTAGTTGGTGGAGATCGCCCTTCTTGAGCAGAAGGACCACGAAAGCCCTCCGCCAAGACAAGGGCTTCTCTCCGGTCGCCAGGCTCTCCCTCAGGACCATGGTGCAGTCCTCCCCAGGACCTCCCAGAATGTGCGGAGGAACTCTGCTGTTCAGGCCGTCCAGGCCACGGAGCTGGTGGAGAGCCGCGGTCAGCTCATCCAGTGTCAGGGGGTATCCAGACGCTCGGCACCCTCTGGGTTGACCATCGCTAGACCTTCCCACAGAGTACTGCACTCGTCCCCACCGGAGCTATCCGGTGAGAACAAGGTCCCGTAAAAAAGAACGAATGGCCACGTTGATGTCCTCTGGTTCGGTGACGCAGGAGGTATTGTCAACGAACAGCTCCATTAACTGCTGACAGACGGCCTGCCACTTCTCCAGATGAAGTGTGAACCGCGGTCCAAATTGTGGAGCCTCGGGATTGCTCTAACTGCAGCTCCTTCAGCGCATCCTTCTTCTACTGGTATTCCCTCCAGAGGATCAGGTCCCCGATGGCCTGACTTGGACGCAAATCCAAATCGAGCAGCTCGCTCCCGAGCTGTTTGACCTTGGAATTGCGCCTCTTGGTCCACCCTCTAGTGTACTTCTGACACAAGCACTGGATGTGGGCCTATGCCCACCATAGCCGCAGGGAGTGAAATCTCCCTCGCCTCCCCTTCCAGGTGGTCCAGAACCTTTTGAATGTGTCCTGGAAAAGGCGATCCTCCATCAGCCGGTTGTTAAAGAGCCAGTACGCTGACCCTCCCTGCATGTGCAACGGGGTAAACTGCGTCCACACCAGGTGGTGGTCCCAGCACGGCACCGGCCACTTGGAGGCCGCCGAGACGCAGGAGACGTACGCCCGTGAAATGTACAGGCGGTCGATGCGAGAACCAACCCTCTCTGACCTCCTGGAGAAGGTACTTGGGTCAGGGTGGAGGTTCCTCCAGGTGTCTACCAAGTGAAAGGAGCCCACAAGCTCCTACAACTCCTTCACCGACTCCTGGCCGCGCTGCAGACCGGAACGGTCTCCTTCCTCGAGGGTACATTTGAAATCACCCCCGAGGATCACGCAGTCGCCAGGGTCGATGGAGCTCAGCAGGGCGGACACCTCCTGGAACAAGAGCATCTGCAACACGCCGGGCCTGGGGGCGTACACGTTAACAAAATGCAACGGCACGCCATCCAGACGCACGGCAAGGTGAAGCAAGCGGCCTGGCACCAGTTCCTGGACCTTTAACATTTCTGGCCGGAAATTCGGGGCCAACACAATGGCCAACCCACTGGAAATGTAGCTGAGGTGCGTCGTGTAGACCTCTCCACCCCACTCTCAGGAGCTAGGTGGACTCATCTCCTGGGATGGTGTAGGTTTCCTGCAGGAAGTTTACTGCATATCCTCCATCTCTCAGGGCTGACTTCCACTGACTTAACCTGCGGAGAACCTCCTGCTGCCATTCACATTGTAGCTGACTATGGTGATCGCCATGTCAGGAGTGCACTGGATCCCATCACCAGTCACCCGGTCGCTGACAGCAGAGCTACTCCTCCCCCCTAGATGGAGTGGTGTTGCTTTTTGCCTCCCAGATCCGGGCTACAAGGGAGGCTTTTCTGGTCCCTCTACCCTCAGCAGGAAAGACGCTGCTCAGGACCTCAGCGTCCTTTTCCTGGTCGTCCAAGAAGGTCCTGAGTTGACGCCGGTCGTTCCCCTTCACCACCTTGCCCCTCCCCCTTTTTTTAAGGATGAGGTTCAGCGAGCTGATGAGCCTATGCAGGTTTGGCCACCGGACGGAGGCTAGTTTGGGCCGATGTTTGGCTCCTTTGGTGGTCGCGATGAGCTCGTGAATTTCCTCCACTGGAATGAGTGGAGTGGCTTTGGGAGGGAGAGAAACTCCATTGACTGACTATCCGAGGAGTCCCCTTCCACCTGCCCACTGTAGATGGAGTCAACACACCCACCCTCTGGACATACCCTTGGTGCTTGATACTCCCGCCACACCCTGTGCAGCGGTTGGCTCTGCCCCACCCGCTGGTCTCTCTTCCACCTCAGTCCCAACCCTGTGGCCAGTGGTAGAGGGGCCTTCCCCAGATGTACCCGGGGAGTCAAGACCATCGGTAGTGGGGGCGTCTATCCCTCCAGCAGTTGGGCCCAGAGCGGATTGGTGCACCAGACTCAGGGAGTCCCTCTGGAGCCAGGTCGCGAGGGGGAGAAGGACTGGTTTTCCCTCCCCCCTACCCGCCTACTGTCCCTAACTCCACAAGTGTGCTTTGCGCCTAGTCCTGGGTGGGTTGCTCCTGGGCTTCCATGTGGGCGTGGCAAGGGACTCCCTCCCCAACAGGAATCTCCCTCTGCTCCATTGTGCCCGAGTGGACCCCATCACCCGCCCATCCCAGAATCCCCTGCAGGGCATGTGACCAAGGCCCCAGCCAGAGGGTGGGAGTCTGCCTCCGCCACAGTACTCCCCTCCCCCCTGGAAGATTCCCGTATGTCCTCCTTCCTCGCCTCTGAATATTGGCTCGCTCCTCTACCATATTCCTCCGAATATGCCCCACTTCCTTTCAGGCATGGCACCTTGGGTGCTCCGATATCCAGAAGGTGGTGAAATCCCGCCTGGTTAGTAACGACGAGGCAGTAAGGGGGGATTGTTCCGGACACAGATGTACAGTCCAGAAACGTTGCTCTCCCCATTTTTGGGTCAACACGGACATTTTCTGGCAGGCTGCCAGCCACAGTAGTGGGAGCTACACAGTTCGGTGATAACGCCGCATCCAGCTCAAAACACGCAGACACTTGTTAAAAATAAAATTCCGCAGAGTTGCAGCGATACATGAGATGTTCATCAATACCGCTGTAGCTCCTCTGAAGTCCCAAAGATGTTCCAAACAATGAAATTGTGTGTTTTCGTAAGAGCTCCGATACCCGCACATAGAAACATAGATATAGAAACATAGAAAAATAGGTGCAGGAGTAGGCCATTCGGCCCTTCGAGCCTGCACCGCCATTCAATGTGATCATGGCTGATCATCCAATTCAGTATCCCGTACCTGCCTTCTCTCCATACCCCTTGATTCCTTTAGCCACAAGTGCCACATCTAACGCCCTCTTAAATATAGCCAATGAACTGGCCTCAACTACCTTCTGTGGCAGAGAATAGTAAGATTGAACGAGAACTTACCAGTTCGAAGGTTGATCATTATTTCATGAGGAGTCGAAGTGAGGGATTTCGTGAAGAGCCCGCCGGCGCGCATGCTCGACATACTTCAAAGTAGCGGCGTGGAATCACAGAAACCAATCAAGAAATGACTTCACATAGTAAGAATGAAACGACTAAGATTACCAGCTGAAGGTGATTGAGGGTTGGGCGAGGAGGGCACGAAATCCCTCACTTCGACTCCTCATGAAATAATGATCAACCTTCGAACTGGTAAGTTCTCGTTCAATCTTACTATTTCATTTCGGAGTCACGTGAGTGACTTCGTGAAGACTTCAAAGCTTCTGTGATGACACGCCCTGGACCACGTCCATGCTGTCACACCACTACCAGGGATGGATGGGAGGAATAACTTGCTGACTAGTCCATACTGCAAAACAAAGCATATTTATTAACAAACAAATCAAAACCCCTCATTCGGGGACATCTCCACGTTCTTGCCCCGCATCTAGCACGGCTTCTGCGAACTGTAGAGGCGCAGCAACGGGCCGGTTGTAGAACCGCTGGAACACCGTCTCATTAGCCCATCCTGCTGTGGCGAGAATATGGTCCATGGGCACCTCCATGACCCTCGCCGCCGACGTCGATGCAGCCCTGGTGGAATGAGATTTGAACACATTAGTGTCGATACCTGACTTACCCAAGACGACTCGAAGCCACCTGGATATCGTCTGTGTTGTCACTCGATGGTGAGGTCTCTTATGAGTGACAAGCAGGTATCTCTCCATTCCTCTGATGCTTGCCGTCACCTTGACGTAGTAACGGATATGGGAGGCTAAGCATAGCCTAGCATCAGCGGGGTATGCCGGGAACTTCAGCTGCAGCCCTGTGCACCCAGGTCTGTGTTGCTTTAGTAGCTCGTCAACAAAGAAAACTACTTCTGTGGGGGTAGACATCATTCTGTCGACACGTAGTTTGTGGAGTGTCTGTACCCTCTGTGCTGAAGTCAGCGCTAGTAACATCACCAGCTTCATGGTGAGTTTGTCCAGCTGGAGCCCTTCCATGGGGGACCACGTCCTGAGCAGAGTTAAAACGTCCCTGACATCCCAGGTGACATTGTAACGTGGTGTAGGCGGATTCGTATTGAAAATACCCCGCATGAGCCTGGACACTAGCCTGTTGGATCCCACCTCAATATTGAGGTAGAATGATAGAGCGCTCCTGGCGCTGTTGATGGCACTGTAGCTTAAGTGTTCATCATGGTGCAACCCCGCGAGGAATTCCAGGACGTCGGTTATAGTCACGGCATCGTACGTGATGCGAGAGCGGCTGCAGAAGGCTTCCCACTTCCTGATGTGAGAGCGGTATCTTCGCCTTGTAGACTCTCGGCACGACGCCGCAATGGTATCCATGGTCCGGGTAGACAGGCCGTATTGTTCTAAAGGCCGATTCAGAATCTGCAAGCCAACAAATTTAAATAGCCATGGCAGGGATGTGGCTCCCCTGAAACAGGGTGAGTAACTAATTCTGGGCTACCCTGCAAACGGACCCAAGGTTCACTGAGCGTGTCAAAGACCATCGGATACCACGGCTGTGTAGGCCAGTCGGGTATGATAAGGATGCCCTTGGCACCGTCCATCTGAATTTTACGTAATACCCGACTGATGAGGCAAAACGGGGGGAATGCATAGAAAAAGCAATTCCCCCAGTCTAGCGAGAATGCATCTAACGCTATAGCCCCTGGATCTGGTTCCCACGCGACGTAGGTTGGTACCTGATGGTTCAACCGGGACGCAAAAAGGTCAATGTCCGGTTTCCCAAATTTGGCTGTGATTTTTGCAAAAATTTCAGGATGTAACATCCATTCAATATTATCATTGAACTTGCGTGACCTGGCGTCCGCCACAACATTAAGCTCACCTGGCAAATAGGTAGCTGAAATCCAAATGTCTCTCTTGACACACCAGAGCCAAATTGAAGTAGCCAATTTATCACATGAAACTGACCTGGTACCGCCCATGTGGTTTAAATATGCCACCGCTGTGGTATTGTCTATTTGGAGCCGGACATGTGCTCCAATGATCTTGGAACAATATGCACGAAGTCCGTGAAACGCTGCAAGCAGCTCCAAATAGTTGATCCCTTGTGATACCAACATCGTATTCTCAAGGGTATCCCATCGGCCCCCACAACTAGAGAATTGATTCGTAGCTCCCCAGCCATCAGAGCTCGCATCAGTTTGTAAGTATATCACCGGTTTCGCCTCAATAATAGTTTTGAACGATTTACTAATGTGGCAACCCCACCATCGTAATTCATCCAATGCTGCAGGCGGCAGCCGCATTGATCGATCATAATGACCAGCATGCCGTCGCAACGCAGCGATCTTGGCTCTCTGCAAGTTTTGATAATGCAGAGGTCCATACCGGGCTGCCGGAAACAAAGCCACAATCTTGCCAATGACAGTAGCTGTGTGACGAATCGATGGTATACGAGTATTAATCAAGTCTGTACACACCTGTGTTACCTCCTCAATTTTGTTAATTGGTATGGTGACTCTCATGCTAATGGAATTCACCTGGAACCCCAGATAATTAATTACCTGGGTGGGGCAGAACTTAGATTTTTCTGGATGAACAATGAACCCAAGCTGTTGGAACAAATTGACCGCAGCTGCCACCCCTTGTTGTGCTAATTCCAAGGTGTGGCCGACAATTAAAATATCATCTAAATAGGCCATAACAATATGATGTCTTTGTCTTAAATAAGCCATAATTGGCTTCACCAATTTAGTAAATAAGCGAGGGGCTGTGGTGAGCCCATTAGGCAACGCCCTATATTGCCACAGCTGATCCATCCAGATAAATTTTAAAAACCTTCTGTAATATTTTTTCATAGGTACGGTATAGTACGCATCCTGTAAATCAATGCATGCCATAAAGCACCCTTGTGAAATCAATGATTTGGCCGTTTCAAACGTGTCCATTTTAAAATGAGTATATGTTACAAAGTTATTCAGAGTGGTTAGATCAATAATGACTCTACAGCCTCCATCCTTCTTAGGTCTAGTGAAAATATTGGAAACAAATTCAACGGGCTCATGAACCGTTCTCTCTATGACCCCTTTCTGTTCCAACCTTAAAATTTCCTTATAGCCTACTGACTGTTCCGCAGCCGTTAGTTTGAAAGTACGACCCGGTCTATGCTGAGGTGGAGGGATGTCCCCATTAATAAACTCAATACTATGGCCCTGAATATTCCGTAACACATACTCATCGCTGGTAATGTCACCCCATGCACCCGCAAACAACCGCAAACGCCCACCAACATGTGGAGTTAAACAAAGAGAAAAAAGAGAACCAGATCGCCTCACCTCTGTGGTTACCGGCGGTCCCTGACACGAGTGGGTGGTCGTGGAGGTGCTGGGTTGGTTTGA
This sequence comes from Raja brachyura, assembly GCA_963514005.1. Next base: position 22,366,024 of record OY740786.1, on the reverse strand, counting down.
GGTCGTGGCGTCCTCATTTTCCACCTCGGCTTCTGCCGAGCCTGTCCTAAAAAAGACCCCTGGGGTTGGGGTGGCTGATATCGGTTTGGAGCTGGAGGGTAATTCCTGGTGGAAGTGCTGACAGACCCTCGTGAACGGCCAAGTGGGGCTTTCGAGCTTGATGGCGTGGGGGCACTGTGAGAGCGCATGAGCCCCACGGTCTTGGCTTGTTCATCCAGCTCTCTGACCCTTTTGGAGAGGTCTTCGCCAAAGAGCTGACGGGGCGGCGGCGGCGGCGGTGGTTTGCACAACCCTGCAAACTTAGGGTTGAGCACTGGGCGGATGCTGTTTTTCCGAAAGCCGTTTATTTCGTTTTGAGTAGCGCACAGAAGCGCCAGAGCATCCTCCTGGTCCAAATTAAGCTCCTCTCCGTCGACCGACCGCACAAAGGCAGTAATCCCGGCCATGAGGAGTTTCAGGATCCGCTGAATTTTCAGCTCCTGCTGACGGATAGCCGCACTGATGTTGCCCCATATTGGCGTATTGACCACAGGCACGTTGAGGGAATTGCAGTTTGATGGAGCCTTGTGACGGCTCATGGCTTGTAGTAGGACTTCCTCCTGAAGCTGGTGATTATTTAGGAAGTCCACTGTGGCTGCCAACTTCGTATTGATGGGAAGCCCCAACGAATGAGGGGCTGCAAATTTGGTAGCCACATCGAGGAGGTCCTCCGCCGGTAATTCAGGCGGGGGTGGGATGGGGTCAACCACGGCCTCCTCGTCCTGCTGCTCCAGGCTGGTGTACGAAGCTGGTGATGAAGCCCTGTGCCTGTCGCTGCTGGATGCCTGTTGTTGTTGACCTTGTAGGAGAAGCTCCAGCAGCCGCTCCATCCGGTCAATACGCCCTTCACCCTGAACACTCAGGTGGTCGGAGTCCTCCGGCTCTGAAAATTGGCCGGGGCTCCTGTCATCGGCCCGCACCTCGTCGAGGCCCTGCCGGTGCCGGTAGTTGTCGTCGACAGCCGCCGAGGCGAAACTGCGCGATTCCTGCACGGGCGTGTTCAACCGCCTCCGTTTAGCGGGAGCGGAAGCCGTTGCCTCTATGGACAGATGCGGCATGGTGTCGGCACCAGCCGAAGCCTGGATACCTTGGGCCCGTGCAGGCTTGCCAGCTGCCCACATCGTGGACCTTGCCGACGCATGGTCTCGCCCACCCTGTGGTGTGCGGGCGGGTCCGGACCTGAAAATACAGAGCTCACCGACATCTCCGCCCTCGTTCCGGTCTGCGTTGCAGGTACCCCCGACAACTCTCGCTCCGGAACTGCTGGCCGGCGACTTCTCCTCGAACTCCGGCCTCTCCCATCCATGTTCTTGCTGTGAAGCAAACACAACAAGAACCACCAACTTAAGGTAGCATACTTACCTGCGTGGTTCCCTTATGAAGGGCTGGCGAGGAGCTCGCTCCTCCGTCAGCCGTCGCAGCAACGCGATACGACGATATGTCGAGCATGCGCGCCGGCGGGCTCTTCACGAAGTCACTCACGTGACTCCGAAATGAAATTCCAGAGACTCACCACTCTCTGTGTAAAGATTGTTTTCCTCATCTCGGTCCTAAAGGAATTCCCCCTTATCCTTAGACTGTGACCCCTTGTTCTGGACTCCCCCAACATCGGGAACAATCTTCCAGCATCTAGCTTGTCCAACCCCTTAAGAATTTTGTAAGTTTCTATAAGATCCCCCCTCAATCTTCTAAATTCCAGCGAGCACCTCCGAGCATCGCACTGTGGGAGGGACAGTACCAAGGCAGCCTTGCGCTGGTAGAGGAGCGAGCCAATATTCATTCCATAACTGGTGCCCAAAGCAAATGATTTGCTCATCATCTCATCACTGTCTTATGATTGTGAAAGCTTGCTGTGCACATGTTAACTGATGAGCTTCATGTATGACAGTAGTGGCTGCACTTGCTCAGTTTGAACACCAGCCAGCACCACCATTCAATATGACCATGGCTGATCATCCAGAATCAGGACCCTGTTCCTGCTTTCTCCCCATATCCCTTGATTCCGTTACCCCTAAGAACTATATCTAACTCTCTCTTGAAAACATCCAGTGAATTGGCCTCCACTGCCTTCTGTGGCAGAGAATTCCACACATTCACAATTCCACACATCTGGCTGAAAACGTTTTTCCTCATCTCAGACCTTAATGGCCCACCCCTTATTCTGAAACTGTGAACCCTGATTCTGAACTCCCCCAACATGGGGAACATTTTTCCTGCATCTAGTCTGTCCAATCCCTTAAGTTCTGAGGCTGTTGCAGGAACGTGTAACTTTTATTTTAATGTTACCATGGCAAAGGTGGGATTCCCATCTGCCCAGCTCTGCACATGCTGCCTGCTCTTGACCCTGTATGTGTGTGTTTTGCAGTGACTCCAACAAATGCCACAATGACAGGTCCGAATCCTGACAGTACCCCTCTCTGGATTTTTTATGGTGTTATTCTCGTGGGGATCGTGGGTGCTGTCGTCTTCCTTGTAATGATGACGTACTTCTGTATCAGAAACTTTCACGGTGAGTGCACGGCTCGGCAACATTGCCTTTCTTTTCCCCGCACGTTTCCTTTCAAACTCCATTTGTAACCAGACTTTTCCACATTTTTCCAGAACCCCTGGAGACAGTCGAGCCCGGGAATAGCTGTCAAGGAAGCCAATGTCATGTGAGTTTGTATTCCACTGACTTAACAAGGGTGAAGATTTGAAATTCGACCTGTGGATTCCTTCCTTTTCTGCCAGGCTTCTCCCACTGAATTCAAAAGTCACACGACCTCCAGGCACAGCGGGAGGCCATTTGGCCCACCTGGCCTGTGCTAGCCCTGTGAAGGAGTCTGCTGTCAGTCCCAGTCACAAGCTCGCAGGCTTTGAATTTCCTTATGTGAAGCTTTCTCCAAATCCCTTTGGAAACTTTGCACAGAATCCATTTCCATTGCCCTTCCAGGACCCACATCCCAGATCACCACAATTTCATGTGTGAACGCATTCCCCTGCTCTTCCATCTAGTTTTTCTGTCAGCTCCTTTCACTCCAATTGCCCCGGGCACTGCCTCCCACCTGGCTTTGTTTCTTCTCATTTACTCCAGTAATAAACATCGCAAATTTTGTACGTCTCTGTTCCACCTCCCCTGAACTTTAGAAGAGATTCACCGGCATGTTGCTTGGAATAGAGGGTTGTAGTTATATGGAGAAATTGTATAGTCTAGGTTTGTTCTCATTGCAACATTGGAGGCTGAGAGATGAGCTTACAAATGTTTCTAAATTTATTAGGGAAATAGACAGGACAGGGGAGTCTGGAACTAGAGGGCCGCAATTCAAGGTGACAGGAGATGAATTTAAAGACAAACTGAAGGGTGCGTTTATAATCAGAGGATGGTAACAATCTGGAATGAGCTACCAGAGGAAGTGGTGAAAGCAGATACAATTACAATGTTTAAAAGCTGTTTGGACATTTACTTGGCTAGGAAAGGCATTGAGAGATATGGGATTAATGTAGGTAAATAGCAACAGTGTCGATAGGCATCATGGTCAACATGGACAAGGTGGACTGGAAGAACCAATTTTTGTGCTGCAAACTTCTATGTTTCTATATTCTTCGAACTCTTAAAGGTTAGGGGCGGTGTCTGACTAGAACTGCAAATGTTACATCCTTGTTCAGAAAGGATGGGGGGATAAACCTGGTTACCACCCGTCAGTGTAATCTCAGTCGTGGCTAGTTTCAAGAATCATTGGACTGTCACTAGACCGATGGTTCAGTGACTGCAACCCCACCAATAAAGCCCCTCCAGTAGATCTCATCCTCACACCTCCCCAAACTCCCTCAATAGCACTGGGCTCAGGATGGATCTACTGCACCAAACGGGCATGACAAAGATTTTTTAATGGTTAAATAATAAAAAGAGGAGTAATCATAGTCAGGGGGCTGTAGTTTTAAATTGACTTTAGATGATAGTATTGAAGATACAATATCAGACCACCGTCGGTTAACATCTCGCCTGTTTTCAACACCACTGATGACTATTTGCCATCCTCCCTGTTTTTCCTCAAGATGACTCGATGAAATTTCCCTGCAAAGCCATGATTTCCACCTTAGAAATATCGCAGTGGTGTCCACCCACACCACAACACATCTGTACCCTTCTCAGTACCATGTTTTCAGTTCAATGTCCCACTGTCCCCATTGCTCCCATCACACAAGCCACATGCATGCATAAACGCACACACGCGCACACTCTCACACGCACACACACACACTCTTACACACATGTTCAAACGCTTACACACACACGCACTCTTCCACACACATTCACACACCCATGCACACATGTGCATATTTGTACTCACACACACTTGCACACACACATAGCCCTCACACTCGCACACCACCCAGCTTCACTCCACCCAAACCCACCATACCACCCCACCCCTCCCTACACCATCACACCACCATACATCCTGTCACATACACCACCCAATCCTTCCCCACACCCTCGACAATCCCCACCACTACCCTCACTCCCCCAACATACCACTGAACCCCTCTCCAAAGCACAACACCTCCCATACATACTATACCCCCACCATCTCCCCCATACACATCACACCGCCTACTCCTCAAGCCAGTGACACCGCACCAGGCTCTCCCCCACATACCACTTCACCGCATCCCCCCCAACACATCACACCAGCCCTGCCGACCACCCATACCACGCCACTGCCTCTCCTACACACCACCCCCACCGCATCCCCCCTACACATCACACCAGCCCTGCCAACCACATATACCACACCACCTTGTCCCATACACCCCGCTAAGCCCATTCCCTCACCTTTTTACATCTCTCCCTGAGTCTACCTGTGGCACCACAAACTTGGAGATTATTGTTGCAGTTATTAAATAACGTTTTTTTAAATCTGTTTCCAGTTCCATCGCTGTAAATCTGCAGAGAACTGAGAGAAGTTCAGAGAATGAGGAAGTGCAACTATCAGGTGTTTTATCCTAGTGAAGAGAGCCTTAGATATTTATGTTAGCATTATTTGTTTTCCTAAATCTTGAATAAGATTAGCTCAAGACAATATGTCCAATTTAAACACTTTATGTAGAGATAGTGTCGAGAATTTTCATTCTGATGTGATGAAGCGGTGTTTAAGATTAAGCGCTGAGCTGATGGGAGTCTTCATGGTGATTTCCCCATAGATATGAAGCTGCAGATTATGTTTCATCAAAACAATAAAACAATGATACCGAAAGGCCAACAAATGGGTAAACTATCCGTATGTGGTTTGAATGTGGAGATCCCAGCCACAAACAATGGCAGTGTTGGGATTCTGAGATAAAAGGGAAGGTTGGTCGAAAAGATGGGATGTTAAAGGGATACTGCTATCGAGGGGGGAGAGTGAACAAACAGTGGAATATGTCGGATGTGGGGAATGAGGGAAGTGTGATGTTAGGCCAGGCGGGGTATTAAAGGGTGCAGGGGTGAAGGGGTGAGTGGGAATTGACTGGGGATATTAAAGATTAAAGGGAGTGAAGCAAGAACGGAATTAGGCTGTGGGGGAAATTAAAGGGTGTAGGAAATAAGGGAGAGTGGGATTAGACTGTGTGAAATAGTGTGTGAAGTGTGGGGAGAGGGAGATTGTGGGAGATGTTAATGGGTGCAGGGAGTAAGGGGAGAATGGGAATAGACTGCAGCGATATTAAAATATGTGGGAGTGAGGTGAGAGAGGGATTAGAATGGGTAGGGTATTAAAAGGTGAAGGGTGTGAGGGGAGAATGGGATTAGACTCTGGGGACATTAAAGTGATATTAAAAGGTGCAGGAAGTAAGGGGAGAGTGGGAATAGATGGGGTATTAAAGGATGAAGGCAATGAAGGGGGAGTGGGATTAGACTGTGAGGTATCAAAGTGTGCAGGGAGTAAGGGGAGAATGGGAATAGACCAAGCAGGGTATTAAAGGGTGTGGGAAGTGAGGGGAGAATGGCATTAGACTGTAGATATTAAACGATGTGGGGGGTAAGGGGAGAGCGGTAATAGTCTGGATGGTTTATGACTGCCTTGGCTCAGTGGGAACCAGACTGTTGAGTCAGGTCCTATCACAGAGACTTAACTTGCTTCCACCCTCACCCCCCATCACCTTTGGCAAAGCCCTTCATCAAACACGGCATCTGGGCCAATAAATGGGTTTGCGTTTGTATCGGAGCCAACAATGAGGCCGGCAGCAGGAGAGAGAAATGGCTAGTAATCCGGAAAAAAGTGCCGCAGGTGTCACTAAAACTGGATGTCTACCTAGAGGTGGCTGTTGGGTGGTGGAATAAGAAAGTCAGTGTGGGCATATAGAGCTCAAACGGCAGAGCAACTGCGGCACAGCAGAATTGTGGGGCTGATTAGCCTCTCCCATTCCTGTATGGCTGGCTCAAGGGACAAGAGGGTCTCCCCTCATTCAATATCACAAATATGAATGGCATCTACCAGTGGAACAGCAGCAAAGGACTGAATGGCCTCACAGACTAGAGTGGCTGGTTGGTCTCACCTTCTCCTGGGCAACAGGATCAAAGGGCTAAATGGCTTCCTCTCATTCAATGGCACAGACTAGAGGGGCTGAATGGTTCCTGCAAGTTCTTGTATAGGAACAGCCTCAAAGGGCTGAATGGCCTTTGCCACTTCCATCTGCAAGGAAGAAATTCAGCAAACTGATCCATTGCATGCATTCTCTCACACGTTTAGGGTGCCCGTGTACCCAGCAATTTGATTTTAACATGCAATAATGTCTTTTCAATTTAACTGTTTGAAGTTAAGCCTACATTATTCACATTAGCCGTGCTCACTTTAAATTTCATTGCATTGTGTATTATCTGTGCTGAGAGCTATATATTTTTTTTAATTTTAAGGGTATGACTGAAATGAATGGAAAATCTACAATCTACGAAAATATGAATGAATTTTCTGAAGGTGTCAGCTCATCAAGTCCCAATCCTTTGACTTTTAATGAACGTAAATCACCTCAGAATCGGACGGGGAAAACAAAGTTCTCTAACACGCCTCAGCAAGATACGATAATCTATGCCTCACTGAAAGAATCCATGTTAAGCAGAAAACCGTCAACGAAGTTTGCTGACATCGAAGACACAGAATATGCTGCCATAAATATTAAATATTAAGTGGAATGATTTTTACCTCACAATGAGAGAGGCCCCAGGAAAAGAACACCATAAGTTATTGCTGATTTTAGTCTTTGCCTTTGGACCTTTCAACATACTCTCCGTTAACTAATTTAATCAATGCTACGCTGGGCAGGACTGACAAAGGGCAACTTCCAGCTAATGGTTCCACTTCTCAAAGTGCAGATTTGATTCCAAAATGTGCGATAGTTGCCTGTTGCTTCTGCTGATCCTAACACTGGGCAAAGCAAGAGACAGTTCATGACGGTAGCTGAGATCCATTCACACGCCGGAGACTAACTCACAGGGTGCAGGACACTGCTCTCACTGAAACAATCCTGGCCAAAGCTGTTTATATGTTCTATGTATTTTTTTAATTAAAACAAGCATTGGATTTACTAAGATTGCTTAACATGTGATTATGATGTTTTGTAAACTGTGAACAACTTGCTACAAAAGGAAGACTTTTGGCTGCCGAATTTCAAATTGGATTTCTTACAGAATGATTATTTAAATAACACATTTAAAAATAAATATTTTGAATGAATTATATTAAGTGGATACATGTTGGTGGAGCTTACAGTGTTCAATAATAAACTTTTGTTGCGTGTCCTTGAAGAACTTGAAGGAGTGAGAGGGCACAGAGGTGGGTGGTCTTGGTCCACTGTGCCTGTGCCAGCACTGACAGATCCCCTAACAATATCACTTACAGAGGTAACCTCATCATTTTAGCACTGCATGCTGTGGGAGCTTGCTGTGCATAAAACACACCCATTTAAACGCTGGCTATACTCAGTAGGTCAGGCAGCATCTGTGCAGGGATAAAGAGAGTTAATGTAGAAACAAAGAACTGCAGAATGCTGATGAATACACACAAAAGGACACAAAGTGCTGGTCTGAACAAGGGTCAGGTCAAAAACGTCACCTATTCATGCTCTCCAGGGATGCTGCCAAACCTGCTGAGATACTCCAGCACTTTGTATCCAACAGAGTTAATGTTTCAGAATGAAGTCCCGCATCAGAATGAGCAAAGACTGTACAACCTGAACTATTAACTCAGTTTCACTTGGCTGAGATGCTGTCTGAACCTCCTAAGTATTTCCAGAATTTTCAAGGGTTTTTTATTGATTTGACTACCGCAATTGACTCTAATTTCAGGGATGAGTAAATCATAGAGTATAATGCTTCCCTTCGGCTGAGAAATTCAATGTGCTTTATATTATTTGTATTGAATCAGGTAATGGATTTACATAGGATGATTTAGCATGCATTCATATTTTTGTTAAATGGAAAAAGATTTGAAACACAAAATGAATTTCACCTGCCTGGCTCTTTGTGAAATCCTGACCTTTGGAAACTGAACAGAAAATACTGGGAACACTCAGTAGGTCATGCAGCATCTGTGGAGAGAGAAATAGTCAAGGTTTTGGCTGTGCAACCCTTTGATCAGGAAAGATGCCGTAGAAATACATCTCCCATTTGCTCCCCAGACCTGCAAAGTTTTACCCTTCATGCTTCTGGATTTTGTCAGTGTGAAGGAAGCTGGTCCAAGAATGACGGCTCTGTCCACATCATGACAGGGATTGTGAGATGAGGGGAGAGAGAAATGGATTTGGGAGTTAGTCCATCTACCTGTCCCTTCAGTATCTTTCTCTAAGTACTACCACTGCTGGGAAAGACGCTGCAAGTACTTCACAAAACCATGTTGTTTTGTCGATGTGTGTTGTGACCAAGGAACATGTCATAAAAGTCCACAGGGTAAAGATTTCACACTGCAGCAGAAAACAGTCACAAAACACAAGCCTCTGCCGAGCGGCATGCTCACAGGGTACCCCACATCTCAGAATCCCTGTTATCAAGTGCGCAGGGCTGTCATCAGACTCTTCCTTCACACAGACACCAATCTCAGAAAAATAATACTGTACTGGGCAAGGGAACAGTGGACATTGGGACCCTGGATTAGGTACATCCCATTCCGGACTCCACAGTGGTTCCACACCGCCTGGCTTCTAGCCAAACGACTCAGTTAAACAGAGCTTAGCCTAGGCAATCAGATCTTTCACTTGCCAGATGAGTTAAAGTGCGTTAGAGTCAGGAACTTTGAGAACCTTCCAGGGACCTGATCTTAGAAATCCAAGCTTCCACTCTGCTAAGCCATTTATGAAGCCTTTTATGATAAAATGCTCGTGATTTTACTTTCAGTCACATTATCACCTGTATGGATTTGAACAAGGGGTCCTGCAGTCCTAATTAAACACTAGCTCATGATTTTAGGCTACGTTGTGAACCGTTCTGATGCTGCCAGCAAAAATGAAATGATTACATTTTACAATCAGATGCAGGGGGTGTTGTATTTCATAGGGAGCGGGGAGGAAATAAGGAGGATTGCTATGGGGTTCTGTCTTTCTTAAACTTACTTGAGATGCAGGTGCTCCAACAATATGATGTGAAGAAGGGTCTCGAACCGAAACGTCTCCCATTCCTCCTCTCCAGAGATGCTGTCTGTCCCGCCGAGTTACTCCAGCTTTTTGAGTCTATCTTTATTTTAAACCAGCATCCACAGTTCCCTGTCTAGCTCTCCCTTGAAAGTATTCAGAGAACCAGCCTCCACCGCCCTCTGAGGCAGAGAATTCCACAGACTCACAGCTCTCTGTGTGAAAACGTGTTTCCTCGTCTACGTTCTAAATGGCTTACCCCTTATTCTTAAACTGTGCCCACAGGTACTAGAACATCGGGAACATGTTTCCTGCCTCTGGCGTGTCCAAACCCCCAATAGAATCATAGATTCACAGAAAATAGATGCAGGAGTAGGCCATTCGGCCCTTCGAGCCTGCACCGCCATTCAATATGACCATGGTTGATCATCCAACTCAGTATCCTATACCTGCCTTCTCTCCATACCCCCTGATCCCTTTAGCCACAAGGGCCACATCTAACTCCCTCTTAAATATAGCCAATGAACTGGCCTCAACTACCTTCTGTGGCAGAGAATTCCACAGACTCACCACTCTCTGTGTGAAAATGATCTTTTCATCTCGGTCCTAAAAGACTTCCCCCTTATCCTTAAACTGTGACCCCTTGTTCTGGAGTTCCCCAGCATCGGGAACAATCTTCCTGCGTATAGCCTGTCCAACACCTTAAGAATAATCTTATATGTTTCAATAAGATACCTCTCATCCTTCTAAACTCCAGAGTATACAAGCCCAGCCGTTCCATTTTCTCAGCATATGACAGTCCTGCCATCCTGGGAATTAACCTTGTAAACCTACGCTGCACTCCCTCAATAGCAAGAATGTCCTTCTTCAAATTAGGGGACCAAAACTGCACAAAATACTTCAGGTGTAGTCTCACTAGGGTCCTACACAACTGCAGAAGGACCTCTTTGCTCCTATACTCAACTCCTCTTGTTGTAAAGGCCAACATGCCATTTGCTTTCTTCACTGCCTGCTGTACCTGCATGCTTACTTTCATTGGCTGATGAACAAGGACCCCCAGATCCCGTTGTACTTCCCCTTTTCCCTACTTGACACCATTTAGATAGTAATCTGCCTTCCTGTTTTTGCTATCAAAGTGGATAACCTCACATTTATCCACATTAAACTGCATCTGCCATCTCACCCAACCTGTCCAAGTCACCCTGCATTCTCATAGAATCCTCCTCACAGTTCACACTGCCACCCAGCTTTGTGTCATCTGCAAATTTGCTAATGTTACTTTGAATGCCTTCATCTAAATCATTGATGTATATTGCAAATAGTTGCAGTCCCAGTACCGAGCCTTGCGGTACCCCACTAGTCACTGCCTGCCATTCTGAAAGGGACCCGTTAATCCCTACTCTTTGTTTCCTGTCTGCCAACCAATTTTCCATCCATGTCAGCACTCTACCCTCAATACCATGTACCCTAATTTTGCCCACTAATCTCCTATGTGGGACTTTATCAAATGCTCTCCCTTGTCCATTTTCCTAGTTACATCCTCCAAAAATTCCGGAAGATTAGTCAAGTATGATTTCCCCTTCGTAAATCCATGCTGACTCGGACCAATCCTATTACTGCTATTCAAATGTGCCGCTATTTCATCTTTTATAATTACCTCCAGCATCTTCCCCACCACCGATGTCAGGCTAACCTGTCTATAATTCCCTGTTTTCTCTCTCCCGTCTTTCTTAAAAAGTGGGATAACATCAGCTACCCTCCAATCCACAGGAACTGATCCTGTGTCTATAGAACATTGGAAAATTATCACCAATGCATCCACAATTTTTAGTGCCACTTCCTTAAGTACCCTGGGATGCAGACCATCAGGCCCTGGGGATTTATCAGTCCCTTCAGTCTACCCAGCACCATTTCCTGCCTAATGTGGGTTTCCTTCAGTTCCTCCGTGATCCTCTGGCCACTTGTATATCAGGAAGATTGTTTATGTCCTCCTTAGTGAAGATGGATCCAAAGTACCTGATCAACTCATCTGCCATTTCCTTGTTCCCCATAATTAATTCACCTTTTTCAGTTTTCAAGGGTCCAACTTTGGTCTTAACTATTTTTTTTCCTCTTCACATCCCTAAAGGAGCTTTTTACTGTCCTCCTTTATATTCTTGGTTCGCTTACCTTCGTACCTCATCTTTTCTCCCCGTATTGCCTTTTTAGTTATCTTCTGTTGCTCTTTAAACATTACCCAATCCTCTTGCTTCCTGCTCATCTTTGCTACATTGTACTTCTTCTCATTTATTTTTATAGTGTCCCTGACGTCTCTTGTCAGCCACGGTCGCCCCTTACCCTGCTTGGAATCTTTCTTCCTCTTTGGAATGAACTAATCCTGCACCTTCTATATTATTCCCAGAAATACCTGCCATTGTTGTACCACTGTCATCCCTGCTAGGGTATCGTTCCAATCAACTTTGGCCAGCTCCTCCCTCATGGCTCCATAGTCCCCTTTATTCAACTGTAACACAGACACCTCCGATTTACCCTTCACCCTCTCCAATTGTTGATTAAACTTGACCATATTATGGTCACGACCTCCTCATGGCTTCTTAACCTCATTCCTTTTACAAATCCGGTTCATTACACAACACTAAAATCATAATTGCCTTCTCCCTGGTAGGTTCCAATACAAGCTGCTCTAAGAATCCATCATGGAGGCACTCCACAAACTCCCTTTCTTGGGGTCCAGTACCAACCTGATTATGCAAAGTATGTCTGTCAAGTACCTCCTGTATTTCTTTCAACCCCCTCTCTCTCCCCCACCCTAGTCATTCCACTAATCCCACTGTTTGCATCCTTGTATCGCTGTCGTTAGCACATCTTCCCCAGCCAACAAGGGCCATTGTGGGCACCACCCTTCATGAGGTCATCTGCTGCCAGCCGTTTTGTTCTGGCCTTTTCTGTCTTTCAGTCTGAGAAGGATTCTGACCCGAAACGTTGCCTATTCATAGGTTCTAGGAGCAGAATTAGGCCATTCAGCCCATCAAGTCTACTCCGCCATTCAATCATCATTGATCCATCTTCATGCCTCAACCCTATTATCCTGCCTTCACCCCATAACCTCTGACTCCCCTGCTAATCAAAATCTGTCAATCTCCGCCTTAAAAAATATCCATTGACTTGGCCTCCACAGCCATCTGTGGCAATGAATTCCACAGATTCACCACCCTCTGATTAAAGAAATTCCTCCTCCTTTTCTTCAGAGATGCTGCCTGGCCAGCTGAGTTACTCCAGCATTTTGTGTCTATCTTCGGTATGAACCAGCATCTGCAGTGCCTTCCTACATGTTTGTCATTCTGTTACCATATATTTTAGGGAAGCATGCTCACTTGATTTCATAGCACCAATCCGCCTCATGATTAATTTACCTCACTTTGCAGAAGCTGCCAGAGCTTTAAGGGCCTGTCCCACTTGCCGATTTTTTCGGTGACTGCCGGCATCATTGACTGACGTATCAGATCACCGGAAAATTTACGGCGTGATGCGGTGGGATGACGTACGACGCGCGGTGTTTTTTTCAAGTGTCGCAACTTTTTTTTGTCGCCGCTGGATTTTGATATGTTCTAAATCTTTTGGCGACACTGATATGACGCCGGCAGTCGCCAAAAAAAAATCGCCAAGTGGGACAGGCCCTTTAGGCCACAAAAAAACAGAATACAATTGTTTTTATAAGTTGAAAATATATTCAATTTTTTTTGTAACAAAGCCAGTTATTTTTGTATTACATCCATTGGTCAGTGAATAGGCTCAGCATAGAAAATTCAGTACCATCTGGAGGCTTGAGGCTGAGAAGTGGCTGCATTCTCGGAGGTCACCTGAAGCCTGAATTGCGACTTCAGTACATAGAACATAGAACAGTACAGATAGACACAAAATGGTGGAGTAACTCAGTGGGTCAGGCAGCATCCCTGGAGAAAATGGATTGGTAACATTTCGGGTTGGGACCCTTCTTCGGACTGATTGTAGTGGATTGGGGAGGGGGGGGGGGGGCTGGAGCTGGAAGCAAGAAAAAAAAGGGCAAATCAGGGCCAGCAACAGGTGACCTCAGGCGAGGAGGTTTACTACATAGAATAGGACAGCACAAGAACAGTCCCTTCAGCTCACAAGGTCTGTCGTAATGCCAAGTTAAACTCATCTCCCCTGCCTGCACTTGGTCCACATCCTCCTTCTGCAGAGTTCATTGTCTTCTTCTCAGGAGTTGCTATTCAAAGAGTTCAGTTCAGCTCAGTTTAGTTTATTGTCACATGTACCGTGATACAGTGAGAAGATTTTGTTGTGTGCTATTCAGTTAGCAGAAAGACAAAACATGATTACGATCGAGTTGGAACAAAAGAGTTGGAGAGTTCCCCTCAGTGCCTTGTCACATGACTGTAGTGTTTGCTAGCATGTGGTGTATACATTGCCGTAAGGATTCCAGCAAGCGGTACTTAATGGGCTGATGGTCAGAGGTGCAATACCTTTTTACCCTATGACTGAAAATTATTAAAATATATACATATTAAATATATATATTTAAAAAATATTAAAACGTTATGGTTTAATGTGGCTGAAGAAAGTAGACAAATCTACCTCTGCAGAGATGACAAATTTACCTCTAATCTATGTGCAAGTGCAGAAAAGATTCACAAGTATGTAAAATGATGGTTTACCAAAAAAAAAACGAAGTACCAGAGTAACTCAGCAGGCCAGGCAGCATCACTGGAGAATGTGGATAGTAACGTTTCGGGTCCGCATCTGATTGTGGCAAGGAGGAAAATGCTGGAAGAGAGTTGGGGTCCGGACAAAGCCTGGCAAGTGAGAGCAGCTACAGGAGTGGGGCGGGGGGACATCAGGAATGACAGAAGGGGATCAGTGAGAGAGGGTTTTGCTGAACTTCTATCAGAAAGAGGAGAATTTTGGCAAAGTAGGCATACCTTAAGGAGATTTTGAGGTGTCAGACAATAGACAATAGACAATAGGTGCAGGAGTAGGCCATTCGGCCCTTCGAGCCAGCACCGCCATTCAAAGTGGTCATGGCTGATCATCCCCAATCAGTACCCCGTTCCTGCCTTTTTCCCATATCCTCTGACTCTGCTATCTTTAAGAGCCCTATCCAGCTCTCTCTCGAAAACATCCAGAGAACCTGCCTCCACCGCACTCTGAGGCAGAGAATTCCACACACTCACAACTCTCTATGAGAAAAAGTGTTTCCTTGTCTCCGTTCCAAATGGCTTAACCCTTATTCTTAAACTGTGGCCCCTGGTTCTGGACTCCCCCAACATTGGGAACATGTTCCCTGCCTCCAGCCTGTCCAAACCCTTAACAATCTTATACGTTTCAATAAGATCTCCTCTCATCCTTCTAAACTCCAGAGTGTACAAGCTCAGCTGCTCCATTCTCTTAGCATATGACATCATCCCGGGAATTAACCTTGTAAACCTACACTGCACTCCCTCAATAGCAAGAATGTCCTTCGTCAAATTAGGGGACCAAAACTGCACACAATACTCCAGGTGTGGTCTCACTAGGGCTCTGTAGAACTGCAGAAGGACCTCTTTGCCTCTATACTCGACTCCTCTTGTTAGAAAGACCAACATGCCATTCGCTTTCTTCACTGCCTGTTGTACCAGCATGCTTACTTTCATGTAGTGCTAACATGTAGACACAAGGAACTGTAGACACTGTTTTTCCAAAAAAAGACCCAAAGTGTTGGAGTAACTTTAGTGATCAGGCAGCATCTCTGCAGAACATGCTTAGATAATGTTTAAGGTCAGGACCCTTCTTCAAAATGAATGCAGTTGAAGGCATTCAAAGCTTGGCAAGTGGCTTTGCATCTAGGTGAAGGCAGTTTGAGGTGAAAGAATGGTTTACACGGGATCTAAGGGGTTTATTTTTTCACACAAAAGGTATCAGGAATGAGCTGTCAGGGAGATAGTGGGGGCAGGAACAGTAACAGTTAAGAGCCAAGACACAGGAACTGCAAATGCTGAAAACCTGAGCAATACAAAGCGCTGGAGAAACTCAGCGGGTCAGGCAGTATCTGTGGAAAGAATGGATAGGGGAGGTTTCGGGTCAGGGCCCATCTTTCATTTGGACAGCTACTTGAATGAGCATTACATAGGGGAGACAAAATTTAATGAAGACGTGGGATTAGTATAGATAGGCTTGAAGGCTGCTATATACACTGAGTGACGAAGGGCTTGTTTCGATGCTGTACACCTCTCTGACCCTATGATTCTATTACAAATAATTATTTAATAAATACTTGCAAAGATCAAAAAAGTTGAACCTGACATCAGTGATAAATAGTGATAACTCGGTTTCTCCAGAAGCTCCCGTTTTCTCCCACATCCCAAAGGCATTCGGGTTTGTAGGTTAATTTGCCTCGGTAAAATGCCTCTAGGAAGTGGATAAGAAAGTGGGATAACATGGCACCAATGTGAATGGGTGATCAATGGTTGACGTGGACTCAATGGGCCTCGGGGGACTGTTTCCATGCTGTATCTTTCAATCAAAGAATCAGATGCTGCCTAACCCAATGAGTTCCACCAGCAGTTTATTTTTTGCTCAGACATTGCCATCTAGTGCCCACATACTAATACTTCAACTGGGTGACTGGTTCACAGAGGAAAATTACATCATAATTTTCTGAGCCAGCCTCAAATGGCAGTTCACAACTAATTTTCCTGATTCATTAAATACAACATTATTCAAAGAAATCAGTGTTAAAAATTAGAACATTTCTTAAATTTAAATGGAAATGTTAATTTCTTTTTCTCTTTAAAGCACATCATGGTACAACGCAGCTTTGTAAGACAAAAACTCATGCTGCATTGCATCAGAAAACATTAAGATGGGTGACCAAGAAATTACTTTAAAAAGTGAGAGCTAAAAAGGTTTAGGGATGAGATCCAGAATTTCACGCCTCTTTCAACCTTCAGTTGCTAATGTAGAATTGATGGACAACGTCAGAGATCTCAGGAAAACAAGAAGAAAATATTATAGAGCCATCAAGCCGCCATCCTTATTGCAATTCATCCTGATAACACAAAGATCCAGCTGAAGCGTGGGGCCTCAGCGTCAACTCTAAAGATAACATTCACTTGAATGTTTCTTAAGGTTAGTTTTAGTCTACCAATTATGTCATCTAAAAGCAAGTACATGTCCATTCAATGTTTGCCTGGGGAAGATGCCAAATATGTCAGCAGCATTAAGTGGTTAGTATAGTTATGCCAGTCTTGGGTCATGGCAGGGAAGAGTTGACCTAGGCATCAATCTGAAGAAGGGTCTCGACCCGAAACGTCGCCTGTCTCCTTTGCTCCTTAGATGCTGCTGAACCCACTGAGTTTCTCCAGCTTTTTGTGTAACCATCAATACCTTTACACAGATATTGGATTAATTGGGGAAAACTTTGTTAGCTCTCAGCAGCTGCTGAGTGGTCATGTCTAATAAGTCCAGAAGGAGAGGGCTGTAGGCAGGGAAGACGTTTCAGTATTTGCTCCACTTCGTGCAAAGGCCTTGTACCATCTGTTTTAATTTTGTTTTCTCCACGTTAGCCACTTTTGTTCATCTGAACACAGAATCAGGAAGGGCTGTGCTGCCCTGCGAATGATGGGTAAGACTTCAGTTAGCACTATGAAATGAAGGGGAGCTCCCTCAATACCACTCTTGATAAGCTTCTCCAGCCCTCACAGATCTCATTGATCTCCACACTCCTGTAATTTCTGATGTTAAAAACTGCACTGGCAGTCATTTCTTCAGCTGCCTCCAAATCCCTCACTTTAATCGAGGTCCTGGATTACATATCCCAACAGCTCCTTCTTAAATGGCTTTGCATCAAAAATCAAACTGCTGGTGGAATTCAGCGGTTAGTCAGCATCTGTGCAGGGAAATGGACCGATGATGTTTTGGTCAGAGACCTTTCTTCATAGATAGCAGGTAGAGAGAGAAGATGGTGCAAGGGTGGCAAGTGATACTTAGATCCAGGTAAAGAGGGTTTAATTGGCAGATGAATCAGGTGGGAGAGAGAAGGGTAGAGAATGCTGTGGGACTGGATAAGCAACAAGATCAATGAAGCGACAAATTATGTAAAGTTTTTGTTCGCTTTTGATGTGTTTGTTGAAAATTTCAATGTGTTGCTTTTGGCTCCATGTGAAATGTTTCCAAATGTACACAGGCCCCAGCTAAACTACTTGAGGGAGCATCTCTTAAATTGCCAGCTCTACATCATTTCTATGCTTCTGATCTTTGGCCTCCGTGTAGGCACAAGTGCAATAATGTTGGAGGGCTATCGTAAGAGTATACTCTTCCTCTGACCACAGTTGCCATTCATGGTTCCAGCACAGGTGATTAACAAAGGGTGCTTAATTCTTGTCTGTTGGCCTCACTTCCACAGCATTGTTCATGCCTAGGTGGTCAGATGTGTTGGCCATCAGTGTGCTTGGGATCTCTGCAGCCAGTGCATTGCACAGGCAAACAACTCAGAGGATGACTCTTGTGTGACAAATTTACACTTGATTCTGCCAAAATCAGATCTTTGAATTATTTTAGTAATTGTGACTCTTAAAATGAGTTGGATTCAGGAATTATGATTTGAAAACAGAATTGGGGAAATGATGGCTAAGTCAGGATTCAGGGCACTTGGCAAAAGAATTGGTGTGAAGTCTCACAGATTAATGGTGGATTCATGGCTCATCATTTGCTCAAAGGTAATACGAATCTACACAGAGGCAACTGTGAAGTGGTGCATTTTGGAACAACGGGATCTTGAAGTTTGGAGTCATTTATCATTAAACACAGCAAATTAACAAAGGCATTAAAAAATTGCAAAATTTAATTTTCTTTCTAAAATGTTAATTAGTTTCTCTATTGCTGATGGTGGACATCCTTCTTCAAACAGCAAGCATTCAAAGGTCTGGACAGCACAACAACAATAGTATCCATTTATAACCAAATTCATGTGTTTATTCACAAGTATTTACAAAAACATTAGAAAATGTCCCAATAAAATTAACATAATTGAATACATACAGAATCAAGTATATCACCTGTTTTTAGAAATATTTAAATATATTCACAACCTGAAGGTTAGAGTGGTGACCATCTGTTATCATTGCAGTGTTTTCAGTGATGAAGACACCAAAAGACAAATAGATAACAAAGTCATTGTGTCTACCAACCCTCTCCTAAAGTGTCACTGTACAATTGTGCAGGTGTCAATACAGTTCAACTCATAAAGAAATCTCCCTCTGACAATTTCCAATTTCTTGATATGTTAGATGACTTCTCTTTGAACTTGCACTGCCCGACTGAAGGATTTAAAAACATTAGCAATGTAAATAGCTTTAAAAAGTAAAAGACCACTGTTGCTGGCAGTTTCTGTTTTGAAAAGACTGTCAGGGACAAATGAAAGCCCTTTACAGCCCTTTATTGAAGTGTTCTCCTGCCAGGACAACGTCACAATTAAAAAATTCAAATGTCCCAAAAACATCTGCTAAAAAAATATATATTTGAATGTTTAACCTATCTTATAGCTCTGTATATTTTGCAAGCAACTAAACAGCTCAAACCCAACACAAACCTTAGATGATAGGTTATAATTCATACTTACAGCATCATTTGCATCTAGTTTATTTCTGTTAGATTAGTGTAGGTAATAATGGCAAGATCTGTCATCTTTGAATTGCTGTCATGAAACGGTTACACTGGAACTCCAAATATATTATTCAAACAGAAAGGAAAAAGTACTTTAAGATACTTTGCACAGGTTGAAGGAAAATACTTTAAAAATAATATTTAATAAAGCACTCAACCCAACTTGTTGAACTCTTCCAACCAGTAAATGCAAGGATCAGGTATGGTTTACTATTAATAAAAGCGCACACACTCTAATTCTGCATCACTTCTGCAGAGGCTTTCTGTGTTTAAACCATTCAGTGCCAAATATTCTTGACAAAAAACTTTTAATGGAACAAAGAGGTGGTTTTGAATTTAAAGAAAATAACACAGATCAGATGATTTAGTAATTCCCACTTGTTAAATTGTAAGCATGTATTGACATGACCAACACTAGATTAAAACACGCAGACTTGAGCACTCTTACTTTGATCACAGGCAGTGTATCATTCTCAGTTTGGGGATTGTTTAACTGCTAGTCTATTTACTAAAGATGGTCTTAGCTGATAAATGAAACATGTAAAAGATGATATTAGAGGGATGGTTTAAATTTAAACAATGTGGGTAGTCCAAGTCCAATACAAGTGATGTTCAGCAACAATGTCCCATGAGTTTCATTAAAACACAGATACCTGCATGGCAGGAGGCTAATATTTAGCCTGTGCTAGTTCTGAGAAAATAGTTTTACTTAGATTCTGTGCCCTCTTTGTCAATGTAGATGTAAAGCTGCTTGGAACAAGGAGAGCAAGCTCTGATGAGTCACTTCTCAGGATCCACACCTCAAATTATTCCTAGAGTGATCAGACAACAGACATGACTGCCTTCTGGTTTTAATGAGATGATACAATAAAAAATAAAGCTGTTTTCATTTCATCAGGTCAAAAAGGCCAACTGAGTGGGGCAGGTGAATCAGCAATAAATTGGTCGTGGTAGACTAGATACAACCATATTCAGAGTAGAGGGACCTTCACCCTGCTGTGTCTGACCTAGGAACGTTTGATACTACTGCTGGGTATTGTGGTAGAAAGTGCTCTGCTAGCCAGCACCAACATCACTCAGTGGTGACAATAATCATATAAAACTATTCAAAGGCAGTCTCCATAATATCTGACAACATCTGGACATGAGCAATGGTTCAGCAGAAGCATTATTACTTCAGTAAGAGGTTGCAAGTTCAAATTAGTTGGAAGCCCTGGAACCTGCACTTGCGTTAATATAAAGACAAGGGTACAGTTTTATATATAAGGTCATAAGTAATGAGAATGATATTGGCAGTCAGAATATAAATGATGAAGTCATTCTGCTGTCAATCCATTTGGCGAGTAATTTTTATGCATAAAATTTACATCCATCTTCCATTAAATTCATATTTCTGGAGAAATTCCCAGCTCTTATTGTGAGGTTGTTATGGTTACTGTTCAACTCTTTGTAAATTGAGCTCTTTACTGCACAACAGTCTTTACTGTGAAATTGCTGATACAATGTTATCATAAAATTTCTGTATACAAAAAAAATGGTTTGAAAGTAGCAGCTTAAATCATTATGTTATTCTCACACTTGTACTTATGTGGTGATGCAGTCTAAGTTCAGAAAGGAACTGAAAAATGGGATGAAATATGCACTGAGTGTAATCTTTAAATATGTGAAGGAAGAAAATTAATGTAGAAACTAATACAGCCTATTGTTTTCAAGTAATGGTGTCCAATATCCGAAAGTGAATTATTGGAAGTATTCTGTCTATAATATCTGCATATATTTAAAGAAAAAAGTTCAGAGGTGTATTACATTTGGGGGACCGGGGTGGGTTACAGAACTGGGCACAGATTTAAGATTCAGTGGGGCATTGGGGGCAGGGGGTTCCAATGAGGAGAGATCATATTCCTTATACAACAAGGAGCAAGCAATCTGACTGCAGATGCAAAGGGAACCTTCAAAAGGCAATGAAGGGGAAATTACACTGCACTATGAGGAAAGGTCAGAAGAGTGAATCTAATTGGGGAGGTCTTTCAAAAAATTGGCTGAGTTATGATGGTCTAAATGGTATCGTCATGTGAAATCTTGAAACTAGATTTGATCAGTAGGTCTGAAATTCGTTTTTCAGCCAATGGAAACAATTTAGCAGCATGCTTGGTTTCTTTTCTCCTGACTTCCAAGGGAATGAAGATTGGTCAGCATATACCAGCTGGTAACTCAGTGTCAGCTGTTTTATTCCAGTTTAAACCCATCAATGTTCCATTAACAACCCAAGTCACAGGACATGCAACTTTGAACCCTGCAGTTCATGCGAATACGATTCAGTCAGAGGAAAGGGCTTATTTTCATTAACAAACGGCCATGCAAGGCAAAATTCAGGTCAAGACACGGAGATGAGATGCGGGTTTTAACACTTGAGAAAAAGCAAAAAAACTGCACCAATGAGGGGATAGGGTGGAAAGGCGCACAGGCAACAAGGGCGCTACATTGGTGCACAGGAGAATTAATTCTTTAGATATCTGATTCTGCAGATTTTAGAATGTTTTAATTTTAGTTTTTAATGGAATTTCAGAGAACTTGAGTTGTGCCTTCTTATGCAGGCTATGCTTATTTGGCAGTTTAGGATGGCAAGAATCCTGTACAGATGCTGATTCGAGGAGCCCACATAATGTTAGCGCAATCTATCATTTATGGACATTTATGGATGGTGGGGGCTTGGAACCAATTGCCTGGGGCGGTGGTGGAGGCAGATATGATAGTGGCATTGAAGAAGCTTTTAGAAGCTTTTGCAGAGAATGGTGGGATATGGACCATTGCATGCAGATGTGGTCATTTAGCTAGGCATCATGTCAGCACAAACAATGTGGGCCAAAGGGCCTGTTCCTGTGCTGTTCTGTTCTATATTCTATGTTAATAGCTAGTGTGATGGAATTCTCCTGTCGATTTTCCTTTAATGCTTCAAATTATGTTTTCCCAAATATATGCATCATGAACCAAGTATTATTAATTTACTTCAGGAAAAAAAAATCTAAATGATAAATCCTATTATGTTAGTTCCACAAATGGGGCTCATGTAATTTGTTTTAGTTTTAACAGTGAGTCTGATTCCCAGCAAGACAGAACAGAAGGATAGATTTGCTCCTACAGTTGCTCATGCCCCATTTGCCCAACATGGTGCTTATGTGATGATACAAAGCTGCCAGAGTGGTGGCCAAAGGGGGAAACATATCAGCTAGTCAATGTAAAAGATGAATAAACAGGCTTCCTTGAAAATGATCTGTATAAAAGATGAATCTAATTAGAGAAAGTTAGATTTCTCCAACAAAGTCACATGCAATTTCTGATATTAGTGGGGATTAAAACTATACATTTCTGACTAAATATTCTCTGATTTGCATTTATTGTTCAACACCAATCGATGAACAAGTTAAAACTATCTGAAAAAAGAAAAAAGTTCCACTGCCACAGGCCCCCTCAACATTTGTAGTTTTAGGCAAATTTCTTTGCACACAGTGTGGATGACCGGCACCTTTTTTGAACTTTTATCACAACGTTCCCAGGTTAGACAAAGCCCATCAACAACTAAGATGTGACCTGGCACGTGAAGCAGTAGCAAGTGCTTTTATAATCTCCCCATACCAGCTGTTTTCTGGCCCATCGTGTGACACTGTTATATTTCGGGCACTTTGACGTGTGCACTACAAACTAATGCCCGCTCTCTTCCAGTGGGGGCCCATAGTGAAGCAATAACAATTGCTGATCCAACAAAGGAAGAAGATACTAATTTACTGCATATCCAGCTTCAAGGAATGAGGTGCACAAGGTACGCCAAATATTTCAGGGTTAGAAAAACCCAAGCTGAGCGAATTGCAAGTGGCCTTACCTCCTGGCATTGCTGCACGCAGAGAATGGAGCAGATTTATTGCCTTAATCTATAAAGTGCCAGAGAGTCACGCTGATGAACGCTGACCTTTAACAATCGCCGTGACTGCAAAAGCCATCTAACTTAAACCATTGCTCAAAAGAAAGATCAGTCAGGCTCCCATGGAGAGGGTGACTTCTATTAAAGCACAGAGTATATTAAAGTATGTTACAATAAGGCAAACTAAAATGCATTTATATGGAAATTAGCTATAATTCTTTTTTATTTAAATATTTTATACATCATGCAGATTCAGACCCTCAACCATTAAATACACACCAAATGCCTCTTTGTCTCTCTTTGCCTAATGCTGAATTAATGGTAGCCTTGCATTCTAAATACAAGGTGGAAATGGAAGGTGGGTGTCATTTTACTCATGCCACTTTGATCTTATGGACATAATTCTTTAAGAAATTGATCCCAATAAGAAGGGGAGTGTTTGTACTGAATAGTGGAACCCTCTGATAAATACAATTTCTTGCCCCTGTACATTGTACTATTGATAAGCAGATCAGTAAACCAACCAATCTCAACACCGCTCCAGGGACAACCCCCTTGTTAACACCAAGCCCAACAAATACTGGTTGGCGAGACAACCTATCACTTCACATATTTACAATTCAAACTCATTCGATTCTACCGATCCACCAATGTGCATAAAAATCTATATCATACAGCATATATCAGGAGCTGTGGGGACGCAAGATGTTAATTTCCCTGCAGTTTCTTGAAAGACATGGCCTTGCCACCAGCGTGTGAATACTTTGGTACACGGGGGGGGGGGGGGGGGGGGACAGGAACAGCTGGCTGGTGCGATGACACATCATTGGTTCTCCCCTGGTGCAACTCACTCCCTTGACATCCCCGCCATCTCTCTCCTCCAGCCTAGAGATCGTGCCACTAATGGCACCAAATAAAAAAAGTATCTTGCCCACTTCTAAGTATCTAACGAGGGAGATTGGGGTTGGTTGGGAAGGGCTGTGCGATGGGTTATTTCGGTTGAGCAACTGGCAGGGTGTCAAGAGAGCTGGAGAAGTCCACTCCGACCTCAGCACCTTGCAGCCACCCGGAGAGTTCACACCAGGTTTCACACGGCGGAGCTGCCGTCGTGGCCCAGGATGTGGCTGATATTGTGCGCGGATCTGTTGGAGTGCTGTTTGGAGACGTCGGAGAGGGCGGGGTTAGTTAAAGGCAACAGAGGTGACATGGGCATGGCCGTGGTGTCTGAGGCCAGGGGCGCGGCGGCGATCTCGGGGAACAGGGTGGTCAGGTTGAAGTTAGACAGGTGCGCGGTGATGCTGGAGCTGTTAGCCATGGGCCTGGCAGAGATGTCGGGGAGCAGTGGGAAACTGGGCTGCGGAAAGCCAACCGGACGAGGCGGCGACAGGATGGAGCCGAACGGGTTGCCGGCTTTCTCCGTGTTGGGGCTGGTGAAGATCTGGTTGGAGAAGTAAGGGAGAGAGAGGTCATTGGAGAGGTTGGGGTGCGCCGGCGAGTACGGAGGGTAAAATGAGGGCAGCGGGTTCTGCGGCTCCACCGGAATGAGGGTAGGGGTCCGGTTCGCGCCCGGCTGTGTCACCGGGGGGATGAAGGGAGGGTTGGCGTTGAGGGGCGGGTTCATGCCGCTCTCTGCAATGAAGGGGAAGCCGAAGCTCTGCGACAGCGAGTGTTGCTCCGGGGTGAGGTTCTCGCTCGGCACCTGCTGGCTGTCGGCGACGAAGCGCACGATGCTGGCGGTGCGAGTGGTGCTAGGTTGCTGCCTGCCCAGCATCATCCCCCCGCCGGACGGCAGCGGCAGCTGAAGGCTGCGCTCCAGCGCCTCGGCGCCCCCCCGGTGGCTGCCCGAGCGCGGCCGCTCGCTCTGCCGCAGCTTGCCCGCCGAGCCGCCCTGCGCTTGGTGCCGGGCTCGCTGCGCCACCGAGGAGCCGGGCTGGAGCGGGTGAGACCGCTCGGCTCCGTGGGCCAGCGCCACCCGCACGCCTCCGTGCATGTTGGATGAGACCTGCGCATTGGTGTGGCACTTGTTCCCCTGGCCCTCGCCCAGTCTCAACGAGGCTTTCTGCGCCGCCACGCTGGGGCTGCTGTTTCTGCTTTGGTTCTCGGACACCGAGGACGGGTCGGGGTAGGGAAGGCTCCGGGATCCGAGCCCGCCCAGACCCAGGTCGCAGCTCTGCCCTTCGCCGTCCCGCCGACCATGCCCCGTCTCCCTGGCCGGCGCGCAACTGTACTCGATGCTGACGGGCAGAGCGCACTGCGAGTTCCTGCCATGCTCCGGCCCCGGCCCCGGCCCGCCGCCCAGCTGCTCCGCCAGAGGAGGGGGCAGCAGGCTCTGCAAGAAGCTCTGGTGGCAAGACCCGTCGCCGTCCCTCAACGATGCCCCGCCCGCGGTCGAGATCCCTTGCATGGGCAAGTAAGGCAGGCGGGCCGGTCGCTCGGCGCCGGTTCCCTGGGCCAGTCTGAAGCCGTGCGCTTGGATTCCCCTGTGCGCCGCCATCTCGCTGCCCCGTGAGGACTGCACCTCAAAGTTGCCCACCGCCTGGGTGGCCTTGAACGGCTGGCAGTCACCCAGAGACTGTACATCGGCCGCCATGCAGTGGTCCATGGAGAGTTTGGGTGGCAAGCCGTGGACGGGCAAAGATTTGTTCATGGACAGGTCGAGATAGGTGCGCAGTTCGGACTGCTCCAGGGCGGCCCTGGGGCTCTGCATGGCCATGCGCGACTCGGCGCTGGAAGGCCTCCCGATCAGAGCCTCTGCCGAGTAGCTGGAGATCCGGTTTCTCTCCTGCCGGTGAGGGGGACATTGCTTGTCGGAGGGCCTGGCTTTGGAAGCCATCTGTTGCTCCAGAGACCTGGACGTCAGCAGCCGCTGGATGCGCGACTGTCCGCCCACCTGCTCGGGGAAGATACCCGGCCCTTGGCCGCTTCGCCCGCCGTCCGGGTGCAGCAGGTCCGGGGCGTGGAGACTCTGCAGGTGATGGCTCCGGCCTCCCGCCGAGTTCTCGCACCTCTTGTCCGGGTGCGCGTTGCCGAAGTGCGTGTGCGGTACGTGCTGCTGCTGCTGCTGCTGACTGCCCTTGTGCCGGCCCTGCCCGCCGCCCGCCTGGTGCTGCTGCTTCGGCTGGATGGAGAGCTGCGATCCCGGCGCCGCCCGCACCAGCCCTCGCTTCTTCTGCATCTGGGCGTCCTGCGGGGCGACGCGGAGCTGGTGCTGGTGTTGGACGCCGTGAGCCTGGCCTTGCGCCGATCCCTCACCGTGCGAGTAGTGGTGCTGCAGCTGGTAGAGGTGCCGATCGCGGGCCTGGCTCTGCTGCTGGTGGTGGTGCTTGTAGTAGGAGTGGGTGTGGGCCAGCGGCAGACCGCTCGGAGACGACCCGTTCGCCTGGAGCAGCCCGTGCGGTTGCATCTGCTGTGCGGCCGGATCTTGCACTCGCTGCGGTCCGTTGCAGTGCGCTTCGACCGTCCTCAGCGTCTCCTCCGGACTGGTGCCCAGAAAATTAGTGGAAGGGAACAAGGCGCCGAGGTTGTGGTTGGGAGAACTGGCCGTCATCTGCGCCATGAAGGGCGGGTCGCGATCGCACAGGTGCCCGGCTAAAGCGCCGAGTCCCGGCTTGCCGTCCAGGCGCGGGCCCCCACCCTGGCACTGCTTCTGCCTCTTGGCCGTGGAGACCAAGTGGTCCGTCGGCCCGTTGCGCTTGCTCGCGTCTTTTCGCATTTCCACGCTCTGCTTCAGCCGCGACTCCAGGGCGAGGGGAGACTGGGGGTGAACTTTGGCGGGGTATTCGGCCAGGGGGGCGGCCTGTTCCGGGTAGACAGGGGGGGCGCTCGATAGGTCCCCGGGTAGCTGAGTACGGGCGGTCGGGCCGCCGTGGGCCTGGTTCATCGCAACTGGGTTGGCGAGAGGTGGACACGCCAGGGACACGCTCGGCGTTTCTTTGGCGACAGAGGCCACTCCGGTCGGACCCTGCGACGGGACAGCATTGGTTTCCACTCCTGGGCCTTTGTCCGGCTGTAGACTCGGACACGGGGTTTTCTCCGCGCACGGGGTCTTCGCTCCGGCCTCGTACCCCACCAGGTCAGGACTTGCGCGGCCCTTGCCCGGGCTCTCCTGCTCGAATATGGCCCTGGCAGCGAGGGAAACGATGTCGCTGTGGTCGGGCAGGCCGTAGGAGTTGAAGGCGCCGTCCTCCCGGGCGCTGTCCGGCAGCAGGGAGGCGACCGAGAAGCCGCGGCTGCTGCCCGAGCTGGTGGACATGGGGGACTCGGTCTGGCGCTGGGCGCTGAGCGGGGCGGTCGTGCCCTCATGCTCCGGGGGGCATGGATGAGGCTGGGTGGCGCCCTCCGTCTCGCCGCTCGGCAGCCCGTTATCCGCTCGTTGCTTGCCGGTTGAGGGGGGCGGCTCCCTGCCGCTTGCCTTGCCTTCCTGGCTGCCCGTCTCCTCGCTCGCTTCCACGCGTCCGTGGCGCTGGGCCGCTGCCAGGGACTCCAGCTGTTGGGAAACGCTGGTGATGCCAGGAATACTGTGGGGAGTCGGCGTCACCGCCTGAAATCGACCCAAGCTGCTCTCCTTCCCCGTCCCCACCTCTCCTGCCGGGCAGTAGGGAGAGGACAGAACGACGGGGGCCGTTGATTCCGTAACCGCGCACACATCGTCTTTGAGCAGGTCCACCCGGGGCGAGGAGGCTGCCAGCGATGCGGGCGCTACCCGCGTCTCCTCTGGGTGCTCTGGGCAAAGAGCCGAAGCTTCTGCTAAACTGGGAGCCGGTGGCGCCGGGAGGGGGAGTGTAGCAGCTGTCTGTTCGGGTGTGGCGGCGGCAGTGGTCACCGTGGCCGCGTTCTTGGGCAAGGACAGGTGCTGAGATGCCGGGAGACCGTCTGCAGGCGGCGCCTGCTCCACGGCCGCAAACTGGGCTGGGCTGCCCGGGCTGGACCTGGCGTGGTCGCCGGTGGTGGCGGCTGCCAGCGGCTTGTGCCCTGATCCCCTGGCCCTCTTGGACAGTCCGTGCTTCGCAGAAAGAAGCTTCCTCTGCGATTTCTTGGATTTGGAGGGGCGGTGTGCGCCGCCGGCACATTTTGGGGGGACAGGATTGCTGCTTGCAAGATTGTTGGTGAAGGGGCTGCTCGCTGTGGCGGCAGCGGTGCAGGCGGTCTGTGCGCTGGAGGCCGAGGGACTGAGCGCCGGGCCACGGGCTAAGGGCCCGGCCATCTGGGAGACACTCTGACTGAGGCTGGTCAGCGCACCGAAGGTGTTGAGGGCTACGTTGGTGTGTGGGTCTGCGCTGGTTGTCGGCTGGATGATGTGCATGGAGCTCCCCCCTTGCTTTACGGGTTGCACGGCAAAGATCTGGCCGTTGACAGAGATGGTCTTCTGCTGCTGCTGCTGCTGCTGCTGCTGGTGGCCGGCGGCCGTCACCGCCGGAGGCTGCGAGCTGCTGGAACCGCAGGAGGACACGGGCCGCGGCAAAATGTGTACAAGGTGCTTCCCTCCCACCGAATGAACGCCGGTCCCGCTGCTACACGCCCCCGCGCTGGAGTCGAGGGCGGGGGCGGCTCTGTTGGCGTGGGAAGGGACCACGGAGACCCCGTTCTGGCTGGCTGCCTGGATGATGACTATCTGCTGACCTTGTGCCTGGCTGTTAATGGCCCCTCTCACCACCGCCGGCGAACTGGGATTCGCCGGCTGCAGGATGATCAGCTTCTGGCTGTTTGGAGAGGACGGGTCTGGCCCACCCGAGGTGTGGGCCATTTGGATCACCTGCAAGGGGGGCAGCAGCGACACTACCTTGGCGGTGGGTACAGCTGGGACGGGCTGCAGGGGGGTCTGGAGGGTGACTGGCACCTGTGGGTTGAGTTGGCTGTAGGTGGAGCAGAAGGAGGTCCCTTGAAGTGTGGAGGAGGAAGCCGAGGACACCGCAGCCACGTTATTAACCAGCGGCCCGGCCTCGGAGCTTCTGGCATTGACGTTTTCGCTTAATGTCGTTGGCAATATACTACAGCTCACCTGGCTGACAGGATGCACTGTGTTTCCGGTCAGCTGTAAAGTGGTCCATGTAGTCCGAGTGTTACCCGCGAAAGTCATGCAAGTAAAGGCACCAAGACCGTTTGACTCGGAAGAGCAGGCGTTTGTGGAAACTGGGCAGGACACTGTCCACGAGCTGGCTACAGGACAAGACGACATCATACTGCCGTTACACATTGCCCCAGCTTTGAAAGACGGCGGTAAACCACGGGCCAACATGGGTGAATTTTGGCAAATGTTTGGCACCACCACATTTTGCGGGCATTCTACCATGGGCCATTTCATTGACCTTAATTCCGTGTTCTGGCTGCTGGCCGACGTCGAACCCAAAACAGTTTGCTGTGTTATCACGCTGGGACACTCCACATCCATGCACATCGTCCCCATCTGTTGCAAGTGCAATGGCAAAGCAAGGGAAGCGTTTGCAGACACTCCAGGAACATTCGGGATAGGGCATCCACTGGCAGTTTCAGAGATGCTCTGTCCAAATCTGGCTTGGGGACAGTCCAGCACAATTGGGGCAGAGGTGCTTGATGGGCTGGCTAAAGGCGTCAGCGCGCAGCTGCTGTGCGAGTGCTGAAGAAGGTCTGGATCAGAAGTGTTCGTGGAAACATTCAGCATACTCTGTACAGTGCTTGTGGTGGTAGCGCACGGTACAGTGTTCAGAGAAGTTCGAGCTGTAGGGAGGCAGTCGGGAACGTCCTGCTCAGAGATCCCCGTCTGAAGTTGGACCCCATTTTCCACTGGGCCGATATCAGCCATCGGCATCATCATATCAAGGCATGTTTCTGGAGTTGTGTTCTTGAGGGTGTTCAGAGTTAGCTCTGGTGAACTCTGTACAGTGGTCTGGTGGCAATTCCCGTTCAGTTGGTTTCCATTTGTGTAGATGAGCATGTCATCTTGCATTTGGTTGGGAGAAATCATCATTGCAACTTTTGAACCCTTGAATTTCCTCTTCCAGTGAATGGTAGGGTCATCATGCAAGCAGATGTCGTTAGCTTTAAGTAATTCCAGAAAACGGTCATTTTCATTCCGTAGATTATCCAGCTGATTTCGTAGTCTGACAATTTCTTCACCTGCAAAAAAGACAAATTCAATTAAAAACAAATCAGCCTTAGATCCATATAAGATAGTCTATATGGCTCTATTGATACCAATAAATTAAAGGACTCGGGCTGTTAGCTTCATGGCCACAACACTTAACAACAATGACAAATTCTGTCAAAAGTTTCATCATTGCACCGCATATAAAGCGACATCATAAAGATAAGATGGGAGGGATAAGGGGGAAGAGGCAATGAAGAGAGAAAAAATACTCAAGAAAACTTCAGTTTTATATGTTCCCATTCTTTTACATGGCAATGAAAGTGATTACACAATAATTGTCGCATTGTATGCTCACCTTGTTCTTTGGTTCCG
This sequence comes from Raja brachyura, assembly GCA_963514005.1. Next base: position 22,335,377 of record OY740786.1, on the reverse strand, counting down.
CCATTCAAAAGAATTTCATCATTCTGTCTCTTCAGTTCTGAAATGTACTTGTATGCTTGATCCAGTATCATGTTTTTACTCTGCGTAGAAGAGAAAATTAGTTTAACAAAGTCTCGTTCATTGACGGCTGCATTGGTGCTACCTCCTGCTACATTGACGACTGCACTGGTGCTACCTCCTGCACCCATGCAGAACTCACTGACTTCATCCATGCGGCACTCTAATTCACCTGGACCATTTCCGACATCTCCCTACCGTTTCTAGACCTCACCATCTCCATTGCAGGTAACAGACTAATGACCGACATATACTACAAACCCACTGATGCCCATGGCTATCTGAACTACACTTCTTCCCACCCTGCCTCCTGTAAGGACTCTATCCCCTACTCCCAGTTCCTCCGTCTATGCCGCATTTGCACCCAGGATGAGGTGTTCCAAACCAGGGCATCCGAGATGTCCTCATTCTTCAGGGAACGGGGGTTCCCCTCTTCGACTATAGATGAGGCTATCACCAGGGTCTTCTCCATATCCTGCAGCTCTGCTCTCACTCCCCATCCCCCTACTCGTAACAAGGAGAGAGTCCCCCTTGTCCTCACCTACCGCCCAACCAGCCATCGCATAAAACATATAACCATATAACAATTACAGCACGGAAACAGGCCATCTCGGTCCTTCAAGTCCGTGCCGAACAACTTTTTTCCCTTAGTCCCACCTGCCTGCACTCATACCATAACCCTCCATACCCTTCTCATCCATATGCCTATCCAATTTATTTTTAAATGATACCAACGAACCTGCCGCCACCACTTCCACTGGAAGCTCATTCCACACCGCTACCACTCTCTGAGTAAAGAAGTTCCCCCTCATGTTACCCCTAAACCTCTGTCCCTTAATTCTAAAGTCATGTCCTCTTGTTTGAATCTTCCCTATTCTCAAAGGGAAAAGCTTGTCCACATTAACTCTGTCTATCCCTCTCATCATTTTAAAGACCTCTATCAAGTCACCCCTTAACCTTCTGCGCTCCAGAGAATAAAGACCTAACTTATTCAACCTATCTCTGTAACTTAGCTGTTGAAACCCAGGCAACATTCTAGTAAATCTCCTCTGTACCCTCTCTATTTTGTTGACATCCTTCCTATAATTGGGCGACCAAAATTGTACACCATACTCCAGATTTGGTCTCACCAACGTCTTGTACAATTTTAACATTACATCCCAGCTTCTATACTCAATGCTCTGATTTATAAAGGCTAGCATACCAAAAGCTTTCTTTACCACCCTATCTATATGAGATTCTACCTTCAAGGAACTATGCACGGTTATTCCCAGATCCCTCTGTTCAACTGTATTCTTCAATTCCCTACCGTTTACCATGTACGTCCTATTTTGATTTGTCCTGCCAAGGTGTAGCACCTCACATTTATCAGCATTAAACTCCATCTGCCATCTTTCAGCCCATTTTTCCAACTGGCCTAAATCACTCTGTAGACTTTGGAAATCCTCTTCATTATCCACAACACCCCCTATCTTGGTATCATCTGCATACTTACTAATCCAATTTACCACCCCTTCATCCAGATCATTGATGTAACCCTCTGATATTTTCGCCACCTCCAACGGGATCCCACCACTGACCACATCTTCTCATCTGCTCCCCTTTCTGCTTTCCACAGACGGTTCCCTCCGTAACTCCCTGGTCAATTCGTCCCATCCCACCCAAACCACCCCTCCCCTGGTACTTTCCCCTGCAACCGCAGGAAATGCTACACTTATAGCTTTACCTCCTCCCTCGACTCCATCCAAGGACCCAAGCAGTCTTTCCAGGTGAGGCAGAGGTTCACCTGCACATCCTCCATCCTCATCTACTGCATCTGCTGTTCCATGTATCAACTGCTCTACATCGATGAGACCAAGTGCAGATCTCCCGATGGCTCAGCACTTCAACTCCCCCTCCCATTCCGAATCCAACCTTTCTGTCCTGGCCTCCTCCATGGCCAGAGTGAGGCCCACCACAAATTGGAGGAACAGCACCTCATATTTTGCCTGGGTAGCTTACACCCCAGCAATATGAACACTGACCCCCAATTTCAGGTAATTTCATTCAGATTCAAACTTTGTCATTGTGCAGTGTACAAGTACAGAGACAACGAAATGCAGTTAGCATCTTAACCAGAATTGCGAAAACAGAATAGTAGAACAGTAATATATATGTATGTATATACAGTAGCCCTAGTGCAATTTTTGGGGGTGGGGGGGGAGATTAGTCAGCTGAAGTCCCTTCCCAGCTCTCCCACAGCCTACTGTCTCCACCTCTTCTTTTCTTTTTCCCACCCCCAACATCAGTGTGAAGAAGGGTCTCGACCCGAAACGTCGCCTATTCCTTCGCTCCATAGATGCTGCCTCACCCGCTGAGTTTCTCCAGATTTTTTGGCTACCTTCGATTTTTCCAGCATCTGCAGTTCTTTCTTAAACAAGCCTTGTTCATTGGTGTTTTTAAAAGCAGTGCAAGGGGAAAATGGACTGCAGTGTTCAGTGAAAAGAAAATTAACGTTTTAAAAGATCAATTGGCCCAATTAAATAGCAAGAAAATAAGAACCAAAAGGAGCAGAGAGATTTCCAAATGCAAATATGTGACTTATTTATATCTAGTGTACAGGTGTATAAATGAATCAAAATGACCAAAGGAGTATTGCAGTTTGTATCTAAAGAGTGCATGACAATAAACTCTCTTGACTTGACTCTTGACATTCACTGTATCTGCTGCACATCCTTGGGCCAGTACCTAAGTGCGTCGGCCATGATCACATTGAATGGCGGTGCTGGCTCGAAGGACCGAATGGCCTACTCCTGCACCTATTATCTATTGCAAAGTGACTGAGGATGAATTTGAGCTTTATTTCCCGAGCACCATCCAAAGTTACTTAACAAGTTCCATAATCAGGAACACAAGAGATTTATCAGCGTCTGCAATCATAAGGGGAAGTTTAATGATTGGTTGAGTCACATGAGATACAAACCACCATTATCTATCTAATTGTTAAACTTTCAAATTAAAATAAATGTACAAAATTGGAACTGTTTTACCTGTTTCAGAGCAGGAGAGCATGGAATTAGTTCTCCAATTTTGTTTATTCCCGAGTTAATCTTCTTCTTTCGATGTCTTTCCACTAGAAACATCAGAATTTGTCTTAAAAATTGAAAGAGCTCAGTTTTGAATACATTTTTTTCTATTTTATAACTTTCCTTTATGATAGTAACATGTCTGCAGGCAGCCAAAGCAGCCAAGTTCTGAAATATTATGTTGGGAAAGTTAGAATTATTTTCATATTACTCTGGCACATCACAATAAAGTTGCTTTGTGCTGCCCATTAACTGGATACCTGACCATTTCCACTGCCAATAAATCTAATAACTACCCTCTCCAAAATATTAGCCAGTAACCCAGTGATCAACTAATTCACACACAGCAAGCTTTAGCATTTAATTTTCAGTTTAATTTACACCCAGTACTTTACTAAAACTTAATTTCCCCTCAGCCATCGTCCTTTGTTTACTGTCCATCTCCTTGGCTGCAGTGGTGTTAAGTCATAAAAAAAATTAAAAACAAGAAAATGCTGGAAATACTCAGCAGGTCAGGCAGCATCTGAGGGGAGAGAAAAAACATTTGGGGTCAATTGCTTCCCCAGAACTTGAAAATGAGAAAATAACCATATTTTAAGATGTAAAGAGAGAAAGGGGGTGAAGCAAAAAATGGGAATGCCTCTAGAGACCAAGGTTGTCTGGATAATACAATTATTTCAGTGTCGCAGGAGAGGACGCTGATCTGTCTGAAGTAATGAGACTTGATATAAATAAACGAGAGAGGTTCAGAAAGGGGAAAAAAAAACATTCTAGACCCTTGAGATTAAGACAGAACAAACGTTGTACATCTAAACAAAGGAGAATGCTGAAAAAACGTAGCAATCGGGCAGCATCTGAGAAAACAAAACCTGAGATAGTACAGGTGGATGATCCTACATCAGATCAAGATACCCATTCCTGACACAAAGTCTGATCAGCTACCCATACACTCAATCAGTTGAATTTCACAGGCTGAGAACGACAAAATACTTTGATATAATTTATAAATATCCTATAGAATGCAAAACATTGACTGGATCTATACATGACTAAATCAACTGAAATATCACCACTAAAGATATATCTAAAAAACTTGCAATTTAAATTTTCACAAAAGTAAATTACAAGAACTAATGTAATGCATGTGAATTAAGGGGCAGTACTCTGCCTTTACTCCTACAAAGTCCAGGCCAATACATGGTTTACATTGTCACAGCAATAATTACAATAAACATTATCATAACAGTTAATTCATTATTATTGTCACTTGGTGCTAGGTAATTGTCCCTTGAAAAAGACCAAGATAATACTTGACTATAGTTAAGTACAAAAAATAACAATGGTCGCCACACTAACAATAAAACACAATGTACATTTATAAAGCTCCTTTTACATAGTAAACAGGTTGAATTCCCCGCTGTCGTGGTGGAATTTGAGTATAACGCCCGACTACTGGTTTAGGTATCTGGATTACGTACTCAAATATCATAATCTATATTCTTTGGGAAGGGTGATGAAGAAAGGAGGGGGGGGGGGGTTCACCTGTTGTTTACAAGGGAGTATCCTCTCCTGAAGATGGCATTTCATCTTTTTCAGAGGGAATGGAAGGAATTCTCCTGGTCCATAAACAAACACTGTTTGCTGATGTTGATAGTTTTTGAATTGACACTTGAAGCACAGTTAATTTGCATGTCGAAAACCTAATTGGTCAGCTGAGCATAAAAGGAGAAATATCTTCTTTCTTGGATGGTTGCTGGTGCTTCACTTGAAATGTGTCCAAAGGGTCTTGGTTGAAATACTGGCACGGTTGCCAACTTCCCTCAGCTAATAAATTAGTGGGAGATGTGCTTCAGGACCTGATTCTTACAGGCCCACTCCCTATTGGAGTTGAGACAGAAGCTTTACTCTTCAGAAAACATATTCCTAAATAGAAAGTAAAGTTTTAAACGTTAAGTTGTTCTGAAGCCAAGAAATGCATGAGGCCAGGGTCAAGAAAAAAAGGTTCAAGTTAAGAGGTTTTTGGATGTCTGAAGATTACAGGGAAAAAGTCAGAACTATGATGGAAGCTGGATCAACTTGCACATTTACAGTTCCATTAAGATAATAAAAACTCAAGGTCTTTCACAAGAGCAACAAAATAAGTAAATTTTAATGACAGTAAAAAAAAAAGGGAAAAGAGGGGGTGACCCCTTCAAAAATTAGCTCTGGGTTGGCCACTGATTATATTCATGGACTCTCAATACAACAAATTTAGAGGAGTGCAGAGGTATGCTGGTTTACGGCTGAATGCATTTACAAAGACAGGCAGCAGTGAGACCATGGCAAAATTTCTAACCAGCATTCTCTATTTTCTAGCCAGCATATAGAGCTTTGAACCTGTCAGGTGTACAGCATTCGGAGTAGGCAGTTTTGATCGGTGTATTCCCAGTGTGATCGCCCAGAAGGTGATTGGCAGCCAGATGACCAACAAGACCTGTGAAAAGCAGGGTCATTCCCACACCTGGATTTCACCAGCGTCAAGGGCCAGGAGGGCAGAAGGAAAGGATAGAGGTGAGGAAGGTACAGAGCACTTTGCTGCACTGTACTAGACACTGAGGTACCTCCTGCCATACAGTTCCCTGGTCATGGCGACTCACTGCAGTACGGCTTGGACTATCAGTGGCAGAGGCCACTTGCAACAAGGGACAGAAGATACAGCTGGATTGCCGAGGTTCATGAGAGACCACAACGGCACAGCAAGATTATCAAGTAAAAAATAAAGAGCAAGTTAGGCGTTTGTTAGCTGAACACAAGCATGTTCCTGAAGCTGTCCAAAGATTTTTCAAGCAGAAAAAGCCATACACAGCAGTTACTGCAATAAATGCCAATAAATGATGATAACATTTTCAAACTTTACATTAGTTAGCAAAAATCAATGTTAACTTTATTATGGAACACCTGTGGGTTCATGGAACAAGTGACCGTGAAACAATTCTCAAGTAAATGCTTTACAAAATACGCTTTGTGAATGACAAAATGAGCAAGGCAGATTGGGAATAATTCTGCAAGAAAGAACTGCAGATGCTGGTTTACATCAATGGTAGACACAAAACGCTGGAGTAACTCAGCAGGTGAGGCAGCATCTCTGGAGAGAAGTAATGGGCAACGTTTTGGGTCGACCCTTCGTCAGACTGATGTCAGGGGAGGGGGGCGGAACGTATTGCATCTTGGCAATAATTCTCTTGGCTCATCACTAACTCCACATAACAACGGCTTCATTACTCATTTTTAGTTACTGGCTTAGCTCGGTATCCAAATCATTCATGCTGATCCTCGCTAATTAAGGTGACTGGTGCATAGGGACAGTAACGCTGGTGGACTGTAAGGTCCAGACTTGAAAGACTTCATGGGAAGTTTTGGGTACACACATCACAACAGGAGACAAAAACCACAACTTGGAGACAAAAACAGAAGAATATGCATCAACAGTGAACAATTCATGCAATCATAATGCTTGCTCCATAAAGTTTGCAGCCTCATGATTTCTCAAAATCATCCTCACATGGACTAAAAACAGCTAAATTACTGTAACTACCATAACACTGAACCAGAAACAGTAACAAATACTGACCTGCGTTGTGAGATTCTCGATTTTTCTTCCTATTTACATAAGAAAAAGAGAGTTAAGTAGAAATAAAAGAAAACAAACAACCCAACCAAATGTGTCTTTTATTCATTTTCAAGTTCTAGGTCTCACCAATTTATTGCCCAACTTAACTTCGAGGAGATGGTGATGAGGCACTCCATTGAACTTCTGCAATTCTCATGGTGAAGGTGTTCACACACAGTGCTGTTTGGTAGAGAGTTCTAGGATGTCAACCCACCAATGATCGATGGTGGTAACTTGGAAGGGGAATGCAGGTGTTCCTATGTACCTTATTGCTCGTCAACCTCATGAGCTTTGACAGATAATGGCAGTTGATTTTGTGGATGGTACACACTGCAATCACTGTGTGTTGGAAGCAGAGGGAACAAATGCTTTGAGTGGTTAAAGGGGTGGCAATATACCAGGCTGCTTTATCTTTAGTGGCCGTGAGCTTCTTGAAAGCTTTAGGTGTTGTTCTCATTGTGCCTATGTCCTCTAATTTTAGAATCTTCTATCCTGTGAGTGTTCACTTTATCCATGCTCCTCCCAAATTTGTACATTTCAATCAATCTCCTATGTTCCAAAGAAAAAAGGTTCCAGCCTATCCAGCCTCTCCCTGTAACTTAAGTTCGCAAGTTCAGATAACATTCAGGTGAATCTCTTCTACACCTTTTCTAATTTAAATGACATTGTTCCTATAGCTGCCGACCACAACAGCACACAGTACTCCAAGTGCAGCCTCACCAATGACTTGTAACAGCCGTATCACGGTCTCAGTCTATTTGTACTGAACACACTTCCCAGTGAAGCCAAGTGTCCACCACCTTACCCACCTGAACTGCCACTTTCAGGAAACCTTCCACCAAACTCCTAGATCTCTGTTCCACGACACTCTTACTGGGGTGGAAGATTGCAACCTTCACGTGGTCCGCCCTGTTTCGACTAATGCAATCAACTCGACGTGCACAAACGGAAGATCAAATAGAACAAGTTGTCCTACAACTTTAGGCTGTGCACGCCACACGAAAGAAGAAGGGCTCTACTTTTTACACATTTTCTGTGCAAGTCCAGCCATGGTTTGATGTACCAAAATGTAACACCTCACGCTTGTCAAAATTAAATGCCATTTACCATTCCTTGCCCCACTTTCCCAATTGCTCTAGATCATGCTGCAAATATACCTTTCTTCCCCATCCACTGTACCACCATTTTTTTTTTCCTGATGCCTGTGCCCTCTAGTTTTAGGTTCCCCTGCCTTGCGAAAAAGACCAACAATTATGTAAACTATGCCCCTCATAAGTTTAGAAACATCTTTAAGGTCATCTTTAGATTCCTATATTCCAGTGAGAATAAAGCCAGCGCATCCAATCTCTCCTTATAATAACTGTTCCAAATAACATGATGGTGAATCTTTTCTGCACGTGCTTTATTATTACTACGACATTATTTGTGCAGCTTGGAGACAAAAACTTTACCCAGTACTCTAATTGTGGTTTAATCAATGTATATACAACTGCAATATGACATTAAAACTTTTACCTCCACGCCATGGCCTGTGAAAGTAAGCATGTCAAATGTATTTTGCTCCACCTATCTCTGTGTGATGCCACTTTCGGAGAGATATGGGTTTGCACCTAAAGTCCTTCCATATATCAACACTGCTAAAGTTCCTGCCAACATGAGTTCCCAAAGTGCGTTACCTCACACTTGTCTGCATTAAACTCCACCTGCCACTGCTCCATCCAACTTTACAGCTGATCTATGTCCCACTGTATCCTCACACAACCTTCTTCATTATCTACGACTATCAATTTCCATGTCATCTGGAAACTTATCGAGCATACAACCTTTAAGGTGAGGGGGTAAGGATTTAGTGGGAGCTAAATCCTTTATGTCTGAACAAAATTTCGTTGCCTTGCAGTCATACATATAATAAAATAACAAAACACACAATAAGCACAAAATTAACATCCACCACAGTGAGTTCACCAGACACCTCCTCACTGTGATGGAAGGCAAAATCTTAAGTCTTTGTCTCTTCCCTTCTTGTTCTTCCTCTGCGCTGAGGCGATCCAGGCCTCCGATGTTGTGACCCCACCGGGTGATGTAAGTAAGTCCCACGACTGAACCATGCTTCGCGAACGGGCCGGTTCAATTCCACGGCCCGGGGTGGTCGAAGCTGCCGCCCTCCAGTCCAGCGGACGCAACTGTTGCCGCGGGAGCTCCAGAAAAACAGGTCACCAACCTGGGACCTGCGAGCTCCCGACGATGTCGTCCACTGGGCCCGGGGCTGAACCTCCAAGGTCGATGCCGCCGCCACAGCTCCAAGTCAGGCCACCGGAACGCCTGAACCCGCCACAGCCCCGAAGTCCACCAGCCTCATGCTGGTAAGTCCTGGCTGACTCTGCCTCCGGAGCCTCGAGGTCGGTTGCAGTTGGAGGCTGCCAGCTCCGCCATTAGGCCTCAGAGCAGACGGAGAGGGAGGCAGGGGATACGACAAGAAAAGTTGCGTCCCCCCCCCCCGAAGGAAGAGACTAAAACGTTTCTACCACCCATCCCACAAACATACACAACTCAAATTAACACGCTAAAACAGGACAAGAAAACAACAAAAAAAGAAAAAACAGATGGACTGCAGGCGAGCCGCAGCTGCCAAGGCAGCGCCGCCACTCCAGCTAGTTGAGGCAGATACTATCACAACACTTAAGAAACATTTAGAATTGTAAATGGATAGTCTAGGTTAAGAGAGATATGGACCAAAAGCAGGGAAGACTAGTGTGGATGGGGTATGTTGGTTAGTGTGGGCAAGTTGGGCTGAAGGGCCTGTTTCCATGCTTTATGACTCTATGACCCTACGCTCTATTGCATGTCAGTACATACATACAAAAAAAGGCCAGCACCAATCCCTGCAATACACCCCTTGAAACAGACTTCCACCCTGTGTTTTTATTTGATATTTCCAGTATCTACTTACACGGCTGGATTTTAACAATCCTCAATTGCCGAACAAGCAAATTGCATCAAACTGTTCCATCAAAACACAATTAAGGCAAACCACTTAGCATTAGTCAAAGCATCGGACTGTGACCTCCTGAATATCTGGGGATTATTTAAACTGGAAGATTGTACACCATAGACACCAAACTACAGCCTGACACCATTATGTTCATAGAATCATTGTATTTAATCAATGCCTTCGATTTTTCTTTGACCATCTCTTGATAAGTTCTGACCTACCAGCAATATAAAAGTTGATGTTATGTTGCAGTAATATAAAAACTTTAGTCAGGTTACAGTATTGTGTGCAGTTCTGGTCACCAGGAAGGATTTAAAGACTTTGGAGATTCTGCAGAAGCGATTCACCAGGATATCGCCTGGATTGAAGTGTATTAGCCATAAGGAGAAGCAAGACAAACTTAGAATATTTCTTTAGGAGGTCAGAGGCTGAGGGGCAGCCTGATAAGAGTATTTAAAATGATGTGACATAGATAGGATAGATGGTCAGAGTCATTTACTCAAGATGGTAAATGTCAAATACTAGAGGGGCATTGTGGCTTTAGACATACAGCAAGGAAACATGCCCTTTGGCCCACTGAGTTTATGCTGTCTAGTGATTACTCTAACACTATCCTACACACTAGCAACTATTTTACCAAAGCCAATTAACCTACAAAGCTGCACATCTTTGGAGTGTGGGAGGAGACCTGAGCACCCGGAGATATCTCACACAGTCATAGAGGGAATGTACAAACTCTGTATAGACAGCACCTGTAGTCAGGATTGAACCCGGGTCTGTGGCATTGTAAGGCATAAACTTTACCCCTGCCCCACTGAGCCGCCCATATGTTTTTCTATACAAAGAGAATGGTAGGTTCCTGGAATACATTGTCACAAGGGGTGGTAGAAGATGTGATAGCAATGTTTAAAAAGACATTGGAACAGGGGGAAATAGAGGGATGTGGACGTTGTCCACACAGATGGGATTACTTTAGATTGGCATCATGGTTGGCAGACATCAAGGGATAAAGAACCTGTTCGTCTGCTGTACTGTTTTATGTTGTATGTTAGGCCCGCCAAAGGATGCAGCGCAATGGATTACCACAATGAAAGTACAGCTATGAAAGTCCTTAAAATTGCTTATTGTCCACAACATGTTAAGACATCAGGATAAACAGAAACACTCTAACCACCTAATGATTACTACAAATATCCTCCCGCAGCTGGTGACTTAGTACTCTTTCTAATTGATGACACTGAATAACAGGGACACTCTCTGGTTTGGGAACTTCAATGCCCACCCTTAAGAGTGGTTTGGTAGCACCAATGCTCATAAAGCTGGACATGTCTAAAGGACATAACTACTAGAGAGTGTCTGTGACAACTCTTGAGAAAGCTCCGTTCATTTGACGTTTTCATGGATCAACTTGTTGCAGATGCTTGTTCCGCTGATTACGCTAGTGAGCACTAGTGAGAACAGTGCATTGTACTCCTCAACCGCTCATAAGGATACTTTCCAAAGTGATCCATGCGGTCTCTCTGATTTACTGAACATTTCCCAACATATTTAATAATCCTTAATCAGGAATCTCCTGACAACAGATGATATGCTAAGTGGGCTGTAATACTGTAGTCTTCATCTCTTTACTTTCAGTTAAATAGCATAGTGACATACACAATTTTCAAAACTCAAAGAATTGTTCCTGATGTGAACGGTCTTTGGTAAATTAAATTAAGGGATCTGCAAGCATCTCACTTACTTCCTTAAAAAAAAAATCAAATTAAGTGGCCTAGGATTAGATTAATACAAGGTACAACTGAAAACTTCACTTTAGACCAACCGTCCCTGCTACACCCAATTTCTCAATATTGTAAATATCTTAGGAGACACATCTAATCAGCATCTCCAGCCTCTTCCACAACCATTAGGTTGTATCATCCTCACATATTAAAGCCTGTCCATACAGCAATATCACTAACCTACAGTTGCATGGAATTATTTTTACATGAAATGAGCAACTCAGCTCTTGGATTGACAAATAACATCCAACTGCAACTTTGCAAGCTCACGAGAACACCAACTGTGCAAACAAGAATAATGAGTACAATATTGTGCTCTGTGCCTTTTGAATGGATTTCCAATATACTTTTAAATAAAATATGCGTCAGTGTGAGAATCAATCGCAATAGTTGAAAGGAGATTGGATGCTGAAACATATCAATTAAAACAATAAATCTGAAGAAACTTTTGAAGGCATGGTCATTCTGGAAGGGATGGCCCCATGAGATACTTGACCAGAATCAGAACACAAGCAAAATTGAACCCACTCTAAGCTTCTGAATACAAAGGATGCATTAGAACCAGAAAGAATCTCAAGTATCTGCTTAAAATCAACCCACTTACCTGTGAGTTATGCGCAGCGGAGTCTGATTTTCTGTCATTTCTGGCATTGTGACTGCAGACTGCACTCCTTCTACCATAATAAATAAATTACAAAAAAGTTAATTATATTAGAGCAAAACTGAACTTGGGTCAACATTAAACTAGAATGGGATAAGATACACCTGAGTTTATACTGTTCCGCAGTAATTACTATGCTGGAGATAGACACAAAAAGCTGGAGTAACTCAGCGGGATAGGCAGCATCTCTGGAGAGAAGGAATGGGTGGCGTTTCGGGTCGAGACCTTTCTTCAGACCTGCTGGAATGAGCCTCAAATGTTCACACGCAAGATGTACAAATATAAAATGCTCACTGGAACTAGAAAGTGGATGATGCTGGGCAGGAATGAAACTGCTGGTTACCTGAGGGCAGGATTCGTAAAAACATTTGGATTAGAACTTGCCGGTGAGTTTAACGGCACTTGTGTTGCTGATGAGGTCTAGCAATTTATTATGAGGCAAAGATTTCCCCAAGTTTGCACTTCCTCAAGTTTCTGGGTGATTTGGTCTGTTCTGAATGGCAGTACTCACAACTCCACCCTAGCTTCTGGAAAATGCTGCATTAAACTAACAACATGAACAGATCAAGGGTCATTTTAGAAAAAAAAAATCATGCTACTGAAATGTTGCTCATCTCTCCAAACAGAACAACAAAAGTCATGCAATCATATCCCCTGTGTGGTCAATTCTAAAAAAATGTTCCAAAGTTAATACATTTTAATATTTTTATTTTGCTTCCGCACTCTTTGCCTCTCTTGCATTCATTTTCTACCTTCACCAGCACTTGGCACCAGAAGTAATGAGATTACTCTTGAGGTCCTGCATTTAACATTCAGCCCAAGTCCCAATAGTCACTGTGCAGGACCTCATCCCATTTTTCATTGGTTGAAATGTTTTAAGGACTTCTGGCAGCTCACCCGCGAGAATGTTCTGCAATCTTTCAGCGACATCTTTGACACTGGCATTCAGGATGCAAAATACTCTCCTGGAGTCCTGTTTTTGGCAATAGAAGAACCTGTCCATTCTAATCAGGAAGGAACTGCAGATACTGATTTATACCGAAGATAGACGCAAATAGCTGGATTAACTCAGCGGATCAGGCAGCATCTCTGGAGATAAGGAATGGGAGATGTTTCGGGTCGAAACCCTTGTATGTTGCCTCCCAGATGCCAGGCCAAGAGATCTCCGAGTGGTTGCTAATGATGCGCAAGAGGATTTAAACTGGTTTGGCAAGTGTTTGGACCCAAAAAAGTAACTTGGCAGATGAGAAAGTTGAGACAAATACAGAAGTTAAATCAAATTCAACAGGCAGGATAGGAAGAGGAGGACAGGGAGTGAGAAAGGTCTGATACATTAAAATAAATACTGTTTAGTGTAAGAAGCATGACAGGCAAGGCAGATGAACTCAGAGCATAGATGGAAGTGGGATATTATAGCTGTTACAGAAGATGGTTGCAGAATGGGTAGGATTGGCAGCTCCACATTCTGGTTACAGATTCTACAGGCATGATAAAGGTGGAAGGTAAGAGAGGAGCAGCCATTTGTTTGATTAGGGAGGACATTGCACAGCGAGTATATGAGAGTGGAACTCAGAAATAAGAGATTAATCTGATGGGATTGTACTATGGGATTTCCAATAGTAAACAGGAAAAGCAACTATGTAAAAGGATCTAGAATAGCTGTAAAAATAATATGGTTGTAATGGTAGGCGATTTTAACTTTCCTAGTTGTCCCTTCACCTCCCCCATCCACTCCTTTCAGGGACCCAAGCAGTCATTCCAAGTCCGACAGAGGTTCACCTGCACCTCCTCCAACCTCATCTACTGCATCCGTTGCTCCAGATGCCAGCTGATCTACATCGGTGAGACCAAGTGGAGGCTGGGGGATCGTTTCGCCAAACACCTCCGCTCGGTCCGCAATAACCAACCCGACCTCCCGGTGGCTCAGCACTTCAACTCCCCCTCCCATTTCGTATCCGACCTCTCGGTCCTGGGCCTCCTCCACGGCCAGAATGAGCAACACTGCAAGTTGGAGGAACAGCACCTCATATTCCGCTTGGGGAGTCTGCATCCTCTGGGCTTAAACATTGAATTTTCTCAATTCTGTTAACCCAGACTGCCCCCTCCCCTCCCCTCCCCACCTCTCCCTCAGCCCTCGGGCCCTGACATTCCTTCTCCATCTCCCCCCCCCCCCCCCCCCCACCCCAGTCGCACTAGCTTCTCATTTTCACACCACAAACAGCTTACAATGGCCTGTTTCCCTTATCATCAATACTTTTTTGCATATCTTTCATTCATTGTTCTTTATCTCTCCACATCACTGTTTATATCTCTCGTTTCCCTGATCCCTGACCAGTCTGAAGAAGTGTCTCAACCCGAAACGTCGCCTATCTCCTTCGCTCCTTAGATGCTGCTGCACCCGCTGAGTTTCTCCAGCTTTTTGTGTAACCCTTAACTTTCCTAATGTTGACTGGGACTGCCACAGTGCTAAGTATGTGTCCAGATAGGTTTTCGTAAGCAATTACCTTACGAGAGAGAGGGCAACACTCAACCTCCCATTGGGAAACACCGCTGGGCACGTGATTAAAAAGTCAGTGGGGGAGCACTTTGGACCCAGTGACCACAATTCCAGAGTTTAAAAACAATTATGGAAAGAGATAGGATTGGTCCACAAGTTAAAATCCTAAAAATTAGGACAAAGTTAATTTTGGCATCAGACAGAAACTTGCAAAGATTGATCGGGAGAGACTGTATACAAGTAACAGAGCATCTTGCATAAGCAAGGCTTTTCAAAGTGAGTGGGGGAAAGAGTTGAGGGATAGGATGTTCCTGTTTAAATGAATGAAAGACTAGCACGATTAGGGAACCCTGATTTAAGAGGAATATTCAGGCTCCAGTCTGGAAAAGGGAGGCATATGTCAGGGACAGGAAGCTGGGATCAAGCCATTCTCTTGAGGAGTATAAAGAATATAGGAGTACACTTAAAATGGAAATCATGAGGGGGAAAATAAAGAGGGCAATTAAAAAAAATAATAATAAAAATTGGTTCAGTCTTCATGAAGAGGACACAAATAACTCCTGGAAACACTAGGGAGAAAAGAAAATGAAAAATGAAAGGAAATTAGTATTTGTTTAAAGAGCTTGAGAAATTAATTGAACTAAAGATCAATAAGAGAAATAGTGGATTCATTGGTGGTCAGCTTCCAAAGTCCTATGTATTATGAAATTGTTCCTGTGGAACAATGGGAGGATGGCAAATGTGATCTCACCATTTAAATAAAGTGAGATCACAGATCACTTGGCCGAAAATAGACACAAAATGCCGAACAACTCAGCGGGGGGAGAGAAGGTCAGTATCAAGGTAAATGTGATGACAGGAGAAAATATCAATGGAATTAGACACTCGTCATGATTTTACGGATAGGAAATAGAGTTTGACAAACCTCAATGATTTGAGGAGACAACCGGTACAATAGATAAAGGGGAACCACTAGATACGGTGCATTACATTTACACAAAATCTATTGAGTTTATGCCATCTCTCAGAACATTCCCAACATCCCATTCCATATTTAAATAATCTCTCTTAACCACATTAACTCCACCCAATTCTCCAATCATCGATGTACACTAGAAGTGCGAAAATGCATACCTCCACATTCAGGGACAGTTTCTTCCTAGCTGTTATCCGGCAACCGACTATCCTATCACCAACTCGAGAGCGGTCCTGAGCTACCATCTACCTCATTGGAGACCCTCAGACTAGCTTTAATCAGACTTTATCTTGCACTGCACATTATTCCCTTTATACTATATATCTGTGCACTGTGAGAAGTTTGATTACAATCATTATAGTCTTTCCGCTGACTGGAATAGCGCACAACAAAAAAGCTTTTAATGCTACCTCGTAACAATAAACTAAACTAAAATTTGGGGGGGAAAACATCCAGGGACCTGGATTCACTCCTGACTTCTGGTGCCGATTGTGTGGAATTTGAATATTCTCCTTGTAACTACGTGCGTATTGTCAATGGGGTTTCTTCTCCATACTAAACATGCAGGAGTTGGTAGGTTAATTGGACACTGTATATAGTTCCTAGTGTGTAGGCGAGTGCTGGAATCTGGAGGAATGGGGGATTAGAGCCGCTGGGAATGTGGGGAGAGCAGGTTACTGAGAAAAGTAGTGTGCCAGCATGATGGGCAAAAATAGCCTCCTCTGTATCTTATGAAATGGGGTCAAGAAAAGAGCGTTCACGTTGCGGCCCTGTTTTCATCAATCTTTCCACCACCATGCACAAGAAGCTCAAGACAGACACCATTGTATGAAGATGCCGAATGTGTTCAGCTCTGGCTGAACAACTTCTAATCTTGTGTGTGGACTCGATAAGAAGATCTTATGAAATATGGAATCTAAGAATCTTGCCACAGAGAAAATTTACAAATTCACACAGATAACATGCTCGGTCAGGATCAAACCTGGATTGCTATAGTTGCAGTGCAGAAGCGCTAACTGGTGGCACCACTTTGTCACAAGGCCTCAGGAGAATGGGGAAAGAGTGGGAAAGTGATATTGATATAAATGATCAGCATGATCGGATTGAATTGCAGAGAATAAATGATCTAATCCTGCACACATTTTACCTATGTTTTAAGTTTCCATATCATTCCGGTAGACCTAAACATGACATTCCAGATGTGATTTTGCGTAGGTTCTATATAACGAGCATGGGAGCCACTACTTTTTTAATTCAAATCCTCTTGCAATAAAGGCAACATAATATTTGGAGTTGTTTAATTTCGAATTGTCAGCATGTAAACATGCGTTGATTCATGTAAAAAATACTTTGGTTCCTCTGAACACTGATTTCAATCTCTTAAATAGTGCATGTGTTTTTCTACCAAAGTGGACACCCTCACATTTGTTCTCATATCATCTGTCACCTCCATCCATCTAACCTTCTATGTCCCCCTAAAGCCTCAGGCTAAGTTTCTCTCAGCCCACACTGCTATATATTATATTGGGTATATTTCAAGAAGGCTTGTATACAAAAACATGGATGTAATGCTGAGGCTCTAGTCAGGCCACATTTCAAAATATTGTGAGTAATTTTGGGCACCATATCAGAGGAAGGATGTGCTGGCTCTGGAGAGGGTCCAGAGGAGGTTTACAAGAATGATCCCCTCCCCTTCCCAGCTCTCCCACAGCCTACTCTCTCCGCCTCTTCCTTTCTTCTTCCAGCCTCCCCTCCCCCACATTAGTCTGAAGAAGGGTCTCGACCCGAAACGTCACCTATTCCTTTGCTCCATAGATGCTGCCTCACCCGCTGAGTTACTCCAGCATTTTGTCTGCCAGGTATGAGTAGGTTAACCTATGATGAGCTTATGGCAGCACTGGGCCTGTATTCGCTGGAGTTTAGAAGAATGAGGGGGGACCTCATTGAAACATACAGAAACGTGATAGGCTCGGATAGAGTGGATGTGGAGAGGATGTTTCCACTAGTGGGATAGTCTAGGACTGGAGGACATAGCCTTATAATTAAAGGAGTTCTTTTAGGAAGGCGATGAGGAGAAATTTATTTAGAGGGTGGTGAGTCTGTGCAATTCTTTGCCACAGGAGGTTGTAGTGGCCCAAGTCAGTGATTATTTTTAAGGCAGAGATAGACAGATTTTTGATTTGTACAGATGTCAGAGGTTATTGGGAGAAGGCAGGAAAATGGGGTTAGGAGGGAGAGATAGATCAGCCATGATTGAATGGCGGAGTAGACGTGATGGGTCGAATGGCCTAATTCTACTATTCCTTATAACTTTATATATATTTGGAAAATTGGGATTTATTACATTTGATACCCTCATTCAAATTACTGATAAAACAGTTGGGCCCCATTCACCAATCCTTGCGGAACTGCACTGCTGTATCAACAGCACATCAATGGGATTCTACCAGATAAATTCTACCTCACTACATTGTGCAATCCAAATAAAAATCAAGAACCCATCTCAGTTTAGTTGTTTGGTTGGCATACGAGAAATTCCCTGCGGAAAAGAAGAAATAACGAGGCTAAGTGAAGCTGAATAACTCTCAAACATCACTTTACAGAGACACAGCAACATGGGAAGTCTGAAACTATGTGAACAGACCCATCAATGCATAAGAAAAGCAAGACACTAAATGCATTAAAGCAATCAGAAAGTAAATTACACGACCTCGTGGTCACGTTGAGGCGCACGGGCATCGTATGGCCGCGCCGGGCCAGTCCCATGCAGAAGCGCGGAGGGGTATGTAGTTGTGCGCGACATCGCGCAGGGCTCCGAAATTTTTGTAGTGAACGGAATCGTTGCGCGCCAACGGCCTGTCGCGTAACCGACGGCCAAAGTGGGACAGGCCCAAGACCCTGGCGCGACGCAACGTCTCGCCTCCAACAGCAGCAGAAGCAGGCAAACGATCGCCGAACTCGGCCTGAGGCTCACGGCCGTTGCGGTCTGGATCCGCCCCCACTTCTACTCCCAGAGCGAGGCCAAGAAAATTGAAGATAGACACAAAATGCAGGAGTAACTTAGCGGGACCGGCAGAATCCCTGGATAGAAGCAATGGGTTACGTTTCGGGTCAAGACCCTTCTTTCAGACTGAAGAAGAGTCTCGACACGAAACATCACCCATTCCTTCTCTTCAGAGATGCTGCCGGTCCCGCTGAGTTACTCCTGCATTTTGTGTCCATCTTCAAATGACGTCACGCGCTCCAGACGACTGTGCGGGCGCATGACCTTCGGGGGAACTGTCGCGCCTCAACGAGGTCGCGTAATTAGCGTGCCAAGGACACATAAGTGGGACGGGGCTTGAACATTGTTCTCATGTTCCAGTCCATCCTTTCCAAGCAGCAAAACAATGTCCATTTCATAAAACTGCACATTACTGAGCGTTCCTGTGCAAAGATCAATGGTTTTTTGCTATTGTAACCAGTATTCGACAGACTTCTTAGCCTTCGATTTAAAGTCACTTTTGGAAGATTTTGATAAACTTAAAAATCATACCATCACCATTTATAAGCCATTGAAGGATCTGGTGCAATGCAATGCTGAGAACTATATTCTGCACTCTGTGTCTTCTCCTTTGTTCTATCTATTATACTTAAATCTGACTTGATTGTATTTATATATGGTATTATCTGATGTGGTTGGATAGCAAGCTAAACAAAGCTGTTTATTGTATGATAAACCAAACTAATTCTTACGAGGTTCTCTTGAATATACACATTAGCACATTTGCAAAAGAATGAATTATCTAATATGAGACCATTTCAAAAAGTTGAGCTTTTAAAAACACAAGTTGTGGACTTTTTAAAATGCTTCCAGTTTTACAATCTGAGTATTAAAATTCTAAATTACCAGAATATTCCAGATAAAACTCAAATTGAGTCTTACCTACATTAAAATACAAGGTATGAAGTGATGATACTTAAAATCTGCTGCCATTTAGATCTCAACTTAATACAGCTAATAATTAAAAATTATATACACCGTAAAGGATCTATAACCATGAGTCTCAATTGCTATCACAGTTGGGGAAAAGTAGAGACCTCTTATATCTCCAGTGTCAATTCATTCAAGTAAAAAAATATTTATGGAACTTCACTGGTATCGGCCATTGCTTGAACAACAGGACTTCAACCCGAAATCTTAACTCTGTACCTTTCTCCTGAGATGCTGCCTGACCTGGTTACTTTTTTCATCATTTTAATTCTAGCAAACATCCACAGACTTCTAACATCTGCAGTTTCCTTGATTTTTAATTGAAAATTGAGTACTTTGGTAAGCCTATATCGCCAAAGTATGAAGGTATGGGCAAGTGCTGTCAAATGGAAATTGTATATATGAGAACTAAATGGCCACCATGGAGACAGTGGCTGAAGGGTCTTTTTCTGTGCTGCATTACTCAGACACAGCTGAGGGGCACAAAACAGAAATTATCTCCTTAATGAGGTGTTTATTCATTTAATGATAATCTGAAATTATGTTTAGACAGCATGTGCATCATATGCGGAAACTTGAGTGTAGATGGTTTATGCATGCAACCAATAATATAGCTACCTCAGTACCATTAACCCCGCCTTAGTTAACATCAATCATAACGCTTTCCCCTCCCTGGTTACAGTTCAGTAGAAGAATGTAACCAGTGCTTGCTGACGTGTGTTATACCCTGTGCTATCATTAAAGGATGTTATACACTTCAAGAGTATGTGAATTGCTTATTTACATTGAGAAATTAGGATTGCTTTTCTTTGAACAGGTGGTCAATTGAGATTTAACAGAGGTTTAAAAAGCTACTAATCTCTTCTCATAAATGAATTTCTTCGTATCCCTGTCCTAATTGGTTAGATAATTCCGAGACTAAGCCTAAATATAGACTGTCAAGCCAAGGGAAATAAACTCTCAGTATCTAGCCACTTATTTCCCTCTCAGAGTCTTGCACAGCTCAATGAGATCACCCATCATTCCTCCAAAATCCAGTCAGGAGAGGCCAACATTGTACAATATCTATGTGACTACCCCTTATGCTGGGAATCAAACTGGTGAATCTAAAATGCAACCTTTCTAAAGTACAGACCAAAATTTCATCTAGATTAACAAAGTATTTTCTAAAAGATACTCCCATTATAGAAGCCATCCATTTGGGACTGCTCCTGTTTGACTCTTTGAAACAACTAGAGGGAGCGCAGAGAAGGTTCACCAGACTGATTCCTGGGATGTCAGGACTGTCTTATGAACAAAGACTGCATAGACTCGGTTTATACTCTCTAGAATTTAGGAGAATGAGAGGGGATCTTATAGAAACTTACAAAATTCTTAAGGGGTTGGACAGGCTAGATGCAGGAAGATTGTTCCCGATGTTGGGGAGGTCCAGGACAAGGGGTCACAGCTTAAGGATAAGGGGGAACTCCTTTAGGACCGAGATGAGAAGGACTTTTTTCACACAGAGAGTGGTGGGTCTCTGGAACTCTCTGCCACAGAGGGTAGTTGAGGCCAGTTCATTGGCTATATTTAAGAGGGAGTTAGATGTGGCCCTTGTGGCTAAGGGGATCAGAGGGTATGGAGAGAAGGCAGGTAAGGGATACTGAGTTGGATGATCAGCCATGATCATATTGAATGGCGGTGCAGGCTCGAATGACCTACTCCTGGCCTACTCCTGCACCTAATTTCTATGTCTATGTCTATCCAATTAGTCCAACTGTTCAGCTCATTCCCCACAACCTTGCACATTTCTATTTTCAGGTATATCTATCTAGACATCTTTGTTTGGCTTGAATGCCTAAATTCCAAAACCACCGAGGCTGTAAATTAAATGCTAATCTCAAAAACTACGGTAATAGACTGTTCGTAAACAATAATAAAGGATAACCAATCTAATTGATGTAAAAGAATTAAGGACAGATTAGCTATTTTGTTTTGGTTCCTTTGGTTTATGTTTAATTCGCAAGGAGAGCTATTTTCTCATCAAAAGTACTACAGGGTTGGGAGGAAAGGTGGGAGGAATAATCTCCTGTCCTCTACAATTGGTAACGGTGAGCAGTATATACAATTAGAAAACATCCACAATCAAATGTCTATCAATAAGTTACCATGCTAAAAGTTTAGACTAAGTGAAGCAAACTGATTATCTTGCAAATTGTATCCAATTATTGACCATCTTACTAATGAAGAAAATCATCAAAACAAAGTGGACGCAAACCAATCACCATTACAATGCAATAGAGCAACAGAGATCCAATTAATATATGTACTGAACCTAATGCACAGTTAAAGACCTGAAATGTTGACACTGTTTCTGTAACACTGATGCATCTTGACATGCTGAGTATTTACTGCATTTCCGTTTTTGTTTTACATTGTCTGATTCCAATGTTTATAGACCATGAATCGTTGATGATAATTGCAGGAGTTGATTACAAGTAAGAACCAATCTTAAAAAATATGGACAATACTCTAATGTATATTCTCTGTTTCATTAAAGGGAGACAAGCGGGAGGTACATCAACAGTCTGTGAGATGTGGGTGATGTGAGGAATTTTAAATTAAAGTATACACATATGATTAATGTCTTCTGGCACTTTGTTACATAATAGCTTTAAAAGATTGATAGATTTCCTAGAATTGTATGTGGGCATATGCTGTTCTGTTTGTGAGAGTAAATTGTATTTTGTTTGAAATGCAAATGTTCTGTGAATTTTGAAATGTTAGAAGGTTTGGAAAACTTCAAGTAATGTGCATGAGGAGGCTGGAAACAGTTGAGATCTGAGGAAATAGCGATTGATTACTTTTAAAATAGAGATACAGCAAATTACAATTAATACGGCTTTGAAGGTGAAACTCGGTTATGATGCCAAATTCTAAATCAATGGAGTAGGAGGGAACTACAGATGCTGGTTTACACCGAAGATAGGCTAAAAAATCTGGAGTAACTTAGCGGGTCAGGCAGCATCCCTCGATAAAAGAAATAGGTGAGATTTTTGGTCAAGACCCTTCTTGTTTTAATGTTTTAACTTGGTCGCAAAAAAAACTTTTCTTCAACAATCCAAATTGGAATGAATGGGACTATTTAGTTTTAAAGTGAACATTCATCCAGCACAGTTTAATTTAGTTGCTGCAAGTCTGAGAGATTTTTTGGGGATTGGCTTCTCTTGAAGGGATTTTGTCTGGTAAGGAACAATAAATCTAATCATGGATATCAGTTCTGGTTTGAAATGTTCTGCTTCACTTTTGCTCCTAAAGGAAGACACAGCGAGATATTTTTTAAAGTCCAAAGCGGAATTTGTTTATAAAACTATCCAACTTGCACTCCATAGTTGAAAGACCACCAGTGTGGATAAATAGGGAAGCTAACACTTTCTACTGACTGCTCTTTCATTCTGCATTCCTGGGAATGGAGTTTTAATTAGGAAACAGATTAATTTTGACAAATCTGCTTGTCCAACAATAATTTCTAGTTTGGAAATGGAAGGATAATACCTTTGGAACATATTTCACGCTAAATCCACCAATGGATATTAGACTGCTTTTTGAATATTGAGGTAGGGTAAGATTACTTTCACCGGGAGAAGCTTATTTATGCAAGCCAAGGACAGCTAACATTGGAAGACACTTGTGACAGGTGCTGGGATGTTGCAGTCATTGTGTGCAGCTATGATGAGTTGTTGGGGAGGCAACTAGTTGTGGACAAGCATAGTGAACTTGGACTAAGGAATGGTCTCTTACAACCACCTGTTGTAAAATGATTAATGAAGAATGACAAAGTGTGCGAGTGAAGGTTAATAAATATGTTAAGTTGTAACCTTTTTTGACAGCTGTGTTCATAGTTTTCACTGGAATACTCTGCACAAATCTCATGTCCTGAATGAGATTCACATAAATTTAAAATCTGGAATATAATATTAGCATTATATCAATAAAATTCTTTCAGCAGATTGGGAATAATCTCAAAAATTGTTGATCTCAATGTTTTTGTCCCCGCCCAAATAAAGGTTAGCGTTAGTAATGATCCTCATTTCACAAAGATTACTAATACTTTTACACCCGGCTAAACAGATAAATCAACTTTTCCGAAGATCAAAATCACAGTTTCATTTATTTTGCCCAGTTATATACCTGACATTTTATATTTATGCCTACTTAGACAGTGTCAATAGGATGTTGAATCCTACAACTCTTACATCAAGAACAGAACTAAATATCTAATCTAATCCAAATAATCTAAATTTGGAAGAACACGTCAGGACAGTTGGATATAATATTTACTTTCTTGAACATGAAGTCCAATCTTAAAGCGACATTAATAAATAACAAATAATCCATGCTGGAGAAACTGCAAGGGAAAATGTTCAGTTCCTGAACAAGCCCAATAGCATAATCAAGGAGGAGTTGCACCCTGGCCACTCCCTCCTCCCTTCTCCCATCAGGCAAAAGGTATAGAAGTGTGAAAACGCACACCACTAGATTCAGGGACAGCTTCTTCCCAGCTGTTATCAGGCAACAGAATCATCATACCACAACCAGAGAGCAGTGCTGAACTACTATCTACCTTTTTGATGACCCCCGGACTATCTTTGATCAAACCTTGTTGGCTTTACCTTGCACTAAACATTATTCCGTTATGATCAGGGGTGCAGAGTTGCCGGAGCTCACCGGAGCATCACTCCGCCTCGGGCACCGCTGTAAAAAAAAGACCAAAAAAACCCCGGGGAATTTTAACTAGCGGGTGTGTGATCGGGGTAACTTGAGGGGGAAGGGGAAGACCCATCACTATTGATGGGTCTTCCCTGTAGGGATGGGGGGGGAGGTAGGGAGTAGGGAGAAGGGGAGGGCGGAGGGGTGGGTGTGTGAGGGTATGAGTGGGTGGGAGGGTGTGTGTGGGGGGGGGATGTGGGTGGGTGTGTGTGTGTGGGCGTGTGTGTGTGGGCGGAGGGGTGTGTGAGTTTGTGTGAGAGCGAGTGGAGAGGTTTGAGAGTGTGTGTGTGCGCGCGCGCGCACGGGGCCGCACGCTCTGTAAAAACACATCATTCCCCTCTCTTTCTTTACTTACTTCACAATTATACTTTATGATAATTAGTGAGTGCAATCATGCAATATTTTGTCATATTATTAAATTAAGTATTATATGTTTTATTGTACTAGCTATATACTGGAATGTAGTGATAGACTATAATCTTGACCCTCTTGGGAGACTTGCTTGCTTGCCCCCCCCCCTCCCCCTAGTCTCCCTACCCCATTCCCCCCCCTCCCCCCAGCCTCCCTACCCCACTCCCCCAGCCTCCGTACCCCATTCCCCCCTGCCTCCCAACCCTATTTAGGTATGTTACAATACCTACCTTTAGCGGCGCTGCACTTCTGCCGCTCCCCGTGCGCGTGACTTTGGCGCCTTTCAGAGGGGGCGGGGGGGCGTGTTTAAAATGCCGTTTTTCCTTACACAGTCCAAATCAATCCATGTCGGGCGATTTTGTCGCTAAAGCGAAATCGCTCCGACATTTCATTCATGAAGCTATTTTTAAACTACGCTAGATTATTTATTAACTAGAGTAGTTTAAAAATCATCTTCTAAAGCTCTGAACGCCGACAGCAGAACGGACCTAACGTAGGGGAGAAAATAAAGTGCAGTTTATTTTTACATAAGAACGTGGTTTTTAGGAAGCCTTTAATCACATTTTCAATGTTGCAAAAAGGGGACCAAAAAAAGGTATGAACCGGCTGTATTCTTCATACCGACTTCACTGCAAACCACAACGTTCTAATCCACCGCATTCCACTAAAACCCACTCGCTAGTTGATTGAAATGGCCATTATTTATTTATGTGAATATTATTTGGACACTTAGGCAATTTAAAAAAAGTTTATCTTTTCTTAAGAAATTGATAGATGTTTAGATCTAGTAATTGAATTTTGTAATTAGCTACAATTAGATAACTAATTATATGCTTTAATTTCAGGTCATCCAAGTAAAGATTGTTTCATATTTGTTTCAGAATGCTTCAATCTATAATAACTGAAAATTTCATTGAATTCTCTTAATTTTAAAGAAAGTTATGGACTTTTGACTGTTCTAGATCACAGCTTTGAGTTAAGTCAATGGAAAGGCAATGGGAAACAAGATGCTAATTTCTGAGTATGAAAATGGCCATAACTTTTTTAATACTGAAGATATGAAAGTGAATTAGGTGTCAAATTAAACTTAGTTTTAGAAACATAGAAATTAGGTGCAGGAATAGGCCATTCGGCCCTTCGAGCCTGCACCGCCATTCAATATGATCATGGCTGATCATCCAACTCAGTATCCCATACCTGCCTTCTCTCCATACCCTCTGATCCCCTTAGCCACAAGGGCCACATCTAACTCCCTCTTAAATATATCCAATGAACTGGCCTCAACTACCCTCTGTGGCAGAGAATTCCAGAGACCCACCACTCTCTGTGTGAAAAAAATCCTTCTCATCTCGGTCCTAAAGGATTTCCCCCTTATCCTTAAGCTGTGACCCCTTGTCCTGGACGTCCCCAACATCGGGAACAATCTTCCTGCATCTAGCCTGTCCAACCCCTTAAGAATCTTGTAAGTTTCTATAAGATCCCCTCTCAATCTCCTAAATTCTAGAGAGTATAAACCGAGTCTATGCAGTCTTTGTTCATGAGACAGTCCTGACATCCCAGGAATCAGTCTGGTGAACCTTCGCTGCACTCCCTCTATGGCAATAATGTCCTTCCTCAGATTTGGAGACCAGAACTGTACGCAATACTCCAGGTGTGGCCTCACCAAGACCCTATACAACTGAAGTAGAACCTCCCTGCTCCTATACTTAAATCTATGCTTTTATGCTTTTATGCTTTATCTGATGGGATAAATTGCAGACTTGATTTTTAAAATCTCAATTTTGTAACATTGCTACTATATTGTGAATTGCCTTGCTGCAATTATGAGATTAATACGGTCAGCGTATGGTACTTACGTATGATAAATACATATATAAATTTGTTCTGGCATGAGTAATAATTTCTGCGCAATATTACTGTATGTAATACACTATTACTTTTCTTAAGGAAAGTTCTTAAGGACGAATGTAGTTAGCAGGCATCCACCATTGAGAAGAGATATTTTTTTAAAAAACATTGCTAGAGTAACTTAGTGGGTCGAGCAGCATTTGTGAAGCCAAAGGGATAGTCAACATTTTAGGTTGTGACCTTGCATCAGGACTTAGAGGGAAGACAGCCAATTTAAAGAGGTGAGAGAGGGATGAGGCAGGCCAGTAGGTGATATGTGGGACCAGATGAAGTTGGAGTTGATGAGGGAAAGAATAATGGGCAGATGAAACCAGGTAGAGGGGGGGGGGGGGGGGGGGGGGGAAGGCGGAGTAGGCCAGGGAAAAAGAAACAAAGGTAGATAGGTGTGTGGATGATGGACAGATGGAAATGGGAAATGTGAACAGGGAATGGAGAGAGACTCTTGGTGGACCAGTGGGAATGGGAAAAGAACATGGTGGGAGTAGGTTAAATTGAAATATTTAATGTCAATACCACATTGCTATATCAATCCATCCAAGAGGAATAAGAGGAGTGGTTCTTTTAGTTTGTATATTACCTCACCATGGCAGTGGAGCTGGCCAAGGACAGACAGGTCAGTGTGGGAATGGGAAAGGGAGGTGAAATGACATACAACCAGAAGCTCGAAATGGCCGTTGCATACAGGGCAGAGGTGCTCTGCAGAACAATCGGCAATGTAGAGGAAGCCACATGGAGAGCACCGGATCACGGATGAGGTTGGAGGAGATGCACTACCTCCAATGGAAGGGTTGTTTAAATGCCTGGAAGATTGCTGGATCTTCCTGGAGGTGGTGTAGGGACAAGTGTTGCACCTCTTACAGTTTCAAAAGAAGGTGCGAGGGATTGTTCAGCAGCTGTAAAATCACACCACCAGTCTCGTCTTCCCCTCAACGTGGAATAGGTGGTAAAGTTAATTAAATCCATGAGTACTACACAGGTGCAGAAGGCAGCCCCAATGTCGTCGTCAATGTAATGAAGAAAGAATTGGGGATGGTCCTCGTGTATGTTTGGAACTGTTTGATATAACCAAACAAAAACTCAGGCATTGGTGGGCCCCATGGCTACACCTTTGACTGGAAGAAAGTGAGAGAAGTAAAAAAAAAAATATCCAGGTTTTTATTCAAGCAGGGGGATGTATTTGTCAATGCCCAAGGGATCAATGCACACAGGGAGAAAGGGAAGGAATACTGATGAGGATGATCCGCTATGACCATGTTGAATGTCAGAGCAGGTACATGTGTTTCGATGAAAGCATTCTATATTAGCTTGGCATTAAGACTGTTGCTGTGGTGATGCTGAGGCAAATCTGCATCATTGGTCTATCTAGATTAAATGCTTCAATTGCTTTCTTCTTATGTGTTTACTCAAAGAGTCTGACAAAGTCCATTCACACATACAAGTTATAGCAAATCCAGCAATACCACCGTGAGCAAAATTAGGATGCTGTCTGTATACGAGTCGCCGTACAGGAATGAGGTGGAGCTGCTCACAGGATGGTGCAAATCCCACAACCTCATTCTCAACGTGGGAAAAACAAAGGAGATGGTGGTTGACTTCAGGAGGGCGGGAAAACAACGCCATACACCTCTGCACATCGATGGAGCTGATGTGGAAAGGGTCAGCAGTGTGAAGTTCCTAGGACTCCACCTGTCAGATGACCTGACGTCCACGACCAACACCACAGCACTGGTCAAGAGAGCCCAGCAGCGACTACACCCTCTCCGAAGACTACGGGAAACAGGTCTCCCCACTGCACACCTACAAACTTTTTATAGGGGGACAATCGAGAGCACATTGACCTACGGCATCACTTCCTAGTTCGGGAGCTGCAAAGCGTATGAACGGCACCAACTAGACAGGATTGTGAAGACCGCCAGCAGGATTATTGGTGCTCCACTCCCTTTCCTGTTGGACATATACAGAAAGAGATGTATCAACAGAGCCATCTCCATTATCAAAGACCCCTACCACCCATTGCATCACATATTCTCCATTCTGCCATCTAGGAAGAGGTACAGGAGCATCAGCTGCAAAACCAGCAGGATGCTCCTCAGCTTCTTCCCGCAGGCTATAAGACTGATAAACGGACTTTATCAGTCTTACAGCCTGCCAAAGTATCGCGCACCAACCTGGACACACTGAAGCAGAGCCATTGTCGTGCCGCTGCCGATTGGAATTCATGATGATATATGTATTTTATTTTTATTTCTATTTATTTTTTACCGCACACTGAATGGACACTGGTTGAGCAACGTTTTTTCGTTTCCTCTGGGTATGTAAGTACTCAGGAAAAAGATTTTCAATAATTTACCAGTGGCAATAACTACAGCTAAGACAATGAAGGAGGAGACAACTGGAAGCAACAATTAATTCTGTAGATCTACAGGTGATCAACACAAGTGATAGCACTGATGAAAGGTCATTAATCTTTGTGTTAACTGCTTCTTCATCCCCACAGATGTTGCCTGAGCTGCTGACTATTTCCAACATCATCTATTTTTAACACATTTATGGGGTGGAAGATTGCAACCTTCACGTGGTCTGCCCTGTTTCGACTAATGCAATCAACTCGATGTGCACAAACGGAAGATCAAATAGAACAAGTTGTCCAACAACTTTAGGCTGTGCACACCACACGAAAGAAGAACACATTTATGAAACACTTTTAGGAGTAAAATATCCCAAGGAACTTCAGAGGCAATTGTCAGAGAAAATCTGACAGCTGGCCGCAGAGAAATATTGGGACTGGTGTCAAAGGCTTAGACAGATAGATGGGTTTAAAGAGCATGTAAGGATGTTACAGCAAGTCAGCATCAAAGAATAGGCTTGTGAAAACAGAAGACACATTTGTTACTGGACAAGCAAATAAGCAGGCAACATCAACGAAAACAAATATTTCTATTATATCTTTCTCGTCCCTTTCCGAATATATCAAAGGAGTTTACAGCCAATGGAAAGCTTTTAATCAACATTATTATAACTTTTAAAATGTAGCAGTCAATATGCTTGGAGGAATATCAAACATATAATAAAATAAAAACATATATAACAGCATTTGCAATGTCTATAAGGGGATAAATACTGGCCAGGAACTGAACACAACTTCCCTGATCATCCTTGAATATTTTACACGAGCCCAAGAAAGCAAACAGACCACTGTTTAATGTTTCATCCAAAAGACAATATCCCTATCAGACTGAAGAAGGGTCTGGACCTGAAACGTCGCCTATTCCTTCTCTTCTTAGATGCTGCCTCACCCGGTGAGTTCCTCCAGCATTTTTGTCTACCTTCGATTTTTCCAGCATCTGCAGTTCTTTCTTAAACATCCCTATCAGTAAATACTTTTTTGCCCATTTGTGGAGTGAGGTTTAAACCCCATAGTTTTCTCACTTAAGAGTTACCCCCACTCCATACTGATATACGTTTTGGGCACAGCAGTGAGAGGGGAAATGGGGATATAATTGAATCCACTGCCCACATTCCCATCACCTGCCTTCGACAATGGTCCAGCCTTACCTCAGGGTACGGTGGGGGAAATGTCCAGTGCTGCAGCCTCGCAGGTTGTCTCGGCCGTCGGTGCCCACATTGCCTCCCTCTCTCTGGGGGACGTGGGGAGGGGGTGAAGTGTAAAGAAGGGGATGTGGGGGTTGGTGGTGGGGGCAAGGGCTCAGGGTCTAAGGCTGGCCTGGACAGGATCTTGGCCTCATAAACTCCAGCAATCCATGTATCGTGCTCACAAACACCCCCAAAGACAAGTGCAGGCCTCAACCCAGCCCAGCCCAGCCCCTGCCCGAGGCCCCACCGTGAGGAGTATGGGGCGAAGGGGGGTGGGGGGGCGCTCAGATCCGGCGGAGGATCCGGGGTGCTGGGCTGGGCGGGTGGAAGGGGGGGAAGACTCTCCCTCCCAAACGGCCGCAACTTCTAACTTCTATTCGCGGCTCGGGCCCGGACCTTCTCATTTCCCCCCCCCCCCCCCCTTTTTAATATCGGGCCCCAGCGCAGCCTAACGTGCTACTCGCCGTTGTCATGGCGATCGGGCCTATCGCCGAGCAGACGGCGAAGCCATTGGACCAATGGGCGGGAGATGCGGCGCAAGTTCGGTTGAGCGGGAGCCGGAAGTGTGAGCGTGTGAAGA
This sequence comes from Raja brachyura, assembly GCA_963514005.1. Next base: position 22,304,484 of record OY740786.1, on the reverse strand, counting down.
GGCGTGGCCACGGTGACGTATGTTGACTGATGGGTTGAATTTAGCGCCTGCGCATTCTTGTGAAGGGGGGAGAGAGACAGGAAGGGGGGAGAAACAGGAGGGCGGGGCGGGGCTCGGAGCTGAGTGACAGCGGAGCAGGGCGGGGCCTGGACCAGCCATCAAACTGGCACAACTTCACAAGGAACTGAAGATGCTGGAACTTTGAGCAAAACAAAAAATGCTGGAGTAACTCAGCAGGTCAGGCAGCATCTCAGGAAAATATGGATAGATGACATTTCAGTTTGGGACTTTTCAATTCAATGAATGCGATGATGATATTTTATTGTCACGTACCTAGGTACAGTGAAATTCTTTTGTTTGCGCACACAATCCAGTAAAATCATACAGCAGAATTCACCTAGGTAGTACACACAGAGTCACCAAGTTTATGGTGCTGACAAGCTTTAAAAGTTCTTAGTACGGTCTTATCTTCTTGTGTTTAAGACGGAACTGCAGATGCTGGCAAATCAAAGGTAGACAAAAGTGCTGGAGAAACTAGGTGGGTGCAGCAGCATCTATGGAGCAAAGGAAATAGGCAACATTTCGGGCCGAAACCCTTCTTCAGACTTCAGAGTTTCTCCAGCACTTTTGTCTACCTTATCTTCTCGTAGTGAACCAGGCCTAGCTGCTGCACGTGGCCACACTGCGTGCATCTTCGTTCTCAGTGCCCCTGGAAGGGCTGCTGGTGCCTGGGATGGATGTGAAGGAGGAAGCACAGGAACAGGTGATAGACACAAAAAAAACTGGAGTAACTCAGTAGGACAGGCAGCATCTCTGGAGGGAAGGAACAGGTGAACAATCTCCTGAGGCTTCAAGGATAGGTACCTGGGAAAGGGGTGGTTTGAGTGAACCAAGTAGTTGCAGAGTGGTCCCTGGCAATAAGGGTCGGGGAAGGGAAGATTTGACTGGTGGTGGAACCACGTAGAAGAAGGCAGAAATGTCAAAGGATAATGTGTTTGGTGATGCGGTTGCTGGTGGGTGATAAGCAAGGATCAGAGGAACTCTAACCATGTTCTGTCTAGGTGAGGGGGAAGCAAGGGAGCGAGCAGAACTCCAGGTAGATACGGGTGAGGGATCCATCTACCACAGCATGGGAGAAACTATATTGACTGAAAAGAACATGTTGGATGTCCTAGAACAGAAAGCCTCGTCTTGAAAGCAGATGAGGTAGAAACAGAGTTATTGAGAGTGGGGGTTGGCGTCATTGCAAGAGGCAGGGTGAGAGGTGTAGTCCGGGTAATTGTGCGAGTCAGTGAGCTCATTGTAGACATCAGTCGATAGTCTGGCCCCTGGAAACAGATGGATGTATTCAAGAGTTAGAGATAGCTCTTAGGAATAACAGAATCAAAGGATATGGGGGAAGAAAGCAGGAATGGTGTACTGATTTTGGATGATCAGCCATGATCATATTGAATGGCGGTGCTGGCTTGACGAGCCGAATGGCCTACTGCTGCACCTACTTTCTACATAAGGGGAGAGCGGTGTCAAAGAAAGTCCGTGAATTTGAGGGCAGCTTGGAATTGGTGGTAAAGTTAATGAAATCCAGGAGTTCTACACAGGTGCTGGAGGCAGCCGCAATGCAGTCGTCAATGTAATGAAGAAAGAGTTGGGGATGGTGCTAATGTTTGTTTGGAACAAGAACTGGAAGAACGTGAGAGGGCAAAAATGTTGTTGAGGGCGAGGACAAGTTCTGCCAGGCAGAGGAGAGTGTTGGGAGAGGGGAACTGGTTGGATCTGTTCAAGGAGGAATCAGAGTCCCAAAGCCTTCCAGGTGGGGAATGAAAATGTAAAGTAACTGGTTGGCCAAAGTAAAGATGTGGCAACGTGGGCCTAGGAATTAAAAGTTATTGAAGTGTAGAAGAGTGTGTGACGTGTCCCTGATGTAGGGCGAAGGGACAAGGGGGGCAAGATAGAATTGAAGTATTTGCAAACAAGTTCTGTGGGCAGCAACAGGTAGAAACAATGGGTCTGCCAGGGCAGCTCTGTTTGTGAATTTTACGAAATAAGTAAAACCAGACAGTATGAGGTTAAGGAACTATAAATTTGGAAGATGTGAAGGCCAAGGCCAGTTACAGTCTGGAGGATGTTGGTCTGGTGTTTATCTGTGGGGTCATGGTCAAGGGACAGGTGATGTTCGGGACCTACTGTCTGGCCTTTGATCAGTAGAGGTTAGCCTGTCAGACTACTATGGCACCTCCCCGTTGACGAGTTTGATAATAATATTGGGATTGTTACTGAGTGAGTATAGGGCTGTGTATTCAGATGCGGGTGAGTTTGGAGACGGAAGTGGAGGTCAAGAAAGTTGAAGTAGCTCCGGCAGTTGGAAGTAAAAAGGTCCAGAGAAGGTAGAAGGCCAGCAACAAGGAATCTATACAGTGGAGGAGAATTAGAGACAGGAGAATGGATTGTCATAGCGAGGACTCCTGGCCAGAGGAAAAAAACCCAGAAATGACAGCTCAACATTTATGACGGTCTTAGAACTTGAGGTATGGGCCTCAATCAATGATTCCTTCAACAAACCACAGTTTCACTGACTGCCGTTATTACTAAGGGCATTACATTCATTCTCTTATTTCTTGTACGGCTTTCATCATTCAGATCTTAAATGAATCAGATTATAATTTCTTGCATTTTGGCATCATGTTAAATTATACATTTAAACCTTTCACTGTATCCTATTCTATCTCTCCCTGCCTCCATTCAAAGTCAGGAATTATTTAATGTTGCCAAATTGGTTTTGTAACCTTCAATTCTATTATTTCTTTGTTTTTCCCCACTGGCCCATTTACTAAATAAAACTATGTGTTATGTGGTTTGCAGTTAAAACATTTTATCCCTTTAACTCTCAAGACGCAATGTTGTCCGCAGCCATAGCACTACGGTTTAAAATTTATAACACAGACATTAAATACATGCGACAGACACAAAGGCAAGCATATGGCCACATTAATAATTCCAGGACAGAAGGGTGGACGTGGCTCCAACCAACAAAATGAACAGCAACCACAACAGAAAATACAGTCTCATCTTTAAAATTGAAATATTTATTCCACGAAATGAAAAGTGGGAGATATAACTCCAATAGGCACAAATAAGTTTGTAGGACAATTAGTTTTTTGAAAGTACCAATTAAACTTTTATGGAAAAATTAACTATGCATGAACAGGTCTTTTTTGCTTTTAAATACAAAATCAGATCACTTGTTTGCACGTTTGAACTGGAAAACAAAAGAATGTCCCGCCTAGGACCTGGTAAAGTAATAACACGACCAAACCCCATGCTTTGATTACAGTTCTGGCAAATGGGTTACTTGTCTCAGATACATTAATTCTAATTGAAGATACAGAATGCTTTATGCAGGAATAATTTTGAGTGGTTTCTGGTTAACGTGGTAAGACTATTGCCACAACGCGTTGTAGAGAATTGGCTCCTCTTGACGCTCACCCTCCAATGGTCTATTCAGACTTCTTTTTGGCAACAAACGTGCAAGATCAGCCACAATTTCATTTCTGACATTCCATACTCTGGGATGGAGCAATGTATTTGAGGGTTTTCTGCAAAACATGTGCATCAGCTGGCTCTATCCTCTTGTAGTAGTTCTTTTTAGTTTCTATTATTCCAAAGCCAAATTTTCTGTAGAATTCAATTGCTGACTCATTGCTGATTTGAACGTGCCTAGAAAGGTAAACACAGCATTAATGCTCACATTACTAAAATGTACTGTTTCTGAAAGCAAAAAGATCAATTATTAACTCCACATCAGATACCTACTTCGAACTCAGCAGCATTGATGTCATCTGTTGCGCAATTAATAGCTCTGTTCCCTCTCAGTCAGAAAATTGACAGTTCAAGTTTTACTGAAGAGATTTGGGCACCAGTGCTCCAACAGTGCAGTACTCCTGATGTACTGCAGAAGCCCCTCCTATCTTTTCAAATAGACAATTCTGAATAGCAGGGTACATCTGCCAATGATAGTTCTGAACAACAGAGTAGTTATGCCCTATGCCTAGAGTAACATTTGTTCATCAATCAACATTTCAAACAAATTATCTGCCCGTTTATTTAATTATTATTTGAGGTTGCTCTCTGTGCGCGAGCTGCTGCCATTCCTTTACTGTACCTCAGAAGTCTTTCAAAAACAGCAAATGCTAGAAATACAGGCAGCATTTACAGACAGAAATTTGCAGCTTAGGACATTGACATTCGTGAGATCAATGTGATATACTAATTTACAAAGGCATTTTGTGATCAAGGTGGAGGTGTCAAGTCTCCTGAGGCATAAGGTGTATAAATCAACATGACTTGGTGGGATACACAAAAAGCTGGAGAAACTCAGCGGGTGCAGCAGCATCTAAGGAGCGAAGGAGATAGGCGACGTTTCGGGTCGAGACCCTTCTTCAGACAGTATCTCCTTAATGACTTGGTGGGATTCACCTAGGTTATTGAGAGAGGCAAGAGAGTACAGTGCCGGGGCCTTACAAACAGAAACCTTTGTATTCTCTCTAGTCACAAGCAAGGTCTCAGAGAATTGGAGAGTAGCCAGTGATGTTTCTTTGTTGAAGGAAGTTGCGATTGTCTATGGAGTGGAAGTTGAGGGGAGACTTAATGGTTAAATAAAATTATAAGTCATACACAGGATAGATAGCCAGAATCCTTTTGCGGGGTGGAAATGGCATATACTAAAGGAATAAGTTTGTGAGAGGGGTAAAGTTTAAAGGAGATAGGTGGAGCAAGTTTTTTTGCACACGCTGCCAGGAATGTTGGTAAAAATAGTTTTGATAGTAGTGCTTAAGAGGCTTTTAGATAGGCACAAGAATATGCGGGATATGGAGAGATATGGATCATGTGCAGGCAGAAGGGATTAGTTTCGTTAATCAGGGTCCAGCAGACAGCAGAGGCCAAATGACCTGTTCCTGTACTGTTATGTGTTTTATTTAATAAAAAAGGTTGACTCAAATTGTTAACATTCTGTCAAAAATAGTATTTAAGGTATTTAATTATCTCAAGGTCGTGAATCTATTACTTTAAAATAAACGTATATGGAATGTGGGCAACACTAATTTTATTTTCATTTTGCCAATCCACAGTAGCTATAAATTCTGGGAAACTTTCTGTGTGGCTTTGCCGAGTCATTTCAGAAAGTGATGACAAGGGAAAATCGAACAAAGATTGGGATTAGTCTCATGCAGGCCTGACTAAATCGAGACAGCACATTTTCATTCATGAATACATGTGAACCGGTGAGGGTTCTTTTTTTAACATTTATCTAGACCATTATTTTATTGTAGTTTGCAATCCATAAAATGTCTAGAATAAAAAAAGTTCAAAGCATTTGTCGGCAAAACAGTGCCCAGAGAAATAAATTTAATAAACGTTTCTAACGACAGGAGTAAAAAAGAATGACCATTCAGTTTTAATATGCACAGATGCTCTGAAACATTCACCGCACAACTGCTGTACTGAGATAAAATATATAGTTATAATGCAATTGCAGATTGAATCTGGAGACTGACTAGATACCAGAAAAAAGCAAGGTACAACTTGCCAGGGAAGTAAACCTCATCATTAGCATCAGATTTGTACATCAGGTTGAGCATTAGTGCAAATTATTTCCAATTTTGTATCCATATTGAATTGCTTCGGTGTGAATACATTACTATGCTGGCACACTTATTCATTTTGGATCAGAACGCAAAGATCTTGGAGGGTACATTGCATGTTGCCTCAGATCATGTTAAGTCCAAGGGGATTCCCAGTTACATGAACCAAGAGTACATTTAATTGACACCTCCAGCTGCAGTTTAGTTGCAAGCAACGGGGTCAAACTTAAGGAACACTGTGCACATGTTTATGAAACCAGAAGCCCAATATTTACAAGCTATCCAAACTATCACTCCAGCCATTTCCCAATTAAAAGCCCACGAGTGCTGTCAGTTTGGGTGTGTTATTTCTGCCTTGTGCTTTCACACAACTCACACATTCTCAATGACTCCAATCAAAAACAAAACCACCACATTAAATGACCCACTTCACCAGGCGGCAGTTTTGGAAGGTTACTAAACAGGTGGTGGATATTTGGCTCTGCAACGCTATCCAGATCAATATAATTTACTGCTCTTCGTACAAAACCATGTAGATTCTTCTTCATAAATTGTTCTCAGGATCGAGCACGAGTTGCTTCCAATCTGGTTATGTGGATTCTGGGGAATCGGATGAGACTAATGTGGGAACAGAGGGCTCTCCCACAGATGGGGCAAGAAGTGCCCAATGGGGCAAGCAGGCGGGTAGTTTGAGATGCTACACTTTTTTGCATTTATGTACTGCTTCTGGGTGCTTGGCATGTAGCCTCAAGGTGCTCAATATCATTCTAAATGCCCCTTGACATGGGGTAATGCGCCAGGGATTCCCAATGGTCACATTTGTCAAGACCTTGTGCACATCCTGGAATCTCTTCCTCTATTTGTCTAGTTACCTCTTCCCGTAACAGAGCTTGGAATTTATATTTCCAGAGTCCGGCATCGGGAAATATACCACCCACACAGTTTCCACAAAAGTCTATGATCGGATAAGCAAAGCAACATCTGTATCCTGTTTCAAGCCAACATTCTCACCTCTTAATTACATTCATTTGGTTGTTGGATAGGCCATATTATTCTCAAACCCAAAACCACCCTTGTGATTGTTGCAGTGCAAGTACTCATACAATACTTCATTATAATTGTACAAGTTCCCCATAACTAATCCTCTCCCAAAACCAAGATATCCTGATATTCCCAAATCAGAAAATAAAGCTACATTTGAACTTTACATATTAAAATGCGCAAACATTATAGAAAGCCTAGATTCCCAAACTACAAAGTGAAATAATGTAGATGGATGCAAGAAGTATTTCTTCATGCTAGTAGCTGGAAAGTTTGCTGAATTGCTAATATACTCATACAATCTTATACACTAACCATTTTCAAATCCATACTTCATAACAATATGCGCTGGGAATGAATTGCATTTAAAGAAAATATACTCACAGATAAATATTGTCAAAGGTTCCATCCTTTTCACAGATGTTTAACACATGATTCAGCATTTTGGTTCCTAAATGTAAAAGGAATTTAAGTCAAGCACAGCAATGACAGATAGGCAGTAACCTAGCAGGTTACCAACTGGTACCAAGTGTAGGGTATGCTCAGTGGACTGCCATGAGATCCCGCATGTTCCCATTTGAAGTGCATTCCAGAAAAAGGCTCATGGCCACAAAGATGCTCTACATGTTTTAACAGGTGTGATATATTATACCTTACTCCCAAATTGGACCATTTTCACTGGAAAATTTCGCTGTCTATATAAATGCCTTTTTTGTTCTTTTCTTGGAAGCCAGTAATAGATATGCACACCGCCCATGCCATGACAAAGCAATTTGCTCAGTTATCATCCCATTATAATTTAATATTTCTTAATTTGGGCCAATACCTTGAGAATTGTGAGTGCTAAATATATTTTTGAAGCAATGCTTGGGACAGTTCAATTCCAAAAACATCAAAAATAACCCTAAGGTAGACAAAAATGCTGGAGAAACTCAGCGGGAGCAGCAGCATCTATGGAGCGAAGGAAATAGGCAACATTTCGTGCCGAAACCCTTCTTCAGACCCGAAACGCTGAGTTTCTCCAGCATTTTTGTCTACCTTCAATTTTCCAGCATCTGCAGTTCCTTCTTAAAAATAAGCCCAATATGGTTTCAAAATAGCCCCAATACAAAATGTATTTCACATTGAGATTTATGAATCAATTTGTTAAATCACAATAATAAAACCAGAATGTTCAATCCCTACTTTTCTATCAAAAATATTAATCCTTAGTGAAAATAACTCAAGGATATTTCCGGAAATATTAGAAACATGTGACACAAGGAGAACATTCAGAGGGTTACACAAAAAGCTGGAGAAACTCAGCGGGTGCAGCAGCATCTAAGGAGTGAAGGAGATAGGCGACGTTTCGGGTCTGAAGAAGGGTCTCGACCCGAAACGTCGCCTATCTCCTTCACTCCTTAGATGCTGCTGCACCCGCTGAGTTTCTCCAGCTTTTTGTGTAACCCTCGATTCTCCAGCATCTGCAGTTCCTTCTTTAACACGAGAACATTCAGATCCCATTTAAAAAAAATAATTGTATTATGAATGGTTGGAATATAATTACATCCACATACATATGTTCTATGTCATTTGTTTATCATCTTACATTAAAAAATACTCTTTTTATTTTTCAGTGGCTTCTCAGCCTTAACTGCTTCTTATGGGCAAGTACATTCCAGATTTCAATCCACTGTGTGACAAGATTCTTTATATTACCGAATAGGCCGACTCCCGTTCCAGACCTTCTTTACACCACCACCACCTCCAGGACCAGAGAATGTAGTTTCTATATATCCTATCAAAGCCTTCAATGATTCCAAACTCAAGTACATCAATCCTAATCTTTCAGCCTAGAAAGAAAACTCTGAGTCTTTACAACTATGATATTAGTCAGTAATTAAGCAGACTAGTCTCACTGCAATATTCCCTGAGAGCTTACCTATTCCTAGCCTCCGGTATGGTGCCAGGCATCCCAAGGTCATGATGTACAATCGTTTCTGGTTTTGCGAGTGATCCACTCTACAGCACACTGCGCCCACAGCAATGTCATTGAAATATGCTGCAAGTGGGAAGATAAAGTTCAATTCAAAACTTTAAACCATTTCCAAACGCACTGTAGCGGAAAAGGAATGCCCCAAATTCATAACAACATTCAGTATTTCACCAAAGCAAGCACATTTTCTAACTAAAAATAAATTAAAATCTGTATAAAGTATTAACTATCCGTATATTAATGATCAAGTTTTCAAAAATTCTAAGTTTACTAGCTTAGTTTATCCCCAAACACATTATTTGTGCCTCTCATCTCTCCCCTCAGCCGCTCTAATATGTTTATGTTATGGTGACTACTAATGGGAATTTCAATTCTTACTTAACATATAGAACCACTCTTTCCAAAAGTGCCAGACCTTGCAATATCTATTTCCAGGAAAATTCTGTTTTCATTCAGCTTCATCCAACCCAGAATTACACTGCTAAAATGAGATGACCCAGAAAATATGTTAGGAACAGAAATGATGCACAAATATATTAATATTCAAAATATTCCACGCACCGTTTCGAAGGAATGGATGAAAAATGGACAGTTCTCACTGAAAAGGGGATATTTGAATGTCCATTGAAAAAGGTTTGAACCCAAGGTGAAACGAGGAGAATGTTTTCAGAGATGTTGTAGAAGAATCCATCAGAATTTTCAAGAGAATTGGATAAATACTACGGGGAACATTTCATGACATTTCAGGGCAGGTGGATCTGGTACTAATTGGAGCGCTCTTTTAAAATGTGGGACAGCCATAATGGGCTCCTGCACAGTTTGATACCAATTGGACATAGCGGAAATAGATCAATAGCAAGCATGTCCATTTATTACAGAAAACACTTAGACATGAACACTTTCTGGTACTATCTCTCTCTCTTCCTTTAATCAATTAATTTAATTAGGATACTATATTTGCATCAAAAAGAATTGCTGCTCACTTCCTCCATCATGAATACTGTTAAATACCACAGTCTTCTGCTGCTCCACAGATGGTATGATCAGTACATTTACAAATACTCTTAAAGCATTCAAGGCTCTACTGTTAGATTCCAGTGAGCAGTAAACACAGGGATGTCTTCATTGTCACTGCACACACATGTACAGCTTCAGTTTTAAATTATGTCCCTTTAGGACTTTGTCATATTGCAGTTTTGCAATTATTCACCATTTTCATTCCATTTAAATTTTCCATGGCAACTGTACTCCAATGAATTATTGCACAGAAACAGTGATATTTTGAAATTTGGTTTGCAGAGTGAGGAAGAGCCTATAAACAATTTGATACTTTGATGCTCTGATCATCACAAACTAAAAGCACTGAAGAGGGATAAAACAAGGGAGAAAACCCACAGTCACAGGGAGAACGTACAAACTCCATACATTCAGCACCCGTAATCACGATCGTACCCAAGCCTCAGGCGCTGCAAGGCAGCAAGTCCACCTCTGCGCCACCCTGCCACTGCAGGAACCTTCGGCCAAGTTTTTCAGCCAAGAACCAATTTCTTTTTTCCTGATGACGTTGAAGTCTACTTTATTATCCTGACATTATAACATGAAGTTCTGGATCCCCTTCCTGTACTTTGTCCTATCATTGTTTTAAAGCCAGTGGTATCATCGGTGAATTTAAAGAGCAAGTTAGCCACAGAATCATGGATTTACAGAGAGTAGAGCAATGACTGAGTACACCAATCCTGAATTAAGCATCACAGCGCAGGAAACGTTGCAACCAATTCTAACTGACTAAAGTCTGCCGGTCAGGAAATCCCAAAGCCAGTTGTAGAAGGAGGCTCTAAGGCAAGGTCCTGAAGTTTTAGGGGTAAGCTTATTCGTATTATGATGTTGAAGACAGAGCTATAGTCAATTAAGCTGTAGTCACTGCAGTCCTGACATTGGCAATATATCATTGTCAAGGTGGTTTACAGCTGAATTTGGCATTCTCTGTATGCCTATCTTTCCTCTATGTAAGTTGCAAGAGGTCTTGATTGTCCAGAAGACTGGCATAGATGTGGGCCGTTACCACTTTCAAAGCTCTTCATTCTGGTCGATGGTGTTACCTGGCAGTGGTCATTGAGACAGGTCACTTTATTTATCTTGGGAAGGAACTGCAGATGCTGGTTTAAATCATAAATAGACACAAAATGTAGGAGTAACTCAGCAGAACAGCAGCATCTCTGGAGAGAAGGAATGGGTGACGTTTCAGGTGGAGATCCTTCTTCAGACTTATTTATTTATCTATCTATCTATCTATCTTGGGGACTGGAATGATGGAGGTTTCCTTAGATCATGTTGGAACAGTAGACTGTTGAAGTGGTCAAGAGTGTTAGTATCCCTGAATGGGCAGGAAAAATGCTAATGCTATTCAGGGAGTTCCTGCGTTAGCATGATTGATGACACTGCCAATAATGAACAGGGCATCAGGGTTTGTTGTTTCAAGATAGTTGACAACAGAGTATAATTCATCCAAAGCCACCTTGGCATCCAGTGCATTCAATTGCTTCCTGACGACAGGAAGCAGCATGTGAGGCTGGGAAAACACATCTCGGACCTGCAGACTCTCAGCATAGGAGCACCGCAAGGCTGCATACGCTCTCCTCCCCTTTACTCTCTCTACACCAACGACTGCACCTCCACAGACTCCTCAGTCAAGCTTCGCAAGTTTGCAGACGACACAACCCTAATTGGACTGATCCAGGATGGGGAAGAATCTGCCTACAGACAGGAAGTGACACAGCTGGCATCCTGGTGCCATTGCAACAACCTGGAGCTCAATGCTCTTAAGACAGTGGAATTGATTGTAGACTTTAGGAGAGCTCCCCCTCCCCTCACCCCACTCACCATCAACAACACCACAGTCACATCTGTGGAGTCTTTTAAGTTCCTTGGAACCATCATCTCCAAGGACCTGAAATGGGGAGGGCCACCATCGACTCCACAGTCAAAAAGCCCAACAGAGGATGTACTTCCCGCAGCAGCTGAGGAAACACAATCTGCCACAGGCAATGATGGTCCAATTCTATACTGCCATCATGATCTGTCCTCACCTTCTCCATCATGATCTGGTTTGGCTCAGCCACCAAGCACGACATCCGGAGGCTGCAGCGAACCGTCCGATTAGCTGAGAAGGTTATTGGCTGCAACCTACCCCCCCCCCCCCCATTGACGAACTATACACTGCAAGTGCCAGCAAGCGAGCGGGTAAGATCATCTCTGATCCCTCTCACCCTGGCCACAAACTCTTTGAAGCACTTCCCTGTGGAAGGTGACTCCGGACTGTCAAAGCCGCCACAGCAGACATAAAAACAGCTTTTTTTCCACGAGTAGTAGCTCTACTCAATAATGAATAGTCTGTAGCCTCATTTTGTTCAGGTATTTTATTTAATTCACATGTTTAAATTGTAGTGTTTTATTATTAATGTTTAATGTGTCACTCTTAATTGTTACTGTATTTCGTGTTGTTACTTGCAAGCGGGGCACCAAGGCAGATTCCTTGTATGTGTACATACCTGGCCAATAAACTTATTCATTCATTCAATGTAAAATTCAGGATAAGCTTTCTTCAGAAAGGGCAAGAAATCCCACCCACATTGAGCAGCTGAGACAAAGAACAGAGATAGGTAAAAGGGGAAGCGGTATAAACACAAGGAAGGGAACTAGTGATGATACTAAGGAATAGGAGAAGACACAGGTGCAGATATATGCTGGTGTACATGGCTGGGACAAATGGGATTTTTGACTATTCATGGCTCTGTGCAAAATGAGTTTTGCATAAAAATCTCAGTTAGGAATCATCTTTCAAACCCACAATAGGTGCAAGTGGGCACATCATTCAAGATGACCTCTGGAGTGACTGAGTATCAAGAGAATATAACTCCAACCCACATTTCTGAAAACATATGCAGGTGGGGGTGGGACGTGCACGCAAGGGAGTGGGACTTTGTGATTAGGGACATTCGTATGAGGTGGTCTGTCATGGAGGAAAAAGTGCGTGCCACAGAGATAAAGCAGGAAACCAAGAGTACCATTTAGTTGTCAGGGAATTCAAAGTACATGGTCGAGAATAGAATTTTCAAAACCTAAATTTTTAGATAACTGATCTAGGATTCATATCAATACACCTGCTTCTATAGAAAAACTTCTTGTGCTAGTAAAAAGTTTGATTCAAAGAGTTGACCATAAAGTTCTGTAAATATTGCATCAAGTGTTTAACCTATTGGAATATTCAGGTACTTCATCTACTCAGTGAATGCACAAAAAAAGTACAAATCTTGTTTTCAAATCCTACTTTGACATCAGCCTCTGATTTAAATTATCTTTGTGTAGTCCCGTCTAGGTCCCAAAGATATATTTGTCCAAAGTCTCAGGAGTATATAATGGATTATTTCAGTAGTACTTAACTTCCAGGCGCAGTTTTTAGTCTTGCCCAGATGCTTGCAACCCCATCACTGACTGAATCTGGCTCATCCTTTTAACATTGACAGATCAGAAGCCAGCTCTCAAGAACGCACACCCTGTTACAGCCTGTAAAACCCCATGCTCAAGCCTTTGACTTTACAGGGGGCAGCAAAATAAAAAGGCAATGCAATTCAACTGGTCCTTACAATGGTGTAAGGAACCTATGAGGCTATTTCCATCCCTTCAATGGTGCCAAGGGAGTAATGGTGTCCTTTCAGTTTCTAGCAACAATGACATTTCATGGGTCACTTTTGCTATTCTTTGCAACAAATAGGCAATAACAAATTCAGAAACCCAGTAGGGAATTTGGCTTTCTGACACAAGCTAAATATCACACAGAAACAGAGGCCTGTCCAAATCAACATAATGTAATCTGGGTTCCATCTCTGGCATACATGTATCATAAGTGCAAGTATTCAGAAGCTGAAACCTTTATTATTTGTGGTAGAAACTAGGGCAGATTCCTGCAATCACGTGGTTAAATGTTAAGGATCCAGAAAATCCAAAGTTCAGCTGAATAGATGGGAACAACAATGATCAAATTTCCTTCCCGGAGTCAAAAAGGAAAGATTGATCAGATTGCTGAACTAAAGTTGATGTCAGATAAAGATTTTCTGGAGTGTTCTCAAATGCAGGTGGACACTCCCTGAATTTTCCTGCATTGCTTCACCTTTAAAAATGGTGTTTAGCATGAATCCTGATGAGTGGCATTTTCTGGCAGGAAATAAATTCATATAAACCCCCACCTAAATTTATATTAATAAGCTATTAATAACTTAACAAACTCCAATGGAAAGTTTTATGTATGTTATTGCACTCTCCAAAAATATGGATAACTAAAATCTAAGTGATGCTTCCCAGTTTTGCAAAATGCCACTCCGTGAGAAGAATCAGAATCTGTGCAAGTGGATAAAGGATATTTGATCCCCAAAAATTCAGTCTATCATTTGAACACAATGGTATCAGAGTATTTCATTTCAATATAGTACTGGCAACTTATTTAAAAGCATACGATGCACTACACATAGGATACACTAAGGCAGAAACAAAATATAATTTTACCTAATTTTGCCAGTTCGCCAACCTCCAGCACATCCTTGTAGAATTTGTCATTGTAACTTACAGGGAAGATTACTTGGTTTAACCGTTTCAGCTGTTTGATGTTGTGTGGAGTAACATCTCCAAGCTCAATCCGGCTACTGAAACAAAACAAAGACAGTGTAATTAACTGCACTTGGACTACAGAAACTATATAAAAACTCAGTTATGAAACCACAGTATAGGAGGCCATTCAGCCTAACATTTCTACACAGGCTCTCTCACAAAGCAATCTAGTTATTCCCATTCCCAACTTTAATAAGCATGTACTCTGTGTGTCATCTGGTTACCTGCTCATTATCTTAAAATTGTTCCCTCATTTACTCTTATCAATTGCATGATGCTCCTGCAGACTTTTGCAGCTTTTTACTGTTCATTTGCTTTTCACAGAGCCAGACATTTCTTTCAGATTTATAAATATGTTGCCAGGATTTTAAAAAACTATAATGAGAAAAGATTGAACAAACTAGGATTGTTTTCTTTGGAACAAAGGCAGTGGAGGACCTAAGCCCCTGTCCCACTGTACGAGGTAATTCAAGAGTTCTCCAAAGTTGTCCCCCGATTCGAACTCCATAGCGGGTCCGTAGGAGTTTGTGGATGTCTCGTAGCGGCTTGTACAAGTAAAAAGTAACAAATTGGCTCATCACGAGTATTTTCTTTTACTCGTGGACATTTTTTTGCAGGGATGAAAAAACGTCACGAGTTTATCGGATGTCCCGAGTACCTTCCGTTTGCATTACGAGCCGCTACGAGACATCCAAGAACTCCTACGGACCCGCTACGGACATTCTCCGAGTTCGGATCAGGTGAAAACTCGGGAGAACTCTTGAATTACCTCGTACAGTGGGACAGGGGCTTTAGTAAAGGTGAATAAAATCAAGGAACATTGGTAAGATAGAAGGAAGCACTTATTCCTTACTAAAGGAGTTCAAAATAAAACAGGCAGGGCAGCGGGAGGCACAGATTTAAAAAACATCTTCTGAAGAAGGTCTCAACCCGAAACATCACCCATTCTTTCTCTCCAGAGATGCTGCCTGTCCTGCTGAGTTACTTCAGCATTTTGTATCTACCTTCGATTTAAACTAGCATCTGCACTTCTTTCCTACACATAGATTTAAAGTAACTGGCAGATGGCTTTGAAGGGAAATAAAGAAAACGCTTCAGCCAGACGGCACTAAGTTTTAGGCTAAGAGAGAAAAACCCTCTCCATATTCAAAAGTGCTTGAGGAGCCACAACCATACAGCTGCAGATCTGGTGCTAGGAGGTAGGATTAGGTCAGGTAGCTCCTTATTAATTTGCGCAAACACAATGGGCTCAATGGCCATCCTCTGCACTCAATTTAATGCAAAATTCTACAAAAACCCTTCAAGATCCTCAGCCATTTCAGTGTTTCAAAAATCATGCCCATTTCCATCAATCCTCCAGCTAATCATAAGCATTTATTGTATCCCAGACCTATTCCAGTAAATCACTTCCAACAAACTCAAACTTCAGGGATTAATAAAAATGTCTTTAAGATACGTGAATGTCCTGCGAATTTCGTTATAAGATGGAATCAAAGTGTAAAGTTTGCTAGATCTCATCCTAACCAATCATGCTTATACCAGAATTCTTACGGACCAGGCAATCTCATCTCATTTTCAAGTACACCCAGGCAACCAACCCTTAAACACCCAATTTTCTGTAAGCATTTCAAATTTGAAATACTCAAGCAAGGCATTAAGGTTAAAGCTCAGATTAATATGATCATCTATTCCATCTAATACTTGCCCAGAATGGAATATAGCCTAGTCTTTACTTGATAATTTGTTACTGGCACTTAACGGTTTATGTTGTCCATTGTACATCATAGGACAGATAAAACCTGCTAGAAGTGGGAAAACAGTTGGCTCAGGAGACTCCAAGGGGCACTCATTTGTTGTGGCTCATATCATGTCATACATTGTCACTCTGCACCTCTACTCTTCCAAATATCTCAACCACACTCGAATACAAACTATACCAACAAGATATCGGTATTTTCAGTGCCAGTATGGAAGAGATGAATGATCCCTTAAGAGATGAGGTTTTCCAATGGATGTTTCAAATATGAAAAAATGTATGGAGGAAGAATTATGTACATCAGGAGAATGGTGGAGGCATTAAAAAAAAAAAAAATCAGGAGAACTGCAGGTAACGACTTACTCAAAACCATGAGGATGCATGTAAACAGTATTGTTATAATGGTACTACTAGGAAAAGAGAGCAAAATTGAATGATATGGTGTGAGAGAACTATAACCAAAATTGTCAGCATGCCAGAATCTACAATAAAGATCCAATTTTGATCCAATAGTAAAGGAAGGCGAGACTCCAAAATACAAACTGAGCACATGGAGGTGAACAGAAGACCAGAAGGGGTGCATCTGTAAGCACCCCACATCACAAGTTAAATTACAACAGAGGGCCAATTTGTAAAATAGACCACAGAATGGTGTCTCAATAGAGGTTTCAAATGAAGGATAACAATCATCCTCGTAAATAGGGAAAAATGTCTATGCTTTGACAGCAAAAACCTTCGCATGATTTTTTACCCAAGTAGCAGGCACCCATAAAAATGCTACCCCATAGATCAATGATGTTGGAATACAACTCCCAAAGGGCAGAACTCTGAATGTTTAGCAGCCAGGTACAAACTCCATTCAAAACTTTTGTCATTTCAACCTTGAAAGGCAAATTTTATATTAATTCTTGACACGTCCACCTCAAAGGGCAATTCAGAGTTAACATTACTAGGAACTAGTCATAAACATTGACGACTCAGGTCATAGTTGGGGGTTCAAAGTTTTCTGATCAATTTTACCAAGAGTAACTTTACATTTATTTGAATTTATTTAATAAATTCAAATACTCAAACTGCCACCATGAAGTCAAAAGTCACTTTTGCAGAACCTCGATAACACACCAGAGTACCAGATCCATAATGTCAGATAATGACAGGTTATTCATACAGGGAGACATTCAACATGTAGACTACATTGATAGTCATTTGTCAATAAAATCTTATTTACATTTATTTTGAATACACCTGGGAAAATAGTTTTCACACTGTTTTCCAGTTTGTCTACAAAATCTGTATTCTCATTTCTGACCTCTTTTCATCTTTTCTGGTCTTTGCTGGATATAATTAATATTTCCAACAGATAGAAACTACAGGCCGTTGAGACTGCCTAGGCAATTTGCTAATAGAATTACTATTAGTCTTTTTATATTACATGATTAGCTGTGCTTGCAATGACAACGTAAAGGACTACATTTAGATAGACAGGTGTTGGTGTTAAAATAGAATCGTGATATGGGATTTCAATATGTGCTGCTGACGGGAATAGGTTTCCTTCCTTTGCTTTCAAAATTCGAGCAATGAAATATAAAGCATTTCAAAGTATTTAAGGACTTCAAACTAACTGCTTACGGTTTAGTCCTCAATAATTTAACCTCCATGTACAACAGCACACTGACTCAACTAACACGATGAATGCATGAAGGACAAATTACATGTTCAGCAATTAAATTTCCCAAAATTCAGAGCAGGGTTTTTGTAAGAAGGATTTTTCTTACAGAGCAATGGAGTAAATCAGCAGGTCAGGCAGCATCCATGGTGGCTTCTCTCCACGAATGCAGCCTGACCCACTGAGTTATTCCAACTGTGTTTTGCTCAAGATTCCAACATCTACAGTTCCTCGTATGAGCATTTTCCCACTGTTGCTCGCACTCTACCTTATGAAACCAGAAGTCAATCAATTAAGCAGATCGCATAGATCCATACAAACAGACTACATATCTACCAGGTATCTGCATTTTATAATGCAGAGATCACATCCCATCAGGGTACTTTTTAAAAATTATACTATTATGCAAATAATCAAGGCTTGTTCTATAACATAGAATTTGTTTAAAGTGGCAAAGGTGGCTAAATCGTCACTCTCAGTGCAGATTGAACTGGTGGCTGCTTAAATGACGACCAATGGCTGATTTTAATATGTTTTTGTTCCAAATGCAGGGAAAATCTAGGGAAATAAAATGAATGGAATTATAAACACAATGATCATCCAACCAACATGTCATTCATGGCTTAGAGGACGACACTCTTGTCTGTGAGAAGTTAGTGTTACATGCCATTCTGGAGATGTAAGCACAGAATTAGGCAGGTATTCCATCCGGTGCAGCACCAAGGAAATGTTGCATCTGCAGAGGCGATCAGGATTTGAGACCATAACCTTCAAGAGTTACATAAAATCACTATCAATTAGGCTCCAATGCGCAACAGATAATTGGGCAGTGTAAATACAGAAAAACTCTATTGCATGAAAGGTACGGGTGCAATATCACAATAATTAAATTAATCCCAGTATGCTGTTCTGTGTCTATTTCTGGGCTATACTGTTCTATGCTCTGCATGCAGTACAACCTTTAGCAAAAGATTGAACACAGTACATGTATGCACAGAGAAGAAAGTCATCGTATTAGGTGACGATACGAGAAAGGTCATAATTGTCAAAAAAATTGAACAGGTTTGAATCGCTACACTAAAAATAGGCAAAAGGATAAACAGATAGTTAGAACTGTAAAGAGGTTCAACTTGGCAGCCAAATAGATATCTTCAGTTGAAGAGGGAAACAAAAATATACAAATATAATAATTACTAATGAAGGGTCTCGACCTGAAAAGTCACCTATTCCTTCACTCCATAGATGCTGCTTCACCCGCAGAGTTTCTCCCACATTGTCTACCAATGAATCTAATGAAATCTCTTTATTCAAGATGGCAAGATTTAATGCTGCAATTTACAATTGAACAATTTTTGCCAATTTTTCCACGATCAGGACCATTAATAGCTCATTTAAATGTCGCTATTAATGGTCCCGACAATGGAAAAATGGGCAAAATTCAGGACAAATTTATTTAAATGTCATGAATATGTTTTTTAGAGATACAATGTGGAAATAGGCCCTTCGGCCAGTCAACACTGACCAGCAATCACCCGTTACGCCTAGCAATCACTAGGGACAATATAACTAAGCAAATTAACTTACAAACCCGCACACCTATGGAATGTGGGAGGAAACCGGGACACCCGGAAAAAACACACAGGGATAACGTACAAACTCCATAGATAAACTCGTAGTCAGGATCAAACCCAGGTCTCTGATGTTGTGAGACAGAAGCTCTACCTTTGCGGTACCGTGTCGAGAATGTGTTCTTCAACTGTTCCAGAATTAAATCTTCTAATGTAAAGGTAACTTCACATTAAAATCCATTGCTTGTAATTTAGAAGATTAGGTGTTGCACAAATATAAATTCTTCCTTTAAATTGCCACTACTTCACATTGTGGCTCTTAAAGCCTGCCATTAAAGCCCACCTTGTGATTTTTATAATCCACACTGGAAAACTGAGGATATAATATTAATAATATAAATACCATATGCACAACAGTAATTAAAAATGTGGAAGTTATCATTTTAAATATAGGAATCTTAAAGATGGCTATTGCATCATCTAGTGAGATTACATTGAATCCACATACACAATTTGTAGCAGAATACCTGGTAATATTCCATTAAGGAAAGTTTTCGAACAAATTAAAATTGTCCTGCTTTCCATATTGATGCATAAAACTACTAAATTAAAAGGCAGAGTCATTTACAAATCTAAATTGTTTATAGTTTTGCTCTATAGTTGTATTGGTCCTATGATTAGGAACTTTGGCATAGGACAAGGCCATTCAGTCTTTTATTTTATAATTGTAAATGTGACTTAATGGGTTAATCTGCCCATTTATTGTAATAAACTGGTGTGGCATTTGCAGCCTCCACGGGATAATATAAACTGCAAAGTTCTTTGTTAATTTGCCTGTTGCAGCAGTAGGGAGAGAATTAAAGATTTTAAAAGAAATTCAACAGAATGTTAGCATAAAAACAACATTAACAAATTTCAGAATGAATTAAGAGACATAGATAAACCATTCATGCTCCAAATTAAGTTGTGCTGGATGCTGAACATGCCCGAAGAATTTTATTCAAGAACTTTAAAACTGTCTCAGTAAAGTGGCCACAATGTTGTCAGAATTCCTCTAAGTCCCATGTGAGGTATCTAAGCAGTTCAATTAACATATTACCATTTGTGAATAATCAAAGGGCATCAGCTACAGAATACTGAGGGTATTCTACAATTCAAACGACGACCTCCAAATGCGCAATACTAAAAATCACCTAGTTCTTCTTTTAAATTACTATTTAAAAGGTTTTTTTTAGTATCAATATTGGAGAGCTAGTTAATTATAGTTTTATTCAAAAACATTCCTCAACTGAATATTACCACATTTTCTCCTGCACGTTCTGAAAATAAACTGATAAAATGAAACTGCTCTTGAACCACATCTCACAATGCAGGGGTTTGAAAAGTTTGCAAATCACACATTAAAAGAGCAGAGAAGTAATAGTATAATGAAGCACATTACATAAGTAAACAATAATTATTGTGGGACTAGATCTTTGGCTTCAATGAAGCAAAGGCACCAAAGCTGGAATGTTATAACTAGAATCAATTGACAGTGTATCTTCTGCTCTTACACTCTCCAAACTTGGCCATCACAAGATATGGTACCAGAGCAGATGAAATAATTTTCAGTTACCTCTGCCTCCATAATCACTTTGACATAATAGTTTGGACATGCTCAATAATAAACAATAATTTTGACGTGCTGACTTAAGAAGTGGACATGAGAACTGTGTACTGATGTTATTTTATATGGACTACAAGAGGCATTCAATGAACTTTGCTCTAACAGACAGTTAGCTCAATTTAAGGCTAATATAAATGAAGGCAAATTACTGATGTCCAATGACTTATGGGCCTGTCCCACTTAGGCGATTTTTCAGCGGACTGCCGGCGACTGACAAGTTGCCAGCAATCGCATGAAAAAACGGGAACTCGAACAGCGACTGTCAGAGTGGAACACACACAAACGCACATCGCAAAGGCGGGGGCCAGGGCAAGCGGGGGGAGCACCGTCTGAAATTCACACGGTGCAAAGCCAAGGTGATACAGACACGCACTGCGATAAACAGGAAGGTTGGTGCTGTAATTAAGACGGCTAGCAGAGTGTATGGCAAGTCCTTTAAAGGGGGGGGGGGGGGGGGAAGAGAAGGAGTGGAGACAACGTTTAAGAAGCCAGACAACTTTTAAGAAGCCAGAGATACACAGCTGTGAAGTTTGGCAGACATTTAACATTATCGGTCTGTTATCCTTGGTTCTGAAAACTCCTGCTCACGTTATATTTCTCTAATGAACCAATGAAAATGACAGTAACTAAAACTACCTACAACTACATGGCGACCCCACTACAACTGCACCTATGTCTACAGGATTATTGATTATCTCCATGGCGACCAATTTTTGGTTGAAGAAAAATTTTCAACATGTTGAAAAATTTGCAGCGACCACACTGAGGCCGCGGCTAGTTCCCAGAATGCGGAAACTCCTCACGACCATGCAGGAGACTCACTAGAGACCACCAGCGAACATGCGGCGACCATGTGGCGAGCACAGAGTCTCCTGCACTCGCCTAAAAAGTCACGTAAGTGCGACAGGCCCATAAATGTCCCGCTGAGTTACTCCAGCATTTTATGTCTACCACTAGACAGGAGCAGTCAGAGAAAATAGACAGGTGTTCAAATTGATACAAGGAAACCCAACAATCCTTGAAGGTCTGAAGAAGGGTCTCGACCCGAAACATTACCCCTTCCTTCTCTCCAGAGATGCAATGTTACTCCAGCATTGTGTTAATCCTTGGCCCACTGCAGTTTGCCAACTGCCACAACAGGTCTGCAGACGATGCCATCTCCCTGGCCCTACTCATTCCTGAAACACTTGTATAAGAGAGACACCTATGCCAGACTCCTATTCATAGACTACAGCTCTGCCTTTAACACCATTATACCATCCAAGCTCATCATAAAACACATGGGATTTGGAGTCAGCATTCATCTCTGCAACTGGATTGTTGACTTCCTGACCAACAGGCCCCGGTGAGGAAAGAGGACAAAATTATCCTCTACAATAATCATCAACAGTGGTGCTCCACAGGGATGGGTTCTCAGCCCCCTTCTTTACCCCTTGGACACCCACAAATGCGCAGCCATGTAAATCCACAGATGACACCGCCATTGTGGGAACGATATTAAATAATGAGGAGACAGGAAGGAGATGGAGAACCTTGTGATCTGGTGTCGAGACAACAACTTTTCTCTCAATATCAGCAAGACAAAGTAGATAGTGAACAACTTCAGGAAGCAAAACGGTACACATATACTGGTTTGCATTGATGGAGCCAAAGTAGAGATGGTTGAAAGTTTCAAATTCCTAGAAGTAAATATCATAACCAACAGCTGCTGGACCAATGGCCAAAAAAGCACACCAATGGCTCTACTTCTTCAGAAGGCTTAGTAAATTTGGCATGTCTCCAACAACTGTCACCAACTTCTACAGATGCACCATAGAAAGCATTTTATCAGGATGCATCACAGCATGGTTCGGGAATAGCTCCATTCAAGACCGCAATAAATTGCAGAGAATTGTGGACGCAGCCAAGACCATCACACAAACCAACGCCCCTTCCACTGACTCCATTCATATCTAACGCAGCCTTAGCAAGGCCATCAGCATAATCAAGGACAAGTCACATCCTAGCCACTCCCTCTTCTCCCCTCTCCCATCGGGCAAAAAGTATAGAAGTGTGAAAACGCACATCTCCAGAATCAAGGACAGTTTATTCCCAGCTATTATTAGGCAACTGAACCGCCCTACAACTAATTACCAACCCTGAACTACGATCAGACTATCTTTGATCGAACTTTACTGGCTCTATCTTACATTAAACTAAATGTACCTTATTCCTTTTTATCATGTATCTGTACATTGTGAATGGCTCCATTGTAATCATGTATTGTCTTTCCGTTGACTGGTTAGCACGCAACAAAAGCTTTTCACTGCACCTTGGTACACGTGACAATAAACTAAATTCAAACTCAAGGGATCACACTTAAATATGCCATGACCTCAAGTATTAAAGATTTAAATGTTGAGACGGAAAGCCATGTGCTCAAATTTTCAACACAAATATTTGCAATGTAAAAAGAACAATTTTTAATATCCATTTAATCACAGGTAGGAATGTCTAACATCAGTGGTAGGGAAATTGAATTGATTATTGGAAAGGCAATTACAAAGTTTGGGATTAATCATGGTCTTAGATTAGATAGCATGGTTCTGTTAGGTATGGATCATGTCAGATTTGATAGACTTTTCCTGAGGTAGAAAAATGAACTGGTTAGAACACTATGGTTGATGTAGTCCATATAGAATTCAGAATGCCATTTGACCAGGTACGGCGAGAGACACGTCCAAAAGATTCAGAGCCCACGGAATCCACGGAAAGTTGGATCCAAAAACAGCTTGGTTATCGTAAATTGACTCGTGGTTGTAAGCCTATAACCAATTATAGTTATCATATAGGGAATTGGTGCTGGGACACTGGCTATTTGTATTAAGTTTTGATATGGGTGCAGATTGTATGATTAGTAAATTTGCAAATGACATAAACATCAGTAATGTTGATGAGGACAAAGGCTGTAGAATGTAACTGATCAGTTGGTAAAATGGGCAGAATAATGATAGATTAAATGTAATCCTAATAAATGAGGGATGATGTTCTTTGGGACAAATGATAATGGTAGGGCATGGTAAGAATGGTAGAGCCCAAGGGAGTATTGAGAACCAGAGGGACATCATTGTACAAATCCAAGGATCCCTGAAGATAGCAGCACTGCTAGATAAAAGTGGTGGTGTGCAGAATACTTGTTTTCATTAATTGGGGCACAGAATACGAGAGCAGTGAGTTACGGCAAAAGTTTCTAAAACCGGATTTGCCTTCAGCTGGAGTACTGTGTAAAGTTCTCATACATACTACAGGAAGGACGGGAATACATTGGAGAGGGGATTCACTAGGATATTGCCTGGAATGAAGTGTTGTGGGGAGATTGGTTGAGCTAGATTTGTTTTCCTTGAAATGGATAGAGATGTCCAAAATTATGAGAAGCATGGGAAGTGCAGATTGTATAAAACATATTCCTTGACAGCAGTATTTCAGGGGCATATGCCTCATTAAAGACCAAGAGATTTAGAAGGGATCTTGGGGTAGAATCTTTTCAACCAGAGGGTAGTTTATCACAACATTTAAAGATCTAGCCAAGCATTTGAATTGACAATACACAAACACAAGGCTAGGAACCACGTTTTGGGAATGGAAATGAATGTGCATAAGCACATAGAAGTTGGCATGGACATGGTGGGCCAAAAGGGCTGCTCCTGAGCTGTATGGCTCCATTGCAAAATTCACTGGAGTATTCACAATTTATGACACCAAGGAACAACTCAGATAAAATTTAAGATAGAACAGTGGCGGCACTGTGGCAGAGTGGTAGAGGTGCTGCCTTATAGTGCCAAAGACCCTAATTTGATCCTGACCACAGGTGCAGTCGGTACAGAGTTTGTACGTTCTGCCTGTGATGTGTGGGTTTCCTCCAGGTGCTCGGGTTCCTCGTAAATTCCAAAGATGTGTCAGTTTATAGGTAAATTGGCTTCTGTAAATCATCCCTGGTGTGTAGGATAGAACTAATGTACGGGGATCGCTGGTCGGCACAGAATTGGTGGGGCGAAGGTGCCGTTTCCATGCTGTATCTCCAAAACTAAAAACTAACAGAAGGGCACAGTTGTTGTGGAGTCTTGGATTCAATATATTGCATAACTTTAAAAAATTCAGGCCTTTCAGCAATGCAGTCAGGGAACATTTCTTGTGAAAGCTGGGATTTGGGGAATCCCTTTGACAAACAAGTTTATGTTATGGAATCTGAGCGCCTCTGAACTAGTGCACGCATGATCAATAACCCCTAGGTAAATTATCAAGTTGTTAGGCTCCCCTTTCATCTCTAACTGCAGTTTGGACGGGAAAGGAATGGAGGGTCTGAGTGCAGGTAGATGGGACTAGGGGAGAATAAGTGTTCGGCACGGACTAGAAGGGCCGAGATGGCCTGTTTCCGTGCTGTAATTGTTATATGGTTATATATTTTGCACCCTCCATGAAATGTACATCTGCAGTACACCAAGGCTTTATCAGCAACACCACTCAAATGCATAGCCTTCATCAAGTAAAAGGATAAATGTATACCATCAGTTCCAATTGCATGCCAACCCTGATGGACATTTTTTATTAAAGATTGGAATTAGGCAAACGTGGTTATAGAGATAGGCAGAATAGTTATGGGCCTGTCCCACTTAGGCGATTTTTCAGTGGACTGCCGGTGACTGTCAAAGTGGAATATACAAACGCATCGCAAAGGCAAGGACAAGGGCAAGTGGGGGAGCGCTGTCTGAAATTCCCACGGTACAAAGCCACGGTGATACAGACACACACCGCGATGAACAGGAAGGTGGGCGCTGTAATTAAGACGGCTTGCACAGTGTACAGTAAGTCCTTTAAAAGAGGGGAGAAGGGGTGGAGACTACTTTTAAGAAGCCAGAGAAACACAGCTGTGAAGTTCAGCGGACATTTAACATTGCCAGTCGGTTAACCATGGTTCTGAAAACTCATGCTTATGGTTTTTTTCCCCCAATGAGCCAATGAAAATGACCGGTCAGCAAAGGGGATTAACTAAAACTACCTTTGACTACCTCGACTACCCATAACTACATAGCAACCCCACTACAACTGCACCTACGATTACAGGATAAAAGATTTTCTACATGTTGAAAAATTTGCGGCGACCATACTGAGGCCGTGACTAGTTCCCAGAATGCGGGAACGTCTCACAACCATGAAGGAGACTCACCAGAGACCATCAGCGAACATGTGGCGAGCGCAGAGTCTCCTGCACTTGCCTAAGTGGGACAGGCCCATTAGAGAAGCTTTTCTTAGTCCTTTATGTTTACCAAGCTTCCCTTTTAATATATAAACACCATTCATTTCCAGCACTTCATGTTGTGTAATTTTCACATTCCATTCCTCTTTTTTTCTGCCTAACTCCTCTTGGGTAAACTCTCCCAAATGACCCAACATGTGTTTTTTTTTAAAAAGACTGCCTATTTGTACAACAGACTGATCTTTCAGTAGCTCATGTCTCCTATACTTGAAGTCTTTAACATTGTGTTTACATTCTGCAATTTCCCATACCATGTGCTATTACCTAACAGCACTATTTCTTGTTCCTAAATAGTGTCTAGCTGGCCCACTTCATACATATTTATTCAGTGGACATCAAGCACATGTTTTCACACATTTAAGTAACTGATCCCATCCAATCTATGGACTACCCACATCACTCCCGGTTCTCCCATTCTGACATACGGTTAATCATTACAAGAAGTGGTGACAAGTAAAACAGCTTCTTATACTCAGAAGATAGAAACAAAACTCAACAGGTGAGGAAGCATCTCTGGAGAAAAGGAATAGGTGACGCTTCGGGTCGAGACCCTCGAAGTGATGCGGCCTGACCCGTTGAGTTACTTCAGCTTTTTGTGTCTATCTTCGGTATAAACCAGCATCTGCAGTTCCTTCCTACACACTTCTTATGTTTACTCCTTTCCTATCTCTTAAATAGGTTCACACCTTGATCAAATCATCTCAGATGTACTATTAACATGCAATTGCCATGAGCCCCACCCTTTCCAATAAAATACTTTTTTTTAAATCCCTTCAACAATTTTTCCATGTAACAGGCTGCTATGTGTAACACCATACCCATGGCACGTTTATTAACTAAGCTCGAAATCAAGCTATGTGTTTGTTTTAGAAAAGTTAATTCATGTACGAGTTTTGAAAATAGGGATTATCTCCACACATTTTGTGCCTTTCAACGTAATTGATCACTGAAACAGTGATCCCAGTTTCTCAACAGAGCAAATTACATTCATTTGCCTGAACATAGGAAAACATTGTGAGAAAAGAGGCATAATCTAATAAAAAAAACTAATGCTGGCCCAGAAAGAACATTAGAAGGGTTTGATTTGTTAAATCGGTTTCAAGGAAACTCACACATCTCAAAGAATTAGAGGCAAGGAGGTGCAGGGAATTAATTTCTGTGGTTAGTTCCTTAGCAATGGAAAGCATGATCACCAGTGATGGGACAAAGGAAATTATGGATACTAGAACAGTAATAATGCAGGATTCTTGGTGAACTATAGATTACAAAGATAGGAAATGCCAATCTCAATGTGGGACTTGAAAGAGGATGTACCTTTAAAAAAAAAACTGTACCTGGATTTATTTGGTTCGCATTTGTTTGAAAGTATAAAACACAAATGCTGGGCATTGTTTAGGATTTATCCAAAATGATTATGAATTACATTTTTTAAGCAGTACATTCAGCAAAGCTTTGCCCATGCCACCACATCACTTGAAAACATCACTTCCCATTGAGCTGCTTTATGAATGATGGATGCTGTCGGTGCTTGTTCAAATAGTCAACATCAAAATGATTCCTATCCCAATTCGCACATTACTCAACCTGAAAAAAAGTTAACAATCCACTAGATTCACAATGGGGTTAATACTCTGTAAGAATCGCAGCCCACTTTCCTGAGATGATGTAAATTAGAATATGGGCAGTTGAATTGTTATACTTCATGTTCAAAGTAAGAAAGTGAAGGGCCCCGGCCCAACAGGAATATCACAAGTGTCTAAAAAGGCATGAGGAGGGTGTCAACAGCAGATCTGACACAAGGCCAAAGATGGGCAATATTACAGAGGAGGTTTTATTGTTGGAATGGATATGTAGTTCAAAATTCATCATGTTCAATACGACATAAAGCTCTGATTCAGTTTCAGGCAGCTGCTGGAGAGAGGGATGAATTAGTGGCTACATTAGACCACTTTTTGTAACCTCTGGTCATCCCTTCCACTTTACAGTAGTTACTATTGGGGGAAAAATCAGCTGTTAATTTGCACATAGCAAGTTATCACAAACCACAAGGCCATAAAGACCAGATGAGAATTTTTGCCATGTTGGTGAGGCAATAAATAAATACTGCCCAACACAAGAAACAATTCCTCTACTCATTTATAATAGCAACACAGGATCAACAAGAAGAGCAGACAGGGCATCTATTTAACATCCACACCAAAAGATGGTGCCTCCTTCACAAGAGTATTCTCTACAGCCCTGGAAATGTTGGTCTAAAACTTTGCGTTTTAAGTCTTTGGAGTGAGACTTTAACCCACAACATCCTGACTCACGAGACAACAGGACTCCTCCCAATGAGCCACAAGTGGCAGATAGTTGTCAGTGCAATTAGTTGAATAGGACACATGGAACATTAAATGTTACATTCATTCATTTTAACCATAAATTACCAATACACAACATAATTTTAACTAATCCCAGAGCATGAGAAAAATAAAATCAATTTACACTGCCTGTTGCACAGCCGCAGACTTCCCTTTTTAAGCCAATTAGCATCTCAAACTGTTTTTTTTCTTTTACATAACCATTGCAACTCAGAGTAGAAAAATAAATTGATTTCAATTTAAGAAAAAAAAAAATCAGTTAAGTACTTTTGAGGACATTTTTGGAAGTTGATGATGCAACAATAAATGCTGGACTGCACATTTAAAGAAGGTTTGTTTAGAGCTTGTGTGCAAACTTCTTCATTCATCCCAATTTGATATTGGCTGACAACATTTTTTTTAAAATCCAAAGTAATAAAACAATACACAATTAGGCCAAGGCTTCACACGAGAGACTAAAATATTAAATACCTACAAGCTAGTGAATATGTTCCTGGGTCGTTCAATTGGCAGAAATAGATGAATAGCCATTGCACGACATAAAAAATATATTCCAATCTAAATGTACAAAATAACAGAAATATTACAATAAACTTGAAGTGTCTCGCCGTGTATGGGTACAAACAACAAAAAATTGGCCCAAACTCGGCAGATTTGGCCAATTAATGAGACCTACGGGGGCCATAAAAAAAAACAATCCTAAAGGAAGAATTTTTCTGAGGCGGCAATGTTGCTGCCCCTGGATAGATATGGAAAGCTGTGTGTGAAGGCAGTGCCCCAAGCCACGGCAGAAAGAGGCCGGGAGCCGCACAGTCAGAAGCGGCAGCAGCCCGAGGCCTCAACTCCAACAACTTGACTAAAAACTCAGCGCGCAACTCCCGCCACCAACGAAAAGCTCGACAGGCCTGGCCCGCTCGCCCACTCACCCCTTCATGGTGCGCGGGCGCTTGTCCGTCTTCACCTGTTAACTAAGCGGGTAGGGGATGAAGGTAATCGTCCAACTCCTCTCTAACACATGCCACTCGCCGCGCTCCCTCCGCTCCGCGCCACCCACTCTCACCTCCGACCTCTAACCCCACCTCCGGGCCAACGCTCCACTCGCACCTCACCGAACACGACCGAGTCTTTCCGAGTCCGGGCGAACGAAACCCACGTCTCCCCGAGTCCGGGCGGACGGGACCCGAGTCTTTCCGAGTGCGGACGAACGGGGCCCGAGACGTCCCGAGTCCGGGCGAACGGGACCCGAATCTTCCCGATCCAGGGCGAACAGTACCCAAGTCTTCCCGGTCCTGGGCGAACGGCCCCCGAGTCTTCCCGACTTCGGGTGAACGGGATCCTAGACGTCCCGAGCCCGGGCGGATGGGCTTCGAGTCTTCCCGAATGCGGCCGGACGGGACCCGTGACGTCCCGATTCCAGGCGAACGGGACCCGAGTCTTCCCGAGCCCGGGCGGACGGGACTCGAGTCTTCCCGATCCCAGGCGGACCGGACCCGAGACGTTCCGAGTCCAGGCGAATGGGACCGGAGTCTTCCCGAGCCCGAGCGAATGGGACTCAAGTCCTCTCGATCCCGGGCGGACCGGACCCGAGACGTCCCTAGCCCGGGCGAACGGGACCCGAGTCTACCCGAGCCCGGGCGAACATGACCCGAGTCTTCCCGATCCCGGGCAGACCGGACCTGAGACGTCCCGAGTCTGGGGGAACGGGGCCCGAGTCGCCCCGAGCCAGGGAGGACGGGACTCGAACCTTCCCGATCCCGGGAGGACCGGACCCGGGACGTCCTGCGTCTGGGCGAACGGGGCCCGAGTCTTCCAGAGCCCGGGCGAACATGACCCGAGTCTTCCCGAGCCAGGACGAACGGGACCCGAGACCGGGATCCGAATCTAAGCTGAACAAATCGGAACTCAAGTCGCATGCTGAAACATTAACAGTTTATATGGCCACGTTCTATTTTGCCGAGTGGTTCCAACGTTTCGTGTTTGATTTCAAATGTACATGTTCGACAGTAATTTGCTTTTAATTAAAATGACCCTGGATCGAGCCCAGTCGCACCGAGTCCAGCCGAACGCAACAAATCTCTCAGAAATAACGATTCGCAATGAGCTGCCGCCACTTTAATCTGCATTTAAGTTTATTTCCTTCCATATGTCCTTTAAATTCGCTTCAATGTGCATACCATTTAAAAGAGAGAAATGAACGACAGTCTCCCCGATCTTTTAACACGCTCCTGCTTTTAATTTTCTAATCTTCACATAAAAGAGAAGCGTCAGTCATTCTCAACAAACATTTATGTATAGGAAAGAACTGTAGATGTTGGTCTACGCCGCTTATGTTGTGTAGTTTCGCTAAATATATATTTTTTAAGGTTTGTGGGAGGTAACCGTCCATCACGTGACAGGGGTCGTTTCAGACAATTTGACTTGAGGGAAAATAAATACGATCAGCCGCTCCAAACGGTGCATCTCAACAAATAACTAACCCGAATAGTAATTTATATTTGTAATGGGCAATATTCGGAATAGAAGAAAAGTTGGCTGACGTCATCCGTTCGTTAAGCGTTTTTTTCATCGAGAAAACGAGTTTTTTTTTTAATTTTATCGATCGCTTCTACTTTCAGATCTTAATCTCCGCCAATAATTTTTAAAGTATATAAATTAGCTGTGAGTAATTTGTGCGTTTTATGTGGTCCCGCCCCTTGCGGTTTGGCGGAGTGCGCGTGCGTGGCGGGTGGTCAGCTGACTGTCAACCGACTGCAGGAGCTCGAGGCGGAGGCAGAGGCAGCAGGTAAGGCGCGGGTGGAGATGGAGATACGCACTAAATGGGGGAGAAACTCAGCTGAACAGGCAGCATCCCGCAGAGAAGGAATGGGGGTGTGGGGGACCTGACCTGAGAGAGAGCTGGGCTGAAGAACGAGGGAGGGGAGTAACCCCGGAGTTGGCATAGGGAGAGGAGCAAGGCCAGAGTTGGCAGAGGGAAAGCAGCAAGCCCAGGGTTGGCAGATGAGGGAGGGAGGTGGTGGCCGAGGCTGGCAGAGGAGGGAGGTAGGCAGGCAATGCCTGGGGCTGGCAGAGGGCAAGGGGGCAGTGGGGCTGGCAGAAGGCAAGGGGGCAGTGGGGCTGGCAGAGGGCAAGGAGGCAGCGAACCTGGGGCTGGCAGACGAGGGAGGCTTGCAACAAGCAGGGAGGCAGCAAGCCTGGGGCTGGTGGAGGAGGGAGAGGGGCTGTAAGCCTGATGCTGGTGGAGGACAAGGGGTCAACAAGCCTGGAGCTGGTGGAGGACAAGAGGTCAACAAGCCTGGAGCTGGGTGCAGTGTCTGGGGATGATACAGGAATGGGTGAGGGAGGGTGAAATCAGCAAGCCCATGGTTGGTAAGGGAGACGACAACAAGTCTGTAGTTAGTAAAGAAGGAAAGGAGAATGTAATACGTTTGTATAGGAAAGAACTGCAGTTGCTGGTTTAAAGCAAAGGTAGACACAAAATGCTGGAGTAACTCAGTGGGACACGCAGCATCTGGAGAGAAGGAATGGGTGAAGTTTCGGGTCAGGACCCTTCTTCAGACTGAAATAACTCTTGCTGAGTACCTCTAGCATTTTATGTAATAAGCTTAGGTCTGATGAGCAAGAGTAGAGGAAAACAGCAAGCTGATGGGTTCAGTGAAGATGGGAGATGACAATTTTCCTACTTCGGTGCCAAGCTACACTTTAATCTCATCCCCATGGCCTCATTACTTTCTGCTTTACCTCAAACATTGAAACGGAGCTATGTCCCAATTTGAACACTTCTACAATCTCGCTATACTGTTTTTTTTAAACCACCTTCCCAACCGGCCAGTTGTTATATGTGTATGTGTGTCAGGTTAAGTGGCTATAGGCGTGCTGCATCATTGAGCAATCCATCAATCATCCAGGGATGTGGGCTGAGAAGTAGAGTCTAGCTGTGCTTTGTACCATTTTAAGGAAATGAAACTCTAGTTTCATAACTCTTGTAGAAGTTCTTAATACACTGGCCAATTATTGTTTGCTAAATATAACACTTAACTGGTAGGAATAATGAACTACTGCTAACTTTTCATTTTGAACTTTGTTTCGGAGCAGGAAATGTGAGAGGAAGTGTGGTTAATGTATCTAAGAGTTTCTGGGCTAATTATGGATATTAATCCATTCTGAGATGGAGAAGTTAAGGAATTAGAGTCAAAGATTGATCAAGTAAACAATTCTTGCTAAGGTATTGGGTTTTAGTGTAGCTGAAACCTGGAGAAATGTGTGGCGTTCTGGTCTTTAAAAAAAAAACCAATATACTAGTTGGGAAAAGGATTAGATTTCCTGGGCTAACTCCTGGATTGAGAAGGTTGCCTTATCACAAATGTCTTAAAAACACTGTTGCTTAGTTTAGAAGAATGAGGGGTGATCTCAGGATCTTATGTTTCAATAAGCGGGAATTACATGGTAGATATCGAGATGTTTCCATTAATGGGATGATCCCCAACAAGGCAATATAATTGTGAGGAAAGCAGACTGTCATTCAAAACTGAAATACTTAAATGTTTCTTTTGAATTTGTTACCATATAGTTTCGTGGAGTCTAGGTCACAAGAAGCATTTAAAGAGGTAAATCTGTGAACGATCAATGAATTGAGGGCCATGAGAAATTGCCACAGAAAAGGAGATAAGATTTTGGGCAGGTTAGCCATGATCATGTTATATCGTGGGGCAGGCATGAGGGACATTTTGGTCGTCTCCTGCACTTATTTTCTTGTGTTGATCTTGTGTTCCATTGTATGGATAACAAAATTCACCCAGATAAAGGAGGGTATGGTGGAGAATGACTGGTGGTTCGTTAATTCAAGAAAGAAGCCGTGGGAAAATGTTGGGTCAATTTCTAATTCTGTCAGCATTATAAGAAAAAAAAACATTTATGAATTCCACACTAGGCTGTTGAGCGAATCTGAGACTTGACATGCATGTGAAACAAGAATCAATGTCAAAGTTCCAAATTGACTTGAAAAAATATTAGCTTCCAACTTGCTGTGTTACCACACAGTGGGAGATGTAAATTCTGCATTGGCTGTAATATTGTAAAAATAGTAAATTGCTTTGAAATCTACAGAATTATAATCTTATGACTTTGCCCAATTCTCCCACATCTTCACACAATGGTGAGAGTGACGTTGGGGTGGTCTTTGAGGGGATTTAATTAAAACTTTTGTGAGATTGAATAAAGCACTATGTACAATTGCGATCGGATAGAAAGCATAACATATAGATTTTAGGTGATGGACAAAAATGAGGCAACATAAGGAAATCTTTTTATGCAGTAAGTCATGAATCTATTGCAGATGTTTGATTCATTAGCAATTGCAGTTGTATTTTTAGCTGGTCAACTACAACATGCTTGTGAAGTGTTACAATGGTGTTATAAGCTAAAGTATTTTACGAATAAGAAGTAAGCCATTTAGAACTGAGACGAGGAAACGCTTTTTCTCACAGAGAGTGGTGAGTCTGTGGAATTCTCTGCCTCAGAGGACTGTGGAGGCAGGTTCTCTGGATGCTTTCAAGAGAGCTAGGTGGGGTTCTTAAAAATAGCGGAGTCGGGGGATATGGGGAGAAGGCAGGAACGGGGTACTGATTGGGGATGATCGGCCATGATCACATTGAATGGCGGTGCTGGCTCGAAGGGCAAATGGTCTACTCCTGCACGTAATGTCTATTTTGGTCTGTTTAGTGCCAGATAGCATTGCGATTTTGCTGTCCATACAAGTTCATGTGATTAATTATCCTGGCTTCAGGCTATGATGTGTATATTTTCAATAAGCAGCGTGTTCTATGTACAAGTGAAATATTACGTTTTGTTGGGCATTTCATTTGCTTATTCTCACTTTCTTCCTTCCCTACCTTCTCACTCAAATGCTTTAATGAATCTGTAGTGACCAAGTCAAACATTTAAGGTGTTGCGAGTTAAAATCTAGTCATGGCAACTTGCAAATTTGAATTCCACATACACATTGGCTAGGAATTAGAAACAATATTTAGTGATCTCTCGTTGTTGTACAAATTCAACCGATTCATTTATGCACTATGAACATGGTCTGGTCTAAAAGCCACACGGCCTGTCTTTATATTCCCTGAAGTATCTTTCCATACTATTTGTCTATATATTTAAATAAATAAAACACCCATCTCTGCTTCAGAGAGTATGTGGCTGTGAAGTAAATTGGTGGTTTCCCCTTTAAAACATTCTTTATTAACATCTAGTAATTAGATAACTACCAACTTGCAAGTCCTCTGGAATATCTTGCATGTGATTATTCTTAAAGTAAGGTTAGATAGTCAGTGCTGCATTGTTAATTGTCTAATGTTTTTGGGGAGCAAAACCAAAGAGAGCTTAATGTTTGATGTTATAATCCAGTGTCTTCATGCACGTCTAACATATCTCAGAATGCACCGACGATAGAAGTGAGAACATTCACAGGATAATTTTCCCTAGCTTTGTCTTGATATTTGAACTTTCCGTCAAGATGAGGTTTTTTATTTAAATGCAGTCCATTTATTTACCCAGTGACAAAAATATATCTATTGACACGTATTCCATCAGAGTACACCCTAATTCATAGGTCCAAATTAATGTATACAAGCTGAAACAATGAAATACTAAACCTACTGTCTTAAAATGCAATTATGAAACTCATCCAAACATGATTCATACACATCAGGCATAACATGTGTAAGGGGGTAGCAAAAATGCTGGAGAAACTCAGCGGGTGAGGCAACTGGAGTGAAGGAAATAGGCAACATTTCGTGTCAAAACCCTTATGTGAGGGGGTGGCTTTTCACCTTTTGATTTGTCCTACTTTGCAGAAAATGGGCCCCACTTTCCCCCTTGCCACCATTTGGTCACAAACCTGCCAGATTCAAATTCAATAATGCAGATTTTTTTCTTAAAACAAACCAGCAGCTAGCTGGGCCTTCAGCAAAGTGCTTAAATGATATTGTAGGGTCCAAACAAGCCCTGCCAAAAAACCCTTGGAAGAAAAGTTTAACCCTTGGAAGAAAACAAGCCACAGTCCTTGGCTTTAGTATCTGTCCAGGCTGTCAACATTTTCAATGTTCCATAATCCCAGAAAAATCTAACATTTTGAAAAAATGATAACAAATTAAAGCTATTCAATTTAGACTGTTTTTTTAAGCCATCTCAGATTGTTTAACATTCTTTTTCATTCCCATATAATTGTCATTCGAATGTGCTTGCAGGTCCTGCACCATGTATAGCCAGGCAAGGATCTAAGGATAAGTGCTGAGTAACCATCTGTTTCTTCATTAGATGCCATCAGTGGATCACAGACAGGAAATAACTGTCAGGTCCTGGCTAGAGATGTAGGATTTCCACATTTCTACTTTGTTATTTAACCTGAGTAGCAAGTTTCAATTAAATGACTCTTAATAACCACTGATCACAATGAAAAGAATACAGTGCCCTCCATATTGTTTGGGATAAAGACCCATAATTAATGTATTTGCCTCTGTACTCCACAATTTGAGATTTGTAATGGAAAAAAATGACATGCGGTTAAAGTGCACATTGTCTGATTTTATTAACGACCATCTTTATACATTTTGGTTTCACCATGTAGAAATTACAGCTGTGTTTATATATAGTCCCCCCCCATTTAAGGGAACCATAATGTTTGGGACACATGGCTTCACATTTTATAATTACTTGGGTGTTGACAGAAGAATTCTCTCTATAAAAAGAAAAATCCCCAAACACCTGTCTGACAGATCAGAAACACCGTGGAGTCCGGTGTCGATTTGTCAATGATTACTGTCCGCAGAAGACTTCATGAAATAAAATACAGAGTCTACACTACAAATGCAAACCACTGGTTAGCCGCAACATTGGATGGCCGGGTTACAGTTTGCCAAGAAGTACTTAAAAGAGCAACAGTTCTGGAAAAAGGTCTTGTGGGCAGATGAGACTAAGATTAACTTGCATCAGAGTGATGGCAAGAGCAAAGTATGGATGAGAGAAGGAACAGCCCAAGTTCCAAAGCATACCACCTCATCTGTGAAACATGCTGGTGGGGGTGTTATGGCCTGGGCATGTATGGCTGCTGAAGGTACTGGTTCACTTATCTTCATTGATGATACAACTGCTGATGGTGTACAGACACATCCTATTTGCTCAAGTTCAAACAAATGCCTCAAACCTCATTGGTCGGCGGTTCATTCTACAGCAAGACAATGATCCCAAACATACTGCTAAAGCAACAAAGCTAAAAAATGGTCAATTCTTGAGTGGCCAAGTCAATCACCCGATCTTAACCGAATTGAGCATGCCTTTTATATGTTGAAGAGAAAACTGAAGGGTACTAGCCCCGAAAACAAGCATAAGCATGGCTTCAATACAGGCCTGGCAGAGCATCACCAGAGAAGACATCCAGCAACTGGTGATGTCCATGAATCGCAGACTTCAAGCAGTCATTGCATGCAAAGGATATGCAACAAAATAATACAGAAGACTACTCAAATGTACATGACATTGCTGTGTCCCAAATATTATGGTGTCCTGAAATGGGGGGACTATGTATAAACACCACTGTCATTTCTACATGGTGCAACCAAATTGTATGAAAATGGCCTTTATTAAAATCTGACAATGTGCACTTTAACCACATGATTTTTTTTTCTCTCTCAAGTATAAAATTGTGGAGTACAGAGGCAAATAAATAAATGATGGGTCTTTGTCTCAAACATTATGGAGGGCACTGTACTTGTATGGGATGTTTTGCAAAGTGCAAATGAACGTATCATCTGCAAGGCTATGTGCCCTTTTCACGCATGGTGCCAGTTTCGTATCAGAATCTGTACTGTTTTTTCCAGCAATTGGACTAGTTCCCTTGCTGTGCCCACTTTTGAACCATATTAACCATGCTCTGGTGTTCTGTCCAATTACAAAATTAATCACTCATTTTTTACCCCTTAAATTGTTATTTTACTGTTTAGTAATTCATTCTAAATTCTTTTTGCAATATGAATGTCTGGCTATTTTACATTCGGGGAGCTGTATAATTGTTTCTTTGACTTTTTTGCCATTAAGCCAGTTAAATTTGGTGTGGCAAATCTTGAGTAAGACTTTCCCCGCAAGCAGACTGTCACTAACCTTGTACAGGCTGCAAGAAAAAAATCAATTTACTGCATCAGTGACTTGCTTACAGCATCTGCTGTAGCTCTGTGTAATGGGTCATTTCAAAGTTGGTCCTTTCAAGATTTTTATTAAATAAGTCTTGCTCCTGTGTCTATTTAATCATAAGAGAAATTGTTCAAACTGTACTGAATTAGAATATCTTAAGTAATATTGTGGTCCCACTCGTGTATAAACAAAAAGGGTTTTGAGTATAACTCCATCTTGCAATTAAAGCGACATTGAAAATCTTAAACATGTATGGTTGTGTGTATAAATATTCAACACCAACATGCTTAACGAACTTTGTTATTAACTAACTTTGTCAGCTTAGAAATGGACTTTCCACTGGACTTTTTTAATATAACAGGCAGGTTAACTATGCTGTTTAGATGTTACCTTAATATTTCACTGACTTTAACCTGTATTCAGCAGGCAAGTAGCTCTTTAAAGATATGGATCGTAAACTTTTAGTAAAATTTATAGTGATTTTATGCAGAGATGAGATATGCAAGGGTGACTTATGGTCATTTCCAAAGTGCTGAAGCATGACAGTGAAACAATGTGTTTTCATAAAAGGATAGTTAAAATGCACGGATCTGTTGGGGGGAAAAAATATTTTTTTCCTTTTCCTCCTCAATATACCTTATTTCTCCTTTCCAATGTCTCTCTTTATTCGCACAAAGCTCTATTGATTAAACATTTCCTCGCTGCTCGTGGCTTTGGAAAAATTGATACTTGGGCACAACTATCCTGCTGCATCTGCAACATGATGGGCAAAAGGGAAAGAAACGAGGATGTATCTAATGGGACATGCACCAAAAAAGTAAAATGTGAAATTTTCCCTAGTGCTGTACCAGGTCACTCTTTAGAATTTTATTTCTGCTTGCTGCCTATTTTGTTAACCAGTGTTATCTGAATTGGTATACGTTACTGAGCTGTTAATATTTTCCTTTTAATCTTTATAGTTTTTAGCAGAATCACTGAGGGGGTCTTGGGAGACTACGATCCTTCTGTTTGGAACCTTAATGAAGGTGTTGTAAAGTGGGTGTTCTATTTGCTTTGTTGATCCTTCTGTATTGATCAATTCAGTCAGTGTATGTTAGTGAACATGGTGATCAGTGAAGAGGTTCTACATTAGAACATGGCATTCACAGGCTGAATAAGGAGAGAAGGAGGATTTGATGTGTGTTTGGAGAGTAAGTTC
The DNA here is from genome assembly GCA_963514005.1 of Raja brachyura. The sequence goes on along the minus strand of OY740786.1, from coordinate 22,265,475 downwards.
GCGAGTTGAAGAACGTATGGGTGAATGTTTCAATAGCAGATGATCCATGGCAAGACTGGAAATGGGCAATCTTAGGGACATAGAAAATCGAAGCACACGGTATTGGCGGTTCAGTATTGATGTGGATAGAGAACTGGCTGGCAGACAGGAAGCAAAGAGTAGGAGTGAACGGGTCCTTTTCAGGATGGCAGGCAGTGACTAGTGGGGTGCCGCAAGGCTCAGTGCTGGGACCCCAGCTATTTACAATATATATTGATGATTTGGACCAGGGAATTAAATGCAACATCTCAAAGTTTGAGGATGACACGAAGCTGGTGGGCAGTTTTAGCTGTGACGAGGATGCTAGGAGGCTGCAAGGTGACTTGGATAGGCTGGGTGAGTGGGCAAATGCATGGCAGATGCAGTACAATGTGGATAAATGTGAGGTTATCCACTTTGGTGGCAAAAACAGGAAAGTAGACTCTTATTTGAATGATGGCCGATTAGGCAAAGGGGAGATGCAATGAGACCTGGGTGTCATGGTACACCAGTCATTGAAAGTAGGCATACAGGTGCAGCAGGCTGTGAAGAAAGCGAATGTTATGTTGGCATTCATAGCAAAAGGATTTGAGTACAAGAGCTGGAAGGTTCTACTGCAGTTGTACAGGGTCTTGGTGAGGCCACACCTGGAGTATTGCGTACAGTTTTGATCCAATCTGAGGAAAGACATTCTTGCCATCGAGGGAGTACAGAGAAGGTTCACCAGATTGATTCCTGGGATGGCAGGACTTCCATATGACGAAAGACTGGATAGACTCGGCTTGTAATCGCTGGAATTTAGAAGATTGAGGGGGGATCTCATAGAGACTTACAAAATTCTTAAGGGGTTGAACAGGCTAGATGCAGGAAGATTGTTCCCGATGTTTGGGAATTCCAGGACAAGGGGTCACTGTTTAAGGAAATCTTTTAGGAACCGAGATGAGAAAATCATTTTTCACACAGAGTGGTGAATCTGTGGAATTCTCTGCCACAGAAGGTAGTTGAGGCCAGTTCGTTGGCTATATTTAAGAGGGAGTTGGATGTGGCCCTTGTGGCTAATGGGATCAGGGGGTATGGAGAGAAGGCAGGTACAGGATACCGAGTTGGATGATCAGCCATGATCATATTGAATGGCGGTGCAGGCTCGAAGGACCGAATGGCCTACTCCTGCACTTATTTTCTATGTTTCTATGAAGGTAATTAGTGTAGCTGTGTAGACTGAACTTCAGCTCAAAATTAAGTAGTACCTGCCTTCTCTCCATACCCACTGATCCCATTAGCCACAAGGGCCACATCTAACTCCCTCTTAAAAATAGCCAACAAACTGGCCTCAACTACCTTCTGCGGCAGAGAATTCCACAGGTTCACCACTCTCTGTGTGAAAAATGATTTTCTCATCTCGGTCCTAAAAGACTTCCCCCTTATCCTTAAACAGTGCATGCACAGAAAATTATAAAAACCGTGCATACGCAGACCGGTCCTCTAGGCAGTCTGACTTTTGAAAAATATTTTAAAACCGCGCATGTGCAGACTGGTTTCCACTCCTGTAGGCATGCACAGCACCTTGCGTGCAGTCCATGGTGCAAAGGCAGAATTTCAGCTGCCTTTATTGCCTGTTGTAAGTGAAGGCTTGAAGCAGTGTCCACGGCACGCGAGTTGAACATAGTTACGTGTATTACGCGTACTGCGGATGAAAGGCATAGGCGAATTATGCCTACCTAAGATCGATTATTAAAATAATAACCATTTAATAATAAATACTGAATTTAGTAAATGAATTGGAAATCTTTACTATTTATATTTAATAATTACCTTTTTATAATTTTAGTCAGTGTAGGCACGTGCCTGCTCTGCTCCTATACTCAAATCCTCTCGTTATGAAGGCCAACATGCCATTAGCTTTCTTCACTGCCTGCTGTACCTGCGTGCTTACTCCCAGTGACGGAGGTACAAGGACACCCAGGTCTTGTTGCACTTCCCCTTTTCCTAATGTGACACCATTCAAATATTGATCTGCCTTGTTCTTCCCACCAAAGTGGATAACCTCACATTTATCCACATTACACGGCATCTGCCATGCATCTACCCACTCACCCAACCTATCTGAGTCGCCCTGCATCCTCATAGCATCCTCTTCACAGTTCACACTGCTACCCAGCATTGTGTTATCTGCAAATTTGCTAATGTTACTTTTAATTCCTTCATCTATATCATTAATATATAATGTAAATAGCTGCGGTCCCAGCACCGAGCCTTGCGGCATCCTACTAGTCACTACCTGCCATTCTGAAGAGACCCGTTGATTCCTACTCTTTGTTTCCTGTCTGCCAACCAGTTTTCTTTTACCACCAATACTATGTGCTCTAATTTTACTCACTAATCTGTGTGGAATCTTATCAAAGGCTTTCTGAAAATCCAGATACACTGGCTCTCCTTTATCCATTTTACTTGTTACATCCTCAAAACAATTCCAGAAGATTAGTCAAGCAAGATTAGTCCACTTCGTAAATCCATGATGACTTGGACCGATCCTGTTACTGCTATGCAAATGTGCCGCTATTACATCTTTAATAATTAACTCCAGCATCTTCCCCACCACTGATGTCAGGCTTACTGGTCTAAAAATCCGAGCTTTCTCTCTCCCTCTCTTAAAAAGGGGGATAACATTATCTACCCTCCAATCCACAGGAACTGATCCAGAATCTATGCAACATTGGAAAATGATCACCAATGCGTCCACCACTTCTCGAGCCACCTCCTTGAGTACCCTGGGGATTTATCACCCTCCAATCCCATCAGTCTACTCGACACCATTTCCTGACTAACATGAATTTCCTTCAGTTCCTCCGTCACCCTAGATCGTCTGCCCCTTAGTATATCTGGGATATTGTTTGTGTCTACCTTAGTGAAGACGGAACCAAAGTACCAGTTCAACTCGTCTGCCATTTCCTTGTTCCCTATAATAAATTTGCCTGTTTCTGTCTCCAAGGGGCCCACATTTGTCTTAACTAATCTTTTCCTTTTCACATACCTAAAGAAGCTTTTACTATCCTCATTTATGATCTTAACTAGCTTACCTTCCTTTGTACTTCAACTTTTCTCCCCATATTGCCTTTCTAGAAACATAGAAAAATAGGTGCAGGAGTAGGCCATTCGGCCCTTCGAGCCTGCACCGCCATTCAATGTGATCATGGCTGATCATCCAGCTCAGTATCCCGTACCTGCCTTCTCTCCATACCCCCGATCCCTTTAGCCACAAGTGCCACATCTAACGCCCTCTTAAATATAGCCAATGAACTGGCCTCAACTACCTTCTGTGGCAGAGAATTCCAGAGACTCACCACTCTCTGTGTAAAGAATGTTTTCCTCATCTCGGTCCTAAAGGAATTCCCCCTTATCCTTAGACTGTGACCCCCTTGTTTTGGACTCCCCCCAACATCAGGAACAATCTTCCAGCATCTAGCTTGTCCAACCCCTTAAGAATTTTGTAAGTTTCTATAAGATCCCGCCTCAATCTTCTAAATTCCAGCGAGTACAAGCTGAGTCTATCCAGTCTTTCCTCATATGAAAGTCCTGACATCCCAGGAGTTACCTTCAGTTACCTTCTGCAGTCTTTTTTTTAATCAGAAATTTAAAATAGCAAGATTGTGATCAGGAAGAAATTGGAGACTCTTTGGCGAACCTTGTCAGCATGGTTTGATAGTGATAACTTGTCAGCCCTGTTTGAATGTTGAAGTGTGTACATAAATTGTTCTGGCCAAGGAGTTAATCCTGCTGGCCTTATCGCCCTCCTCTGCATTTTTCAACTCCTTTTTTTCTATGTCTTATGTTCTCGCCCTCAAACTGCTCCAGCAAACTCTTTTCTTGTTTCAGTTATGGTTTTTCGCTCCCAGAAGCCATCCCAAAATTGCACAAACAATTGAGAAACTGCGCACCCCATTAGCTTTGATTGCAGAAGTTAAAACATTGTGTAACTAATTTGAAAATATCTGTAAACTTTGACTTTGAGCTTGCCCAGTGATGTGGGATCCAATTCCTCAATTTCACTTCTGACTGGAATCTTTTGAAATCCCCAAATCTTTTGAAATTAAAGCAGAATATTGATTTTGTTTTCCTTTAAGCATCCCTCTGGCTGCAGAAAACAAAATGTACACTAGAGGGCACTGTAGTTAGGGCATTTATAAAGCTCATGGAATTTAAACAACATTTGGGAAAGAGTGTTGCAGCTACACAGAAAGGAGTTAAAAAATATATGTAAGTGCTGCAGTGAGCTAGAATCATAAAAGCGGGCAAAAAGATATTCTTGAATCTGGTGGTACATGCTTTCTTCTGCATGATTGGAGAGGGGAGAAGAGAGCAGGACTGGAGTGTTCATAAAAAAATATCCATGGCATTGGAGCAGAATTAGGCTATTCGGCCCATCAAGTCTACTCTGCCATTCAATCGTGGCCGGTCTATCTTTCCCTCTCAACCCCGTTGTCCTGCCTTCTCCCAACAACCCCTGACACCCATACTAATCAAGAATCTGTCAATCTCCACCTTAAACCCATTGACTTTGCCTCCACAGCCTTCTGTGGCAATTAATTCCACAGATTTACCATCCTCTGACTAAAGAAATTCCCCCATCTCCTTTCTATCGGTACGTCTTATTATCCTGTGGCTAGGCCTCTGATCCTAGACTCTCCCTAGTGGAAACATCCTTTCCACATCTGCTGTATTCAGGCCTTTCACTATTTGGTAAGTTTCAGTGAGGGGTGTGCGAGTCCTCCTTGACTATATTGGGTACTTTCGCAAGGCGCATTGATGTGTAGATGGAGTTGAAGGGGTGGCTGGTTTGTGTGATTATCGGGGCTGTGTCCACAACTCTGCAGTTTCATGTGGTCCTGGGCAGAGCAGGTGCCACTCCAAGCTGTGATGCATTGCAGTAGAATGTTTTTATGGTGACTCTGTAGAAACTGGTAAGAGTCATTGGAGATGGTTAGAATTTAACTCCACTTCCTATTCCCACACTGATCTTTCTGTCCTAGGCTTCCTCCATTGTCTAAGTGAGGCCCAACGCAAATCGGAGGAACAGAGCCCCGTATTTCGCTTGGGCAATCTACACCCCAGCAGTATGAATATTGATTTCTCTAATTTCAAGTAACCCTTGGTTTCGCTCTCTCCATCCTGCTCCCTTTGCAGCTTTTTGTCCGACCAGTCTGACTGTCCCTGATTACATTTTATCTCTGCTCTGTTGTTGCCTTCTCCTAGCTGACAATGATCTATTCAACATTTTCCTTGATCTCCACCCCCTTTGATGTCTCATTCTCACACCTTGCCCTTCCTTATCTCTGTATCTCCCCCTTCCCTGACTGTCTAAAGAAGGGTCTCAACCCGAAACGTCGCCCATTTCTTCTCTCCATGCTGCCTGTCCCACTGAGTTACATTTGTGTCTATTGTCAGAATTTCCTTAGTCTTCTGAGGAAGTAGAAGTATGTCATTGGCTGTGTCATTAATGTGGTTGCACCAGTTCAAATTGATAATGATATTCACATTTAGTAACTTGAATCTCTCGACAATCTCCACGTCAGCAATATTAACATAGACTGGGAAGCATTGTCTACTGCATTTCCTTATCACCAGCTCCTTTTTTCTACTGATGTTGGAAGCGAGGTTGTTGTCTCAACGCCATGCTAAAAATGGTTTGGGGTAAAATGGAATAATTTGTCATTTTGTTGGCACCCACTATGTGGCGACCCTTTGCACACATTGAGTATGCAAAACAAAGAATACCAGTGAGTTGTCACATGTGACAATGTTTCATTCATATTCATTTCTCCAGTTTCAAGTCATCAGCAAACTTGAAAATATGATGCATTGTTTTCTTGGCCATGATGTGGACTGACTGAACCATTGATCGCCGTAGTCTTCCATTGGTCACAACCTGATATGGGCCCATTCATTTCTATTTTGTTTTGTATCTGCTAACTCTTAAACCACACTAGTATATAACAATTCCATGTGTCCTAACCAAAGGTGTGGGATCTTATCAAACCTTCTGAAAATTAAAATGGACCATGTCCCCTGGTTCTCTTGCTTCTCAACGAGATGCATTATCAAGGAACTAATAGATTGATCAAGCGTGTTGTCTTTGCTTAAATTTTCTTGGTACCGTGACATCTCATATGTTATTGTAGATTCCAGCATTTTGCGTCTTACTGATATCAGGCAGACTTGCTCTGCAGTAGTTCCGTGCTTTCCACTCTCCCTCCTTTCTTAACAGTTGTGGTCATATTTATTGCCCTCCAATGTTTCAGAATCTGTTGTTTTTGAAACTGATAATTATTTAATGCACTTCCCCCATTGCCACCAACTTCAAAACTCTGATCATCAATTCCTTGGGTTTCAGCATGTTTCTGGGGCATTAACTTCTCTATACTTTTCTTGTAATAATTTTTCCCACTTCCTCATTTGCACTGGCAATTTCGTATTTTTGGGTAGATTTATTTTTTGTCTTCTGTGACATGTTTTGTGACATTATTTAATTCCTCTGCCATTTCCCATATAAATTATCCTTTCTCTATATGGGGCCCATATTATCATTCACTTGCCTTTTAGTTGGCATTGGTTTTACTATTTGTATACTGATCATAACAAAATATTTTCAGATCGATCAAGATGGATTTCAGCAAACTTCCCAAAATCCAAGATGTCGAGAACGAGACAATGGTCGGATATGTTCATGGTGTCTCGGGGCCCGGTGAGTATTATGTTCATTTGGAGTTTTATTGCATGACTGTTGTGCGCTATGAAAACCTTCTCTAACATAAGCAGGCTTTTGTTACCATATCCTCAAAACGTATAGCCACCCTTTAACAAATGATACAGCTTTGAGAGCAGAAAGAAGTATTCACAATAACTTTATTTACTAGATTCAATAAGCAAGCATGCTTCTATTGCATTCTTTATCACACTCTTAATTTCAAGAGTGAGGATTGGCTTTGAGAATTTTAAACTTAAAATATTGACAATTTTAAAACTTTGAAAATCAATTTTAAAAAATGGCAAGATTGAGCCTGTTCCGTGTCACTTTATGGTACCTACGACCCTTGACTTTTGAGTTCAGTGAGTTTTTCTCTTCTGTTTGAGGCAATGTTTTTACTTTGTTGTTTTTATTTCCAGTTGTCACTGCCTCAAATATGGCTGGAGCAGCGATGTACGAGCTGGTCCGTGTAGGTCACTCTGAGTTGGTTGGTGAGATTATTCGTTTGGAGGGAGATATGGCCACAATCCAAGTTTATGAAGAAACTTGTATCCTTCAGGGCTCTCGCTTAACTTTTTTTCCCTGTTGCCAGCCGGGCAACCGTGGCAGCTTTTTAGGTTGCCAAGTGACAGTTTAGGTGGTCATTTAAGACTGTTTGCATGATGCATGTGATTATGTGCTCGGACGAAGTGCGTAGTTACCTGTCGGAATTATGCTCAATGAAGCATTCATATATTATTTCTGCTTCAAATGTCACAAACTAAACATATTCACCAATCAAGACATGATATATACGATAATAACATGCAGCAAGATTATAATGGAGTATCTCTTTTTACACGTTGCAATAAATGCAATTTCTATTATTTCTTTCCACTTCCAAACAAAAGGTGGAAGTGGAAAGGTGGTTGGATTATTCAGCGTGTGATCAACCTCGGTGAGACCAGGCGCAGGCTTGCCGATCGCTTCACCCAACACCTACACTCAGTTCACAATAACCAACCTCGTCTCCTGGTGGCTCAGCACTTCAACTCCCCCCTCCCATTCCGAATCCGACCTTTCTGTCCTGGGCCTCCTCCACAGCCAGAGTGAGGCCACCGCAAATTGGAGGAACAGCACCTCATATTTTGCTTCGGTAGTTTTCACCCCAGTAGTATGAACATTGGCTTCTCCAATTTCAGGTGGTCCTTGCTTTCTCCCTCCTTCCCCTCCCATTCCCAGCTCTCCCACAGCCTACTGTCTCCGCCTCTACCTTTCTTTTTCCCACCCCCCCCCCCCCCCCCCCCGACATCAGTCTGAAGAAGGGTCTTGACCCGAAACGTCACCTATTTCCTTTGCTCCATAGATGCTGCCTCACCCGCTGAGTTTCTCCAGCATTTTTGTCTACCCATTCACACAAGTTCTGTTATCCCACTTTCCTCACCCACTCCCTACACATTAGGGGCAATTTTACAGACAAGGTAACCTACAAAGCCAATGGGATATGTGAGGAAACCCACAAGCTCGTAGGGAGAATGTGCAAATTCAACACGGGTAGTGCCCGAGGACAGGATCAAACACAGATCTCTGGTGTGTGAGGCAGCAAGTCCACCAGCTGTGCCACTATATTTTATTTTCCAACACACAAAAAATTATATGTTGATAACTTTGGTTGCTTAAAAAAAGGAAACTATTCATTTTCAGTCTTAAATCTCTAAGTGACACAGTGTCCCCCTTTACAGCTACTGTTTGTTTTAATTCATTTCAAGACTATAGGGCAGCACATTGGCCATAAAGTTGCTGCCTAAAATTGCCGGAGACCCAGAATTGATCCTGAATATGGGTGCTATCTGTATGGAGTTTGCTCCTTCCCCCTTTGATTGCATGGGTTTACTCTGGGTGCTTGTTTCCTTCCACATTCCAAAGTTGTGCAGGAACTTTTTTCAGACCCAACCCATAACGTAATATTTTCCTTTTGTCCAGAGATTCTGTCTGACCTGTTGAGTTATTTCCAGCTTTTTGTGTCTATCTTCAGTTTAAACCAGCATCTGCAGTTCCTCCCTACACACACAATACTATACAATAGAACTTTATTAATCCCAGGAGGTAAATTATATATATATATATATATATATATATATATATATATATATATATATATATATATATATATATATATATATATATATATATATATATATATATTATATACACATACTCACAGGTACACTTTGGGATATATTTATATGTTTATATGTATATGCATATATATGTACATTTATATATAGATATAAATATGTATTTATTTACGTGTGTATTTATATTTATATATATTTATATACTTGTATATTCATATATAAATATACACTGTTTTGTTTTCTCATTTATAACATTGTTTACAGAGTACTATGTTTACGTATTCATTGACATTTGTCATTGACAAATCCACATCTGACTCCTGAAGAGTGCTTCTGATCCGTCGGACAGGAGTTTGGAGATTTTTCTTTATTATAGAGAGAATTCTTCTGTTATCAGCTGTGGGGGCCTGCCAGTCTCTTTGCGATTAGTAAGCTCACCAGTGCTCTCTTTCTTCTTAATGATGTTCCAAACAGTTGAGTTTGATATGCCTGTTTGGCTGATGCCTCTAACAGTTTTATTCTTGTTTCTCAGTCTCGTAATGACTTATTTGACTTTCATTGTCACAACTGTGGTTCTCGTGTTGATAAGCAACAATAAAAGTTTCCAAAGGTGATCGAAAGACTGGAGGAAGGACTAGGTGCTGAGAGCTCTCTTATACCTGCATTAAGGAGGCAATTGAACACACCTGAGCAATTACAAACTCCTTTGAAGCCATGTGTCATGATGCCCAGAAATGGGGGGGACTATGTATAAACACAGCTGTAATTTCTACATGGTGAAACCAAAATGTATAAAATTGGCCTTTAATAAAATCATACAGTGTGCACTTTAACCACGTGATTTTTTTTCTATTCAAATCTCAAATAGTGGAGTACAGAGGCAAATAAATAAATTATGGGTCTTTGTCCCAAACATTATGGAGGCCACTGTGCCTGTTGATGGACACTCCTATATTTTGTGATTTAATTCCACATACGGTAACCTAATCAAATACTTGTGTAGCTTGAATGTAGAATAGATTTGTATTTGTCGGTTTATATCAAGCACCTGAGAACAGACGAAGTACATTTGAATTAGTTAAAAATGTAGGTTGATTTGTCCACAACAGGTTCTGACAAATTGCAATGTTATTTTGTCATGTGGATAGAGGAATGATAAATGGTTCAGAGTACCAGCAAGTACACCCTTGCTATTTTGAAATACTTTTATGGGGTTTTTTAACATCCACACAAGAGATTAGCCTTGATTTATTATCTCATCCAGCAGCCAATGCCTCCCTGGGAATGCAGCAGTAGGAGTGTTGGTCTTGATTTTTCTATCTGTATCCTGGAGTGGGGCCAAACTTGGAAGTTTTCCACTTGAAGATGAAAGTGTGACCTGTCCTCTTCATCAGACACTCAGGATTAAGGATGACTTTTATTCTGGTTTAGTGCGTTTTGAGCTAGTGAGGCTAATGCAGGAATTGCACATTAGTTCTCAGAAGGGGCAGAATGTGTCTGATGTAACAAGCAGGTGGCCATTTTGTTGGAGATTTAGTAACAAGCAGAATGCTGCTCTGTTACTTTGAGCAGTTGTGGGCCAGGAGTGACGGATATGTTGCATTGATACGTTTCAAAGAGGTATTGAGAACATCCTTGAATCATTTTTTCTGTCCACCTAATAATCTCTTCCCATAACTGAGCTCTGATAGTGTCCCAGGAACCTAGTGTCAGGCATATTTTGTCAAATAGCTGCATAATAGTTAAAAGTGCTGGTGGGCTATGGTTTCTTCTTAGCATGTTCAATGCAATTGAAGGTGCCTGGTATCTTAGTTAAGCTTAATTCATTTCTGGCAGTGTTTTAAGCTATATTGTCCTGAGCCACCACCTCTAGCTGGTGTATCTGTCGGAGATCCTGTGCTGCGAACAGGGAAACCCCTTTCTGTGGAACTGGGACCTGGCATCATGGGAGCCATCTTTGATGGAATCCAACGACCTCTAAAGGACATCAATGATCTATCGCAGAGTATTTACATCCCCCGCGGTGTCAACGTGAATGCTCTGAGTAAAGACTTAAAGTGGGAATTTACACCTTCCAAGAATATGCGGGTAAGAACTTTAAGTAAAAAGTTTATTAAAATTTTGGTACTTCTTTCTGCCACTTGTGTATTCCTTTGTACCTGCTATGCATTCTCCTGAATTGAATCCTATGATTTGAGTGTCATTAATTTGAGTAGTTGTATTTGTGACATTCTGAATTTGATTTTATTGGTGAATATAACAAGAAATGTGTGATATCTTTAGAGCTGTAACATTATTTTTTTTTTAAGGTTGGTAGTCACATCACTGGTGGAGACATATATGCCTTTGTCTACGAAAATTCTCTTATTAAGCACAAAATCATGCTTCCGCCAAAAAACAGAGGAACTGTGACATATGTTGCCCCAGCAGGGAACTATGATGTTTCTGTAAGTATTTGAGACTCTTTGTTCCATAAACCAGAATCCAAAGTACACTCTGATTTATTAGAAATAGTTTTATGAAACCAAAGACTGTAGACATCTCTCTTTATTTTGCCTCGATGCATTTCTCATTTTTGACAAAGTGAAGCCGTTTTTTAAATTGTGTTAAAAAGATAAGCAAAGGAATAAATGAAAATTGTCCAAAAAGAGCATTCTTTGCAGTAGAAAACGTAAATGGAGGATTGTGGGTAATTGGGGACTAGCTTAATGTCTAGTAGTGGGCTCAAGGAGAATGTGGGTATGCACAAAAAAATTGTCCTTTTTGAATATGACAGTGGTCAACATTAATTCTTAATTGCATTTTTCTCTTCCCCTTTGGTAGGATGTAGTCCTGGAACTTGAATTTGAAGGAATTAAGGATAAGTTTACTATGGTTCAGGTCTGGCCTGTCCGTCAGGTGAGGCCAGTCACTGAGAAGCTTCCAGCAAGTCACCCTCTGCTAACAGGACAGCGAGTGCTGGACGCACTTTTCCCGTGAGTTTGTCTTAGTCAGATGTTTCAAATATTATAAATCCTGAGCCCACTCTTGGCCAAAATCCTTTGGCTGCCATAAGTCCAACAACTGGTGTAACAGCTCATGATTTCTTTGTTGCTGCAGGCACAATGTTGGCTCTTGTATTAGTGATACCAAGATAACTTCTACAGCCAAAAAATAAACTGTTGGAGTAACTTAATACGTCAGTAAGCATCTCTGGAGAAAATGGAAAGGTGACGTTCTAGCTCGGGGCCTTTCTTCAGACTTTCAACTTGGATATTTTATGTTCTCCAGAGACGTTGTCTAACCCACTGTGTTACTCCAACACTATGTCTTTTTGTAAACCAGCATCTGCAGTTCCTTGTTTCTAATTTCTGCAACCCTTCTGCAAATTCCACAGGAGGGTGCAATTAACAGACTGATTTTTAAGCCTATATCCTATAGGCCCACCCCCCCAACTGAGACCTGCTGGCTCCCCCAAGGCAATATTGCACCACTAACCCTTAGCCCCACGGGAGGCGTGGTCCCCCAACTCAATCCATTGCCAAACGTCAAATTCCAGCCCTCCCCAGCACTGGACTTAAAAAATGTTTTCCCATTGCACTTCCGCAATTGCAATACCAATTCACCCTCTTCTTCCCCCCCCCCCCCCCCCGTCCTGCCAGGAGCTGGAGTTAGTGTTGTATGATGGCAACATTGTTGCAAATATCGGGTGGAGGACTGATATCTCATTCAGGTGAAGAGTTGGTAGAATGTTCCTGTATTGCAACTTTGTATCGAAGTTTGTTGGAAGCTGGCAGGAAGGAATTTAACAGTAAAAATCTTGATAACGTTGGCATTTTAAAATCTTTTAAAGCCGAGTAAGATTCTGTAAAAAAATTAGCACTACCATGTACTGTTTGGTGAAAATACAATCACACAGACAGACACAGAAACAAAACTAGACTTTTCATGATAGATAGATGTTTTTTTGTTTTATTGCATACCATTGATTGCCTCTACCATGCATTGTGGCCCAACCACTCTCACCAATGTTCTTGACTTGAAAAGAGTTAAAGTGAGGACTCTAAGCTCTTGGCTGAGGGTTCGTCATAAGGGTTTTGTGCATGATATTATAGCCATTTTAATGATTAGTGTATCTGATTGGAATAGCATGTTCTATTTCTACTTGGATTGATTGGAAAGTTGGTTCAAAGTTGATTAATTTACCATTGTTTGTCCTGTTTTGTTTAAGATGTGTGCAAGGTGGAACAACAGCTATTCCTGGTGCGTTTGGTTGTGGAAAAACTGTGATTTCTCAGTCTCTATCAAAGTACTCCAACAGTGATGTTATCATCTACGTTGGATGTGGGGAGCGTGGCAATGAGATGTCGGAAGTACTGAGAGATTTCCCAGAGGTTGGTGTAATGTTCCCTTCAAGCTGAAGTGTTTCAAAGCTGGTTGCAAAGGATTGGAAAAGCTATATATGTACCCTTTAACATTGCAAAATAGTTTTAGAATTTGACAAACTCCTCAACAAATTCAGCAAGGACTAAATGAAAAGTAATTTTCATCTCCTGAGAGACTAATCGCAAAAATAATTTACCCGGAAAGTTAAATTAAATCTACTGGGGTTAAGAAAAACCCTTCCAGAAATACCTCTTCCCATTGGCAGGACCAGAGGTGCAAAGTAATGGGTAAATCCTTCACCTGCTATAAAGTAAGATTAACTCAGTAGACCTTTGATCTTTCATCATGTACTTATTAAAATCGAGGCATGTGATTGCTGAATGCTCGGTCTTGGTCTTTATTGTAGTTAAGAATCTAGTTCTCTATATTGCATTTAATTAGTGTAACACAAGGGTATAGATTTTAGTTCCACTGTTTAACCTATGAGCAATTCAGGTTATTAGTATTGCATAAAGAGAGCATTTGGGCTGACTGATCTCTCAAATTATTATTTTTGATAAGTGTTAATGAGCCTCATTGCTCTTGCCTCTTCTAGCTGACGATGGAAGTTGATGGAAAAACAGAAAGCATCATGAAGCGAACATCTTTGGTGGCTAATACCTCCAACATGCCTGTCGCTGCCAGGGAAGCTTCCATCTATACTGGTATAATATCTTATTTGTTAATTAATTTGCTGAGTAGGATTCTGAATTGGTTCTATTGCCTTATTATTGGAGAATCACAAATGAATATATATATATATATATATATATATATATATATATATATATATATATATATATATATATATATATATATATATATATATATATATATATATATATATATATATATATATATATATATATATATATATATATATATATATATATATATATATATATATATATATATATCTCTATATATCATGGTGGTTTATTGAAATTCCCCAAAGATAACCCATGCTTGCCTTTCATTCAATGGCTCCCCCAGCACCACACTTTCCCACCCCCTATTGTACAATATAATGTTTAATCTTGGTTTGTAAAGCTTTATAAAGTAAACTCCTGAGTACCCAAATGATTTGTATTGAAAATGTCTTCAAAACTATAATCACCACATCCTTTTTAAAAAACAACTTTTGACTCCTTTGTCAATGCTATATAGGTCTATCACCAACCTCATTCTTGTTCTCACTCTTCTATTTTGATTCCTGTCTCATTCTTCAAGTGAAAGGTGTAGCCATGGGTACTCGCATGGGCCCCACCTATGTCCATTTTATTGAATACATTGAACATATCTTGTTCACAACTTGCCCAGGCGCCATTCCCCAACTCTTTCTCTGCTGCATCAATAATTGCATTGCTCCTGCACCTATGCAGTACCCATAGATTTCATCAACTTTACTACTTACCGAATTTCCCGGCAATGAAGACGCTATTTCTTAGCCTAAAATAAGGCCCGAAAATTTACCTGTGTCTTGGTGGCTGAAGGTTCAATTGTTAGCCAAGAAAGATAGACTTGGCCATCCCTCAGTACAGCGGCTGTAAAAGGACAGCACCGCTGGGGGTGGGAGAAGAGTTCCTTCCACAGTGTGTGGGGAGTCTGTACCGAGTCAGCACCGCTGGGCCGCCAGGTGTAAAGTTGCAGGGAGTACAGGAGCGTTGAGAAGGAGGGGGTCAGGGATCATGCCAGCAACTCGCTCAGTAGCTCGGGTGGCTGCGAGCGGCCACCGGGACGGACAGCGGAACTGCAGCTAGACCCGGGGCTCGCAGGCGACCTGGGACCTACAGCCAATCCCGGAGTTCGCCGGCAACCTGTGTGCTGCAACTAGTACAGGGGACGCGAGGGATCTGGGAACTACAGCCAGTCCTGGGGCACGCAGGCGATCTGGAAACTGCAGAAAACGAATTGAAAAACACGTGAAAATGATGTATTATTGGTATGTATTTTTACTAATTTAGTTAGTATCTATTATTACCTCCATTTATTAACTATGGCGATAAATGTGGCCCGCCATCCGCTGACAAACATGGGTCCTGGCCCCTATGCAAAAAAGGCTGCCGACACTTGGACTAAACCAAACCCTTGATCCTGTCCCGCCAACCTTTTTTCAAAATTTAGCAACTCAAAATGGGGGTGCATCTTCATTGCAGGGAAATACGGTAAATTCGCTTGGACTGTCTCTGGCACCCCTTTGCAATCTGTCTCCATCATGGGGATCAAACTATCAACTGCATCTGCTATAAACTCACTGACTCTTAACATCTGCCATGACTACAACTTCCCAACCTGCCTCTTACAAAATACATCGCTTACTCTTAATCTCATTGTCTCTCGCATCCACTGTAAAGATGAGGCTTTCTATTGCAGGACATCCAAGAACAATTTCCCTCTATTCACAACAAAAGCATCTCACACATATCTCACCTTATCAAAGGAACACGGTGACTGGGAAGATAGGAAATGGTGGGAGAAAAGTGTCTGCAACAGGGTGGGGGTGGTATTACTCATAGATAATTCAATGTTCTTGATAAAACTAGATAATTAATTGTTCATACCATTGGGTTATTCGCCTGCATATACTTTAATGACTCAATTCTGAACTGGTAAATCCCAAACCTTACCACTTTTTACATGACTCCCAATGAAGTGTTCAACTTGCTCAACGCATTACCTTCAATTGATTAAGAATGTTTGTGCTAGTTGCAGAAAATGCCCCACTAAAAATGATTTTAATAATTCTAACTCTTTCCTTTGGTTTGCCACTTGATTGTGAAAAGGCATTACACTTTCTGAATATTTCCGGGACATGGGTTACCACGTCAGCATGATGGCAGACTCCACCTCCCGATGGGCTGAGGCCTTGCGAGAAATCTCCGGGCGGCTGGCGGAGATGCCTGCTGGTAGGTTTTCCAATTACCTTTAATTTTTACTTCCAGCACACTATTACACTGATGCTTATTGCTGGGAAAATGGTTGAATCTAACTTTTTCCGTCTTCCTAGACAGTGGTTATCCTGCTTACTTGGGTGCCCGTTTAGCTTCATTTTATGAGCGTGCAGGACGAGTCAAGTGCCTGGGAAATCCTGAGAGAGAGGGCAGTGTCAGCATTGTTGGAGCGTAAGTATTTCCTCAGAAAGCACAAGCATGTATTCAGTGTGCCTTTGTCTGAAGGGAAGTTGTTTAGTTTGCTTTTGAGATTGATTAAAAATGAGAGGTACAAATCTTTATGACTGCTGTTGAAGTATAATTATACCAGTACTAAATTAAGTGAAATTGGCCCCTTTTCAATGCATAATGTGTAGGAGACTTCACTTCTAAAATTTCATGAAGCTACAAGCTTCTCATATCAGCAATGAATCGGCTTTTATGACAGTAATCTGTTCTCTATGGATTCTTCAAACTGCATCAGAATTAAAGGGAGTTGGAAAGGGTCACTTTTCCAATCTTTCTTAAGATATTTGCCACTCTATTAGTACGTGTTATAGAGGAATTATGCTAAAAGATAGCAGACTCTAAGATAATATTTGTATATTCTAATGTACTCTCCAAAACAAATGCTGATATCTCAAACTGAGACTATCCAAATGCTAATAGGTATACCTAATCTCTTCTTAAATTGCTTTGTTTTCAGAAAATGTAATAATCAAATGTTTGTGTTTGTCATTTTCTCCTTTTGTGTCTCTGACCCCTCTCTGATATTCACATTCTCTACTTTTCATCTTTTATTGCAAACAATTTTGTCAACCTAGAATTGGAAAACCACTTGGATAAGGTGACTGCTAAAATTGTTTTGTTCAGCATCTTGCTAACCCATTGTTTTGTTTCAGTGTCTCACCCCCTGGTGGTGATTTTTCGGATCCTGTGACATCAGCTACTCTTGGCATTGTGCAGGTAACAATGCTAATATAAATATTCTCCCCTTGTCATACCACCTCCATAAGTAGCAGTCAACAAAATTGTAATTGTAATTAATTTATTAGCCAAGTATGTAAACGTACACGGAATTTGATTTGTCTGTCACAAAAAAAGCACTAAGATACATAACCACATAAAAATTAAACATAAACTTAAATAGCCGCCACAGTGGCATGTGAGAATCCCCAGGACGCATAGCATAAGCAGAGACCTACAGCCATCAATTCAATGTCCGGGCCACACACACGCTCCTTCACTGTGATGTGACCAGAGTTGTATCGACCTCTGTAACACTCAAAGGGAATTTAATGTGTCTTTTTATCTACAGAAACAAATATTGAAATATTGAAGTTCACATGATAATTAATTAAGACCCAATATACAGTGGTTTATCTGTAACATTAACTCTTGCAGTCCAATGCTTCATTGGGGTGATTATTGTTTAGATATGTTATTGGAGGATTAACACTGTGTGCCCGTCTTGACCTGGGGGAAAAAAATGTTTCTGAAACCTACCTAAACAAGAAGAAATGTAGTGGTAGAAGAGGTTTTGAACTCCCTGAATCGTGGACTACAGCAAATGGAAGTTCTAGTCCTTAGCTTTTGCTCTTGGTTTGTTGGCCCTTTATTTTTATTTTCTCCTGCTACTTACACATTATAATACAATATTGAGGATCGGAGATGTAACTTGTGTTGTCACCAGCTTTTGCCTCCATGACACTGACACAAAAAAAATAGTTTTCTCTCATTTGCTGTCTTTTAGGTATTTTGGGGCTTGGATAAGAAGTTGGCACAGCGCAAACATTTTCCTTCAGTCAATTGGCTGATTAGCTACAGCAAATACACCCGTGCACTGGATGAGTACTATGAAAAGCACTTTACGGAATTTGTGCCACTAAGGACCAAAGCTAAAGAGATCCTGCAGGAAGAAGAGGATCTTGCAGAAATTGTGCAGCTGGTCGGAAAAGTAAGTCTTTTTCACAAAAGTTATTTTTACAAGCCTCATTGTGGAATTGGGAAACATCAGTACACAAACCAGCTTATTGTATTATTGTTTGACCCAATCAATCCATGTTCATCTCCTGATCTCCAGGTGGCTCAGCACTTGAGCTTCCCCTCCCATCCTAATCTAACCTTTCTGTCCTGGGCCTCCTCCATTGTCGGAGTGAGGCCCAGCTCAAATTGGAGGAATAGCACCTCATATTTTGCTTGTGTAGTTTACACCCCAACGGTATGAATGTTGACTTCTTTAACTTCAGATAACCTTTGCTTTCTCTATCCATACCCTTCCCCTTCCCAGTTCTCCCACAGTAAGTCTCCGACTACATTCTATCTTTGTCCTGCCCCCCTCCCCTGACATCAGTCTGAAGAAGGTTCTCGACCCGAAAAGTCACCCATTCCTTCTGTCCACAGATGCTGCCTCACCCACTGAGTTACTCCAGCATTTTGTTTCTACCTTTGATTTAAACCAGCATCTGCAGTTCTTTCTTACACAATTCATGTTTGTTTCATTCCACATCTTCCCTCCACTAATTAGCACAACCTTGTTCCTTTCTTCCTTGAATGCTTTCTAGTCTCTGAAATTCATCCACACAATACTCCAAATGCAATTGAATTGAAATCTTAAACAGGATCTCAGCTCTGTTCCTAATGGTGTCTTTTATTTAAATATGGTCTTTAAATATTTAAATTGTATTTAAATATTTATATCCAGTTATACAACAACTGGATTTTCCCCCTTTACAAATCTCTCCCCAGCCATGATGGAATTTTACATGACCTTGCACTGGGTGCAGGCAATATACTCCCTGTAGTTCTCATTCTTGCTGCTTGTCTCTCAAATTATAAAGTCACCTATTATTGCCACATTCAAATTCTACAGTGATGTGCTTCCACTTTGAGATCTGAGCAATCCACATAGAAATAGGTTGGAATGGTGATTGTATTCAATGATTTTAGGCCGAAGGTAGGTTGGGAATTTTAGTAAAGTTTGAATTTATTTTGACGTTAAAGTCATTAAGAAACTGATCTCAAAATGATCTAAATGTGAATTGTCTCGGCTGAGCTATCACCTCTTTTGAAGTCGTTGAAATGGTTGTGCGATGAGATTGCTTCATTGCTTTCTATTTTACTTTGGGAAAGAAGGTTTTGATTCTGAAAGACCAGAAATGTCATACTTTTACAGTTTGGTAGTTAGCGTTACATTTTGAGCAATTTCCATTTGTCGATTCTTAGGTGACTGGGATATTATTTGTAAATTGACAATATGATTTTTACTTTGGTCCTTTTAAGTTTCACTTTATAGGATATGGTATGAATGAAATTCAAATCTTTTAGCTACTGATGTAAAAGGATAATGCCAAATATTCTTGACGTTCAGCTGCTCATTTCAAATGTCTAAATTCTTGTGCAGGCATCTCTGGCAGAAACGGACAAAATAACACTGGAGGTGGCAAAGTTGATAAAGGATGATTTTTTGCAACAGAATGGATACACTGCCTATGACCGGTAAATTTATTGTGCTTTCTGAACCTCAATAAGTATATTATGGTCCGTTTATCCCATGTTTATCATCTGGTACAAAAATGTTGAAGTTTTGAAATAGAAAATCAAATTTCGGTAAAGAGGGATGTTTGAAGAACGAAGCCAAGTTAACATTTCAGTTGACTGTTAATTTATCTGTCTTGGGAACTAACATTTTTACTCTTCTCTCCAGGATGCCGACTTGAGTTTCCACTATTTGCTGTTTTTAATTTGTTTTTAATTGACTATTATTAGATATCAGTTGCAGCATTTGTTTTCCATTGTATGTTTGAAGTGATAGTGGTAAGAGATTAGTTTTTCTTAACAGTATTCCAGATTTTCTTTCAGTGCTAATGAAGGAAATTGCTAGGTAGTTTAATATATATACAATCAGAAATGTATAATTTCCCTCCCTAGTCTCTCCTATCATTTTGAATGAATATTTTTAGTTATCCCTGCAATTATGTGTGTGGAGGGTCAGATCACTAGTTATTCATTGTTAAAGGCAGTTGTCTAGAGAAAGACAAGATGTATTTGCCGGTGAGGACTGAAGGTTAGTAATGCCTGGAATTGCCATACGTACCACTACCATGTTAAAGGAAAGGTTGTGCAAGTACAGTGCTTGCGTTCACTGTTTGGTAACCAAGCTCAAGGTTTCAAGGTCAGTTTGTTGTCACATGGACTAATTAAGGTACAGTGAAATTCGAATTACCATACTACCATACTTTTTTTAAAACATCAAGACACACAACTACATTAAGGTTAACAGAAACACCCACCACTGCAGATTCCCCACGTTCCTCACTGTGAAGGAAAGCAATAAAGTCCAATCTTCTTTCACTTTTATTCTCCCGCGGTTGGGGGCGGTCGAAGCTCCCGCCTCGGGGGCAGTCTAAGCTGCTGCGACTTGGAGTTCCAGAAGTTGGTCTCTAACCAGAGAACGCGAGCTCTGCGATGTTAGTCTGCAGGCATCAGCGGTTGGAGCCCCAAAGTGTACCCCTGATAGGATCGCAAACTCCGTGATGTTGCCCCCAGGCTCCCGCGGAGGAGCTCTCGAAGTCTGTCTCCAGCAAAAGCCGCCAACTCCTAGATGTTAGGCCACAGTGCGGACAGAGAAACGATACAGAAGAAAATCACCTCTCCGTTGAGGCAAGAGATTAGAGAAAGTTTTCCCCCAACTTCCCCACCCCCTAACCCCAAATAAACCAAGTTAAAGAACACTAGAAACATACATTTAACACATACAAACAAACAACAAAAGAAGGAAGGGACAGACAGGCTGTTGGCGAGGCAGCCATTGCTGGTGCCACCGGGTGTCAGTAGTGATTGTGTTTCTGAATGCTGCTTTACCCTACAGCAATTCTTGGTGTGGAGTATTTTTTCTCCTTATTACTCTTTGAGAGAATAATTTTCTAGAATAGTTAATCATCCTGTCTAGTTTTGGAGAGAAAAATTAAGTAAAAATTCTTAATGGTGAAACGATTTACAATAATTTTCAATGTTGCACATGACCTTTCAAGTTGCTTGAAATTATAGGGATTTCTCCCAAATAGAATGTGGCGGAGGGTGGTTTTGGCGGAAGTGAATGTTTCGAAGGAAGGGGAGAGGTTTTTCCTGTGAGGAAAGGTTGTGGGAGGGAGGACAATTGGGATGGAATAGTGGAAATTAGTCACATATTTAATGTATTTGCGGGTTGAGGTAGGTGGGGAAACAAATGAGTATGGGGTAAAAGGGCTAGATGATTGTGGATGATAGCTGAAGCCATAATCTTGGGTAATGAAGTGTTTGATTCTCTGCTACTTATACGTCCAGCATAGATAGTGAGCTCCCCACTTTTGAAATGATCTACAGAAAGCACTGCCTCAAAAAGGCTGTTGATATCATCAAAGACCCACGTCACCCTGTCTACCTCTTATCTTGCGGCCTCCATCAGTTGGAAGGTACAGGAGCCCGTGAACCAATATCTCCAAGTTCAAGAATGGCTTCTACCCATCAATCATCAGACTCTTGAACCACCCTGTACAACCTTCCACCCTGTGCACCAATCTACAAATAACTTGTTTTATTTTCCCTGACAGTCTGAAGAAGGGTCTCGACCTGAAACGTCACATATTCCTTTTCTCCACAGATGCTGCCTGACTCGCTGAGTTACACCAGCTTTTTGTAACTATCTGTGTAATACTGTGGTTGCATTATGTATTTTGACTTGCACTGCTATGTAACTTACCTAGAATAATCATTTGTATATTTATTGACACTGTGTTTAATGTGCCAGTGATGCTACAGCAAGTAAGGATTTAATTGTTCTAGTTTTAGTGTTTGGTGCATATGACAATTAAACACTCTGGACACTCTTGGAATAAGTTTAATATGTGCAAGTTAGCTGATGTGATGCAGCTGATGAGGGAGCATGATTATATCTTTGAGTTTTCTTCAACCTCCAGCTTTTGTCCTTTCTATAAAACTGTTGGCATGCTGTCAAATATGATTGGCTTCTACGATATGGCTCGTCATGCAGTGGAATCGACTGCACAAAGTGATAACAAGATCACGTGGGCGATTATTCGTGAGCACATGGGAGAAATTCTCTACAGGCTGAGCTCCATGAAATTCAAGGTAATCAATTCAAATGAATAATTTCCACTAATCATTCTGTGTGCTTGTATAAGATCTGCCAGGCACCCATTCCTGACATCTGACCATTAAATCTAAATGGTAACACTCTAGGTCCTTCCAGAACAATTTTTTTTCCAAATCCTCTTGTTCACACATAAAATCTCAGAGGGTAAACATTTCAAATTCCCTAGACCCAAGAAGGTGGATGCATTGTATCCTGGGCCACTCTCAAAAACGACTGCTTCATGTCATTATTGTCTCTGAACCGCACAAGTTTGTGTGTCTGTCTCTTCAGGGAGGAAGACCAGGGCAGGGATAGTCATTCAAAAAAAAAATTAGGTTTATGTTTTTTATTGTCACATGTAAGTTTTATTTTGCATGCTGATTAGATAATACCAAATATAAATACAAACAAGTCAAACGCGAGTACAATAGGTATGACCACAAGCGAAGATACAGAGTGCAAGAATGTAGTTCTCAACATGACAGCGCACCAGTTCCATAGATAAACTCCAATGTCTGCAATGGGGAAAAAATGAATCTGGACAATACCCTAGCTTATCGGACAGTTCAGAAGCCTCATGACAGATGGGAAGAAGCTGGTTCCAAGCCGGGTGGTGCATGCTTTCAAGCTACAGTATCTTCTGCCTGATGGAAGCGGTTGAAGAAAGGATGATCAGAGGTGGAACAAGTCTTTGATTATGTTGGCTTCCTTTTCAAGGCCATGTGAAGTGTAGATGGAGTTAATGGTGGGAAGTCTGGTCTGTGTAATGTACTGGGCTGCATCTACAACTCTCTGAAATTTCTGACAGTCTTGGGCCGAACTGTTCCAAAACCAGGCTGTGATCCAACCCGACGGTATGCTTTCTATGGTGCATCTGTCGAAGTCAGTAAGGGTCATCGGCAACTTGCGGCCCATTATGCCTTCAACAGTTCTTTTAAAAAGTTGTTTGGTATTATTGTTATTGCCAGTGAAAGATCTGACAAGTCAGTCCCAGTATCCAACATACCTTGAGATCTGGGAACCAGGTAGTCATCAGGGTTGTGGGAATGAGTCTGATCATGGAAGAGAGTACATTTCTTCCAGTTTTTGGCTCTCGTTTTCACAATGCTCTTTTAAGGAGTTGTCTGTGTTGGAGACTCATGGCCTTACCCTGGGCCTCTGATGCAGAATTCCATTTTCCCCACATAACCAATGGGGCAGACAATTTTCCCATTGGAGTTCCTGTACAATATGGGACTGTTGTTACTTTATTCTAACATCAGAGAACATTGGTGAAGCAGTGGGTTTTTATAATAACCAACCGTTTTGTTTTTGGCGATGCTGACTTTTTAATCCAAATTAAAATTCCCTGCTGTACTTTTATCTTGAGTCACACTCTCCTCTGGATCAATAATTCAGGCTTCTTGCTCCATCAGTCACCTAAGTACCATGTCACTGCATCCAGTTTTGAAGAAAACATTTCCAGCTTTAGGGCATATTCACAATGGAGCCCTTAAGTTAAATAAAATAGTAGCATGTGTAACAACAGCATGATTTTACTTGTGACTTGTTATCTGTCGCTGAATGGTGGCTTACAGGTACAGCAGGCAATGAAGAAAGCTAATGGAATGTTGGCCTTCATAACAAGAGGATTTCAGTATAGGAGTAAAAAGGTTGTTCTGCAGTTGTATAGGGCTCTGGTGAGACCACATCTGGAGCATTGTGTCCAGTTTTGGTCTCCTAATTTGAGGAAGGACATCCTTGTGATTGAGGCAGTGCAGCGTAGGTTCACGAGATTGATCCCTGGGATGGCAGGACTGTCATATGAGGTAAGATTGAAAAGACTAGGCTTGTATTCACTGGAGTTTAGAAGGATGAGGGGGGGGGGATCTTATAGAAACATATACAATTATAAAAGGACTGGACAAGCTAGATGCAGGAAAAATGTTCCCAATGTTGGGTGAGTCCAGAACCAGGGGCCACAGTCTTAGAATAAAGGAGAGGTCATTTAAGACTGAGTTGAGAAAAAACATTTTCACCCAGAGAGTTGTGAATGTATGGAATTCCCTGCCACAGAGGGCTGTGGAGGCTAAGTCACTGGATGGATTTAAGAGAGAGTTAGATAGAGCTCTAGGGGCTAGTGGAGCAAGGGATATGGGGAGAAGGCAGGCACAGGTTATTGATAGGGGACGATCAGCCATGATCGCAATGTATGGCGGTGCTGGCTCGAAGGGCCGAATAGCCTCCTCCTGCACCTATTTTCTACATTTCTATGACTTGCTGCTTACAATGTAGTGGAATCTTTGATTAACAAAATTATATATTGATACGAATATTCTTTTCTTTCAGGACCCAGTGAAAGATGGTGAGCAAAAAATTAAGGCAGACTACATACAACTTTACGAAGACATACAAACTGCATTCCGTAGTCTAGAAGATTAAAATGGGTTGTCCCTGAAAATACTTGAAACAAAACCTGTATTTCCCAGTATTTATGTTTTTTTTGTTTTCTTGCATTCCTTTTGTGTTTATTTTGTTGTGTTGAATGTCTGGTTATTAATTTACCGTTCGGCCAGCCTTTGATGGATATAGTTTATTCTGAATGTGTTTGTACAAGTGTGGGGTCTGCTTACCTGTCGTGAAAACAAGTGTCAGTATTCTGTATATCTGCGATAACTGGTATTGTGTGCTTTTGATTTTCTGTAAATCACAAGTCAAGTTCATTTTTAAACCACTGCAAATGTAATTTGTCCCCCATCGAAAATAACCAGTTCACACTCTGTTGGTATTGGTGTCTCTACATGTTTTTGATTAACTCCACCTAAGTTTCAGTTTTTGACCAATATCGGAAGCTTTCTCAGTGGCATTTCCTAAGAGCATACCCTTTGCCTAGATTTTTTTTCCCCCAATGGACAACATTTTCGATTTGCACAAGTTAAATTTGGTTCATGAGTTGTGGCTGACTGGTCTGTGACTTAAACACTATACTTTAGGACAAGCTTCTTGTCGGAACTGAATGTTGGTTTCTAGTCTGTTGGTGTTACATGATCTCTAGTTCAAGATTATTATTTTGGAGATGGCCGATACAATGTCACAAATGATTGGATCGCCTCATTGCTTATGTGTCTGGTGGAAGGATCGGCTGTTTTCTATAATTTGGTTAAGCACTAATTTCTGATTGGTGAAAGGAACTTGCTGTGAGGGATAGTATGAGATTTCTAAATGTGAAGATATAGAAAGCAGAGGATAGTAGATGAAAGTCAGGATGGAGCCTTCCTCCTGGACATTTGTAAAAAAAACGAGCAGAGTTTAAAGTAAAAAATATAATCGCTAGTTAATGCGAGTGAACTTAATAGTTTCAGTGCATGTTAAAGCAATAGTTGAATATTTGAAGTCCCATACTCCCAAACAAGGTTAGCATTAGATTGGTAAAATTATTATGCAATTATTTAGTGTTCTATGAATACAGAGCATTGCAATGAATTAAAAGTTATGTCGGTTCAATAAAATTATCGACATTATGCAACTTAATAAATTGCTTTCAGTCCAGTTTTGACAACCAATTTGTATTATTCAAAGTATATGAAACAAATCTCCTTGGAACCAACTTTGAAACGTTTTAAAATGTGCAATACTTGCCATTATAAAAACGTAAGAATGTAGTCTACATTATTTTTTTAACTTGGTTGGAAGAATCTGGCAAGATCACTTTCAGTCCTATATAATTGCTTGCTGTTTAAACTTAAATGTCCACATTTTTTTCTAGAATAAGCAAGGGAAATAAAGTCCAATATGTAAATAAGTTTGGATTTGACCCCAGGTGCTTTCATGATTCTCCGCCCCCCCCCCCCC
Source organism: Raja brachyura (assembly GCA_963514005.1). The sequence goes on along the minus strand of OY740786.1, from coordinate 22,239,300 downwards.
CCTTTAAAAAAAAAAAAAATCGAAAGGCTGTTCATGCATTAGTTTCTGTGAAAATTACTTAACATTTTTGCTCTGAAAATCCTGAAAGGGAATCCAGGCAGTGGAAATCAGTCTGATCACTGCCTAGAATATTTGATGTTTGGCTGAAATGGAAAAGTGAGTGTGGCTATTGAATGTCTGCAGCAAATAAAGAACATCCTTAAGACATGGAACAGGAAAGGTGGTTTCTTCATATACAATGTTTGTAAGTGAAAAATGTATATAATTCTGATTCCCGCTGTAGTAAAACAGGTAGTCACTGCACATCAGTCATTCCCTCCTATCGACTTCATGTCAAACCCAATGCAGCAAATGACAACATGGGTGTAATTAATTATCTTGCTGTAACAGATAATAAGACTATATTTGGAATTTAAAGCAGTGATTAAGTTGTACATTGTGATTAATGTAAGGCAATAATTGAAGTTGTATTTTTTCCAGTTCACTGTTCAGGAAATGATTTTTTGTGTGCACAGAGTGGTACCGTTTTTTAAATTTAGTCATTGTTCAAAATTGTATAAAATATAAACTAATAAATTGTAATGGTGTTTAATGATTAGTAATGGTTTTTTTTAAGTGTCCTGGGCCTTTATTTACCATATTAAGACTGGGTTTTATGCTAGTAACAAGAATTCAATTGGAAGCAAAGATCCAAGGAATTAGTACAAAGGTGGGGTTTCATTTGTTGGCACGGCATCTGATACTGTAGCAATTTCGTGCAATATTCCATTTCATGTTACGTAGGGAGGCACAGTAATAGTTAGAAACATAGAAAATAGGTGCAGGAGGAAGCTATTCAGCCCTTCGAGCCAGCACCGCCATTCATTGTGATCATGGCTGATCGTCCCCTATCAATAACCCGTGCCTGCCTTCTCCCCATATCCCTTGACTTCACTGGCCCCTAGAGCTCTATCTAACTCTCTCTTAAAACCATCCAGTGGCTTGGCCTCCACTGCCCTCTGTGGCAGGGAATTCCATAAATTCACAACTCCCTGGGTGAAAACGTTTTTTCTCACCTCAGTCTTTAGTGACCTCTCCTTTATTCTAAGACTGTGGCCCCTGGTTCTGGACTCTCCCAACATTGGGAACATTTTTCCTGCATCTAGCTTGTCCAGTCCATTTATAATTTTATATGTTTCTATAAGATCCTCCCCCTCATCGTTCTAAACTCCAGTGAGTACAAGCCTAGTCTTTTCAATCTTTCCTCATATCACAGTCCCGCCATCCCAGGGATCAATCTCATGAACCTACACTGCACTGCCTCAATCACAAGGATGTCCTTCCTCAAATTAGGAGACCAAAACTGTGCACAATACTCCAGATGTGGTCTCACCAGAGCCCGAAACAACTGCAGAAGAACTTCTTTACTCCTGTACTGAAATCCTCTTGTTATGAAGGCCAACATTCCATTAGCTTTCTTCACGGCCTGCTGTACCTGCACGCCAACTTTCAGTGACTGGTGTACAAGGACACCCAGGTCTCGCTGTACCTCCCCCTAACCTAACCCCATTGAGATAATAATCTGCCCCCTTGTTTTTGCCGCCAAAGTGCATAACCTCACATTTATTTATACTATACTGCATCTGCCCACTCACTCAACCTGTCCAGGTCCCCCTGCAACCTCCTAACATCCTCTTCACAGTTCACACTGCCACCCAGCTTTGTGTCATCCACAAACTTGCTAGTGTTGCTCCTAATTCCCACTTCCAAATCATTAATATATATGGTAACAGTTGAGGCCCCAACATCGAGCCTTGTGGCACTCCACTCACCACTGCCTGCCATTCTGAAAAGGACCTGTTCACTCCTACTCTTTGCTTCCGGTCTGCCAACCAATTTTCTATCCATGTCAACACCCTACCCCCAATACCATGTATTCTAATTTTAGTCACCTGTCTCCCTGTGCGGGACCTTATCAAATGCTTTCTGAAAGTCTAGATACACTACATCCACTGGCACCCCTTCATCCATTTTACTTGTCACATCCTCAAAAAATTCCAGAAGATTAGTCAAGCATGACTTAACGTTCATAAATCCATGTTGACTTGGACTAATCCTTTTACTGCTATCCAAATGCTTCATTATTACCTCTTTAATAATTGACTCCAGCATCTTTCCCACCACCGAAGTCGGGCTATCTGGTCTGTAATTCCCCGTTTTCTCTCTTGCTCCTTTCTTGAAAAGTGGGATAACATTAGCTATCCTCCAATCCACAGGAACTGATCCTGAATTTATTGAACATTGGAAATGATCACCAATGCGTCCACTATTTCTAGAGCCACCTCCCTGAGGACCCTGGGATGCAGACCATCAGGCCCAGGGGTTTTGTCATCCTTCAGTCCCATTAGCCTACCCAATACTATTTCTCGCCTAATGAAAATTTCTTTCAGTTCCTCCACCCCCTTAGATCTTCTGCCCTCCAGTACATCTGGGAGATTGTTTGTGTCCTCCTTAGCGAAGTACCTATTCAACTTTTCTGCCATTTCCTTGTTGCCCATAATAATTTCACCCGTGTCTGCCTTCAAGGGACCCACATTTGACTTTGCTACTATTTTTCCCTTAACATATCTTTTACAGAAGCTTTTACTGTCCTTTATATTCCTGGCCAGTTTCCCCTGATACTTCATCTTTTCAGCCCGTATTGCCCGTTTTGTTTCCTTCTGTTGTCCTATGAACGTTTCCCAATCCTCTGGCTTCTGGCTACTCTTTGCTGTGTTACACATCTTTTCTTTTAGTTTTATTCTATCCCTAATTTCTCTTGTCAGCCACGGTTGCCTCCTACTCCCCTTAGAATCTTTCTTCCTTTTTGGAATGAAATGATCCTGCGTCTTCCGGATTATGCCCAGAAATTCCTGCCATTGCTGTTCCACTGTCATTCCTGCAAGGATCCCTTTCCAGTCTACTTTGGCCAGCTCCCCCCTCACGCTTTCATAGTCCCCTTTTCAACTGCATCACTGCCACTTCCGATTTAACGTTCTCCTTCTCAAATTGCAGATTAAAACTAATCATATTATGATCACTGCCTCCAAGCGGTTCCTTTACCTCGAGTTCTCTTATATCTGGTTCATTGGACAACACTAAATCCAGGATTGCCTTTTCTCTGGTCGGCTCCATTACAAGCTGCTCTAAGAATCCATCTCGGAGGCATTCTACAAACTCTCTTTCTTGGGGTCCTGAATCAACCTGATTTTCCCAGTCTACCTGCATATTGAAATCCCCCATCACCACAGTGGCATTCCCTTTCTTACATGCCAGTTTTAACTCCTGTTGCAACTTACACCCTACATCTGGGCTATTATTTGGGGGTCTGTAAATAACACCAATTAGTGTCTTCTTGCCTTTACAATTCCTCAACTCAATCCACAGTGACTCTACCACGTCAGTCCGTATGTCTTCCCTCGCAAGGGACTGAATTCCATTCCTCACCAGCAGTGCTACCCCCCTCCTCTGCCCACCTGCCTGTCCTTTCTATAGGATGTTTAACCCTGAATATTAAGTTCACAGGCCCGATCCTCCTGAACGTCTCAGTAATCCCCACAATGTCATATCTACCAACCGGTAACTGAGCCTCAAGTTCATCTACTTTACTTCTTATACTTCGCGCATTCATATACAATACTTTTAATTCCTTACGCATCTCACCTTTCACATCGATCCCTATTACACTTGGCCATACTCTCCTATCCCTTTGTGAGCTTCCTTTCCTGTAATTCTGGGGTCATTAACCATCCCTTTACTCTCTTTCCCTTTAACTCCATCGTCGACTATCTCATTTGACATACCACCACCCTTATTCAGTTTAAAACCACCCGTGTAGCAGTGGAAAACCTGCCTGCCAGAATGCTGGTCCCCCACCAGTTAAGATGCAATCCGTCCCTTTTCTACAGTTCCCCCTTACTCCAAAACAGATCCCAGTGATCTAAGAATCTAAATCCCTGCCCCCTGCACCAGTTACTCAGCCACACATTCAGGTCCCGTATCTCCCTGTTCCTGCTCTCGCCAGCACGAGGAACTGGAAGCCAACCGGAGATAACAACCCTGGAGATCCTGCTTTTCAGCATTTTTCCAAGCTGTCTAAAGTCACGCTACAGAATATTCATCCCTTTCTTTCCGAAATCGTTTGTGCCGACATGCACTACCATTTCCAGCTGTTCACCTTCGCCCTTGAGGATTTTCTGCACACTGTCCGTGACATCCTGGATCCTGGCACCAGGAAGGCAGCGCACCATCCTCAAATCCCGTCTGTTGCCGCAGAAACCTCTGTCCGTACCTCTCACAATGGAGTCTCCAACTATAATGGCGTTGCCTGACGTTGGCCTCTTTGGTTTTGGCTCAACAGCCCTTTTTGCTTCGCAAGCCAGTCCGCAGCTCAGTGTTTTAACGTCTTCTGTCCCTACAGCTTCTAAGTGGGTGAACCTGTTCACAAGAGGTACAACACTGGGGACCTTTGCATTCCAAGTTTCCCTCCCTTAAACCCCTGTCTCACGGTGCGAGTTGTCCCACGAGGTACCCCGAGTTTTCACTCGCGGTAATCCCGTACAATCAACGTAGCGGAAACGTCGGAATTCGCGCGAGCAACTTAGCGACTTGTGGTGCTAACGGTAGGTACCCGTGAAACTTGTGAACTCGTGAAAAAAATCAAACATGTTTGATATTTTCCACGAGTCAAATGTAATGTTCAAGTTAAAAATTGAAACATTTAAACTCGTTGTCATAACGTAGTGGCCCGTGCGTTTACCTTATTGATTCGTGAGTCTACCGTGGCACCGTCAATGGAAACTTTTCATTCCCCAGGTGGGAATGGAGTTACCCGAGGCCAGACTCCAATAGTAGCAGCATTGAAAGTGACAGCAGAAGGCGGGAGCAGGAACCTTCATTTGAATTTACACTGAGGTTAAATGGATTGTCATCCATGATCATAAAAAGTCGCATATTGGATGTAGTGGGTTTATTTACGGGTGACTGTGGCTACCGGTGACTGTGATCCAGGAGGAGGGGGGGGGGGGGGGGCACACTATTCACTTTCCCACAAGCATTTACCAAGATTGTCTAATATTTTGTTGACCTCATGTACATGCTTTCAATATTCACTTTACACCACGTATTGTGACTTTGTCAAGACCCTTCTGGAAGTCCGTATTCAGGTTGTTAATGTTTGCCCTCAGCATTCATTGCTTTCAGAAAGATGCTTGCTACCGACAAACTCACCACGACAATGCACAACTACCCGATACAAACAACATTAGGTTTAGATTTATTACTTTCATGTGTAAAGTTATGTTTTGCATGCTATCCAGTCAAATCAGATAATACTATACATAAATAGAAATAAACTAAATTCAAGTACATAGATCGGGACAGAAACAAAATGCAGATCTTGTCGTTCTCAATATTTTAGCGCTGAATTCCAGAGACAAAGACCAATGGCCACAATGGGGTAGAGGAGAATCGAACGGTCCCCCAACTTATGGAAGGACCATTCAAAAGCCTGATAACAGAGGGAAAGAATGCATTCCTGATTCTACTGATGCGCGCTTTTAAGCTTCTGTTTCTTCTTCCGATGGGAGCGGGGAGAGGAAGGAATGGCCCTGGTAGGAAAGGTCTTTAGTTCAGATGGCTGCTTTCCCGAAGCAGCATGAAATCGACTTGTAGTCAATGGTGGGGAGTTTGATCTGTATGATGAGACGCAGAGATGTAGAGTGGGGGTAGAGTTGGGGAAGTACCACTAGTTCCCCACACATACAGCGTCTGCTCCTGTCCCTCTGCCCCTGTTCTGCCTGTGCTTCCTACACACCCTGGCTCTTCTGTACTGTTTTGTTTTCATTATTGCTTCATACTGCACAGAAACGGGCCCTTCAGGTTGGGAACTACAGTTAGTTTGGAAATTAGCAAGCAGACAAAAATGCTTCCATGTAGCCTTCCAGCAGTGACGAGGCACCATGATCTCATGATCAACCCAATCACCGGAGCCCAACTATGGGTTTAACTACCATAGAAATTGACAAACAATCGCTTCCTTTGATATTTGAACAACAAAACTCTATTAAACAATGTAACACACAACCTTTGTATTTTAGCTTGCAGTAACATAAATAAACTTAGTTATTCAAAACACCACAGGAAAATAACTTGATTACTGCAAGGGTGAAACACCTTTTCCCCATTGCTATGATTTTCTATTAAAAAAAACTACGTTACTTCGCAAAGCAACAATCATGTTACAGCAGAATTACTGTCCTTGTTGAATGTGAGTGTCTCTGTCTCCATCTTCTCTTCAAGCCTTTAACCTATTCCTGTTGGGACCCAATACCCGTGCTCGTTCTTTCAGGCTGGGTTCGGCTTCCCAAACACTTTTCCACTTGCTGTGTGCGGCTCCCACGCTCCCGTCAAACTCACCTGCTTCTGATTCCCGCACTCCCTCCTTGATTTGGTTCCCGCACTTCCTAACCACCCCATCTAGCTGTGCTAAGTAGAAACATATAACTGCAGATGCTGGTTTATACCAAAGATAGACACAAAGTGCCCGAGTAACTCCATAGATCAGGCAGTATTTCTGGAGAAATGTTTTGGATCCGGACCCGTCTAACGAAACGACACCCACCCTTTTTCTCCACAGATGCTGCCTGACCCACGGAGTTACTCCGGCACGTTGTGTCTATCTTTTATCCAGTTGTGATGTTGCCTTCAAGTAATTTGTTTTCACTTGTACAACAACGTTCCTTGTTGATACGATATTCCCAATGTTGCTACCACTCATTGCACATGTCCCAATTTTTCAGCGCTCCTAAAGTGCAACACCTCAGACCTATCATCATTATAATTCACTTGCCCCTCCAAATATAACAAACCTTCGCCAGCTGGTCTTCTAACTACGTGATGTGCGTTTCTAACAAATCATAAGTATAACTGCTCTGGCACTGGAGGGTGCGCATTTTCCCTTTTATAGGTTATATAAATAGATGCAGCCGCGCTGAATTCTATCTTTAGCTCAAAGCCGCAGGATGGAGATGTTTTCTTTAACATTGTTGCTTTATTAAAACATACCTTCATTCACGGTTGGCTCAAGTGTAACGGGAGGGGAACTTGGTAACTCTGGAGACAAACTCGGAACATCGCAGATTACCATACCCGTGGGAACTCGCCTCAAACACTTGCACATCAACTTGGAATATCGTACACAACCACGAGTCTGTCACTCTGGGTCACTCGTGTGTCAACTCGCACCGTGAGACAGGGCCTTTACCGTCCCCCACTTTCGCTCTTCCAGTACCTTAGGTGTAACAATCTCACTGTAGGACTTGTCGAGGAACGATTCCGTTTCTCGGACAAACCTGAGGTCATCCATTTGCTTCTCCAGTTCCCCAACACGATCCCAGGACCCTGGGATGCAGACCACCAGTCCCAGTGGATTTATCATCCTTCTTTCCCATTAGCCTACCCAATACTATTTCTCGCCTAATGAAAATTTCTTTCAGTTCCTCTACCCCCTTAGATCCTCTGTCCTCCAGTTGCTGCCTTACAGGGCCAGAGACCCAGGTTTGATCCTGATCACAGATGCTGTCTGTACAGAGTTTGTATGTTTTCCCTGTGGGTTGTAAGTAGGTTTTCCCCGGATGTTCTGGATTCCTCCTACATTCAAAAGACGTACAGGTTTGTAGGTCAATTGGCTTTGGTAAAATTTGTAAATTGTCCCTAGTGTATAAGATGGGGCTAGTGCATGGGTATCGCTAGTCGGCAGGGGCTTAGTGGGCCGAAAGCCCCGTTTCCGCAATGTATCTCTAAACTAAACTGAAATTAGGTAAGCGGGGTTTGTTTATAGTACTGGCTTGCAACCACTGGGTGTGGAAAAATTGAGCTATGCAGCCCAGGGGCTGTATTAAAAGGCCACAGGTGTTTTGATCCTAGTGCCGCAGTAAGTGCACAATTTTAATAGGATGAAGCTGCCTTGGAAAACAAATTCAAGGGGAGGTTTGGAAAGCATCCACCTTTTTGATCCATAAATGTCCTTCGTAGCCTAAAAATATGGGTTCTTCTCCCCAGCTCGACTGCCGACCATATAGGAGCTGGTCATATAATCCTGTGTTTAGAAAACACCCCTCTAAGTCTTTCCTATCCATGTAGCGGTCACCATTATACCCACCTTTACAGCTTCCTCTGGCAGCTAGTCATGACTGAAGGTTTAAGATGATGGAAGAGAAAGCCATCATCTTAAACAACAGTGGATCAGAACTATAGTCATCTCTGGACTATCATGGAGTTTCTCAGGCTGAAGAACAGAGAAATGCATTTGCATTTAAGCCCAAAAAAAGCTTAATGGGAGAACACACGATCCAAGCCTGGATGGCAAGTTCCAATAACGCATTGGCTTACCTGGATCATCAAGAACAACTTGGACATGGATCATCTCACCAAACATGCCCACATAAAAACCTAAATAACCCTTTTGCAATCCGTGCTCAAGCGAGCGTAACCTGCACGAGATAGCCCAGCTGTCAGTGGTTGTAGTAGCAAGCAGGAGCAGAAGATTAATCCATTCCATTTTATTTCCAGGGGCAGGTATAAATACCCGAGATTGAAAATAATTTATCTACTTTCAATATGAATTTTCCTGCTTTAACAGTGAGAAATTGCTGAACAATGCAAGGTTGTGAAATTTTCAGGGCTGGCTAACCTTTGTGATGTTGTTAAATGCCATAAGCTTTTTGTTTTCAGCATCTAATACCGTCATGACTGAGTCACATTAGCTGAACATAGGAAGGAACATAAATACTTTATTGTCACGTGACTAGGCACAGTGAAATGTATACAAATAGTAGCCACCTACGGCACTGACAAAGTTGCAAATCGATTTTCCCCAGCGATTTCTTCTCCTCTCCCCCCCCTATTGTCCATTGTTCTCCCCCATCTCTCTCATAGCGGTGTCCCCCCCCCCCCACCCCCGGTCCTCCATTGTTCTTCCCCTCCCCCCTCACGGTGGTCCTCCACGCTCTCGTTGATCCGCGAAGCTTCACCAGCGTCGAAGCCCCATCGCCGCGAGGCTTCACCGCCCCCGGGGCCTCACTGCTGTTGACGCCGCATTTCACGCCTCCGTGGTACCAACCCGGGCCCCAGCCGCTTAATGAACATTAACCGTCTTGCTCAGTATTTGCAGCAAACAACTACTTTCACACACAAGAACTTACAAAGCATTAGGATAGGCCATACTTGGATGCTATGTACAGTCTTGGTTAGTATGTTTATAGGGTGGCGGTAAGTCCATTGGAGAGGGTGCAGGGAAAATTCACTTCGCTTGGTTTGGAATTAAATGAATTGTCTTCAATGACTAGTTGTGATTTATTTTTGGTCTCCTGGGGCCTGTATCATGATTCGAAAACTGATTGGTATTAAAATGGAGTCTTAAGCTAGTAACATGAGAAGGTAATCAATTGAAGCAAAGATCGAAGTAACAAGTGCTAAGAGATGGGGTTTCATTTGGTAGCTTAGTGCCTGATGATTTTGTAGCAATTTCCTGGAGTGTTCCATTACGCAAGTAGGTGTTTTTTATTCTCTCACCACAAGAAGTGAACAGAGGAGATTCACTGAGAAATCACTGGGAAATTCAGAAAGTTGCTGGATTTGGAGTATTTTGCTTACTAGTGTTTGTTTTCCCAAGAGGCAAGGAGGCTGAAAGGTGACCTGATAAAGATATCCAAAATTGACTGAGATTGATGAGGGAGATCATGGTGAGGGTATCGTAAACAAGAGGACTCAATCTGAGGGGAAAGTCATTCACACTGAGTGCGGATGGAGCGTGGAATGTGCCGTTTGAGGGTACGAGTGCTCTCAGAACATTTGACAAGCATCTAGACAAGAACTTGAATGTCCAACACATAGAAGTCGATGGACGTAATGCAGGTAAATGGGACTGGTGTAGATAAGTAAAAAGGCCAGCAAGACTGAAGGAAAGGTGCTGAAGGGCCTATTTCTGTTCTGTATGACTAATTTTATTATTGCAGCTTTCTTTGATTCAGCCAAGCAATAAGCCTCTGTGTTTAAATATAGGAGCAACAAGAAATAAAATATTTCTGTATAGATTTCTACCTATCGGTCATGATGGATAATTTACATGCCTAAATATTCTTAAAACGAATTAAACCAATATGTTTTCATCCTAAGAAGAAACAGGCAGGGTGAACATGAACTGTGTCATTGATTTTAGCCATGAAATTAATAGCACAGCTTTTCCATTAGGATAACGGCAGCACAGTTGTGTAGCTGCAAAGAAGATTCATTGGCTTCTGTAAATAGCCCCTAGTGTGTAGGGAGCGCATACGAAACTGGGATAACATCGAATAATGTGAATGGGTGATTGATAATCGGCATGGGCCCGGTGGGCACGAGGGCCTGTTTCCATGCTTTCAATTTAAAAAAAACACTAAAACAGCTCACATCAATGAATAGATAAGATTCTATTAGCCAGCCAGACTACAAATGTATGTGCAAGCAAACACATTATTTCGCTCTTCTACACGGATTTTGCTCATAAACAACATGAAATTGTGGGGCTTCACCGTTGACACTGGGAAATATTCTCTGCTCTTTCAAAGATCTTTATATCACTAAATGTTAAACGATACCGAACTAGTTCGTTTCCAGCTCTGAGGTAGAGTAGCGACAGAACCTTTTTAAAAAAGAGACATTTTATTGGTTCATTGAGAGGCATAACAACAAAGACAAGGGGAGGGGACTGGAGTGGATAGGGGGAGGGGTTGTGGTGAGGATAAGTGCTGAGATTTGGCCAGGAATGTGAAATAAGGTGAGGTCTTATCTTTTTACAAGTTCTTCTAGTGGTGAAAATGATAGTTAAGGTATACACGTCTGTTCCTCCTGCAGGATGTGAAAAGTCAGGGAGACTTCCTATATACTTGAGAACTACACCAATGCAAAGTGCATCCAGCTGCAGCTCCTGACTAACTGCCTGAATAACTTTAGGATCATCTTAGGAATAGGCAAGCGTAATGGATAGGATCCATAGTTATACTGAATGGTCACACATAATGCACAGACAGAAAGTTGATGGGTGACCGATGGGTGAAAGGACAGAATGTATTCAGCGAGCTCAACTCGCATGCAGTACTGAGGGTGTGTCACACTCTGGGAGGGGCAGTACTGAGGGAGTGCCACCACTATGGGAGAGGCAGTACTGAGGGTGTGCCACCACTATGGGAGAGGCAGTACTAAGGGTGTGCCACCACTATGGGAGAGGCAGTACTGAGAGAATGCCACACTGTGAGAGGGGCAATACTGAGCGAATGCCACACTGTGGGAGGGACAGTACTGAGGGAATGCCACACTGTGGGAGGGGCAGTACTGAGCGAATGCCACACTGTGGGAGGGGCAGTACTGAGGGAATGCCACACTGTGGGATGGGTAATACTGAATGAGCACCTCAATGGAGGATGGGTAGTTCTGAGGGAGTGCCACAATATGGTGGGGAAAAGCTGAGGGAATGCCACACTGTGGGGAGGACAATGCTGATAGTACATTGCACTGTGGAAGGGGCAGTACTGAGGGGGTGGTGTGCACGGGGGGGGGGGGAGGCAGTCTTGAGGGAATGCTGCACTGTGGAGGTGCAGTATTTGCGGGAAGGGCATTGGCGAGGGAATTCCTCAATGTGGGATGGACAGTACCGGGGGGAGTGCTGCCTGTGGGAGGGACGGTATTGGGGGAGTAATTTTTCTACTTACTACTTATATGCTGAAATCTATCAGTATTTTCAGCATCTGTGGGGATAAATCAGTACTGGTCTGAAAAATGCACTGTGCTACATTTCCATCAATTTTCTTCCCCAAATCAAATTGTATTTATTTTCCAGCAAATGAGCTCCCTCAAATTCGCACAAAATGAGGTTATCCACTCAGTGAGCTGAAAATTATTTAGCAGATAGCCACACGATGTGTTGGTATTCAAGTGTAAGACTCGAGAGACTCGGTGAACAAAACATATTACAACAACATGGGTTGAGGATTGATTAACAGACAGCTGGAATACATGGGTCGTTTTCAGGATGGAACAATGCAGTGCCAGGGAGTGGCAAGTTTAAAATGCAGGATTCTGCCATTTATTAACTACAGTGGCTGCAGTGTGCACCATCTATAAAATGCATTGCAGTTACTTACCCATGCTATTCCGACAACAGCCAAAAAAAACCCACTGGAGGAGACAAAATGTGTATGAAGGAAATGCACATGCTGGTTTAAACCAAAGATATGACACAAAATGCTGGAGCAATTCAGCGGGACAGGCAGCATCTCTGGAGAGAAGGAATGGGTGTTGCTTCGAGTGAAGACCCTTCTTCAGACCACAAACAAACCATTGGAGGAACTCAGTGGGTCAGGTGGTATCTATGGATGGAAATGGACACTTGGCGTTTCGAGTTAAGACGCTTTCTCTGGACTGGAGCTAAGGATAGCCAGTATAAAGAGGTGAAGGGGTGGGGAAAGAACTGGCACGTGATAGGTGGATCCAGGTGAGGCATGGTGTATTAATGGATGGGATTGAAAAGTTCAATGATACTTTATTGTCACATGTACCTAGACACAGTGAAATGCTTTGTTTTGCATACAAACCAGTAAAATCACACAGCAGACCTCACCTAGGCAGTACACAAGTATCACCATGTTTCTGGCACCGACAAAGTTGAAAAAGTTCACTGAAAAATCCTCAGGTGGGGGAGACTGGGGTAGAGTTAACAACAGAGGCTGGGATGTAATTGCTGGTGTTAACCAGAGAATGCAGAAGATGGAATCTGATGTGAAAGGAAGATGGAATATGGGACCAAGTAGAGGAGAAGGAGTGGGTAGATTGGAACACAGGAACAATGGAAGGGAAGGTAGCTGCTGAACCATGTAGAAACAAGGACCTGCAGATGCTGGTTTACCAAGGAAAGACACAAGATGCTGGGTCAATATCCAGTAGCATGGAGCACAAGCCGACCGGAGACCCTTTTCCGCTGCAGCCTTCATCCTCCACCTGTTCTACCATTGAGGTCTTGGTTGGATTGCCAGAGACCTCCCCCTCGACCTTACCACCATGGGTGGCCCTACCAGGAGCATAGCTCCAGATGGCATCGCTCTCAGGATCTCAGGTCCACACAAACTTCTCCACCTCAACAAGGGGACAATCCACGGAGAAGTTCATTGTGGTAGGGGCAGGTAAGTTTGCAATGTTTAAAAGACACTTGGACAGATACATGAATAAGAAAGGTTTGGAGGGATATGGGTCAGGCGCAGGCAAATGGGACTAACTCAGTTAGGCAACTTGGTCGGTGAGTTGGGCTAAAGTGTTTCCATGCTGTATAACTTTCTGGCGTTACATTGAAGTGGAAGAACGCTCCTATTGCCTGCCTCTTGGATGAAGAAAGGGGAGGGGAGAGAGAGAGTACAATGCTTGGGCATTATATGCTTCTGGCTCAGGCAAGGTGGGATTGATGTTGACTACTGTGTCCATATTCACATTGCTTGTTAACTCTTGTTAAGGCTTCCACTTGGGATGAGTATGTTTGAGATGCCAAAGGAAGACCAGGCCTTTCCTGGAGGGTGGAATATTGACTTGACAAAAGTTGGATGCCAATCCCACATTTGTACCAGGCGACTGAATAAAAGATGAGTGGATATTTTTTTATTTCACAAATTGCTTGGATGGTTTTGAAGCCCATTGAGTAAATCTTATACAGTACTGGAAAATCCTCCAAGCTAAAGTTGCTTTCAATGCACACCCGATGCCAAACAAAAGCAAATTAGACACTGCTGAAAATTTCAGTTTACATGGATAGGAAAGGTTCAGAGGGATATGGGCCAAATGGCAGCAGGTGGGACTAGTATAGATTGCACCTTGGTCGGCATGGGCAAGCTGGGCTGAAGGGCCAGTTTCTGTGATGTATCAGTCTATGACTCTCTCTGCATCTTCCCCAATACTGATACTTGACAGATTTACAATGTTTACTGTGTGCAGTAGGTTTTTGTACAGGTAAAACAAATCTGCATTATTGTGACTCAGTTATCTTATAATACTCACATTGCAGTTTTCACAGTTGAATTGCTTTGGCACAACATAAATCGGCTTTTAAATAACATCTTGTTAAAATTAATTAATCAGTTTGAAAGGAATTGAAACATTTTCTATTCAAAAGTAAGGAAAACGGTTGTAGTCACATCTGTTTAAGAAATAATTGAAAGTGTAGCCTCAGCAGGCAACATCAAGTTATTCTATCACAACAAATAATAAATGAACCTAATGCTGTCTTTCACGGTGGTACTGGATGAAGTGAAAGTAAGAGCTGTCACCCATCAACCCTGATCTACCTGAACTCACCAAACCTTACAGGAAGCAGCAGCACTGCTCTGAACTTTGACCCTGAAAACCTCCCTCTTTAACTTTCAGCGGCTTCCATGTTAATCAGGTTTTACATGATTGCTGCTGTGCGAACAAATATCAGCACCGACCGGCAAGGTGCAATACTGCCCAGGTAACTAGAAAGCACTTTGTTGAATGTTTTATCGTCAATTTGCAGTTTTGAACGGCTTAATGCGTGGCTTTCAGGTGTTCACTTTGTAAACCTGCTTTAGCCTGAAGCTGAAGGGAAAGAATCCTCAATGCAGACCGTCTTGTTTTTTGTGTGAGGTTGTTGCGTCCTTGAATCTGTTCAAGGCTACAGTAGCTGCAATTCATATCTGCTGTAAGCTGTTTGATAATAGTTGTCTGGAATTGGCTTTGTGAGGACGAGCTCCTCCGTGATCAGGGATCAATGAAATAGTGGAGCGATTGTTCTGAAATCCAGGTGGATAATGGACCTGCTACTCCATGCATCAGCCCCTCAGTATAAACACTCTCTCCCATGGCTGGTGAATACAGTTTACATCATGTGGTTCTGAAAATTATTGAGCTGGCAGTGTGGTAAATGTGATATTGGCGTGCACAGCTGAGCGCAAAGAATGCTTTACTCTTTGTAACTATTGTAGCATGCAGTTAGAAATGACTTTTATTCATTTCCATGTTTTAAATATGGTAGAACTGAAACCAAAGGAGCTGCTGCTGGGTAGTTGATGAAATGCAAAAAAAAGATTTATTTTGTTAAATGATGGGACGGATTTGTGTGTGTGTTGTGCGCAGAACAAACAACAATCTGTAACTGCCTTGTGCAAGGTTCTGTATCTGTTTTGTTTGTGTTTGTCTTCTATAAAATCTAATCCATTCTCTGATTCAAACTGGGTCAGACCCCATCCATCATTCCCCTCACAGTAGACTCCTGGCCAAACCCCCCCCCCCTGGTCTGTGGTGTGCATGTGTTTAAACGATATTCCTAGGAATCATCCTCTGCAATACAAGGAACAAACCTGTTGAGGAATGGGATTGTTCAGTCTGTATTTGAATGTGTGTGATATAATGTGGTGCATCCGCCAGTGTACATCACTGTGGCTTTACTTGATCTCGCCAGCTGCGGGAGCTTTTGATGGCCCCGATTGCGGATGGTTCGTCAGCCCCCGACTACGGGAGAATAAAGAGGGAGAAGATTGTTGCTTTTCACTTAGTTTGGCAACTCAAATTTCACTGTGCCTTAACAATAAACTGACCTTGAAACCTTGAACCTTGAAGTCAAATTGAGTTTATTGTGATATGCATGAGTGATGAGGCACAGGTATAATGGAGATCTTGCTGCAGCGGCATCACAGGCACATAGACGCACACAAATATAAAATATACATGGATTACACATTAAATTTCTAAAAGAACCAATAGAAAAAGAAAAAAAAAATAGAAAAGAGTCAAATGCCCAGCAATTTGAAGCTGCTGGCTCTCAATCACCAATCCTCCAAAGGATAATAATACACATGGTCTCCAGACTTCTCCTTTCTTATTGAAGTCAATGATTAGTTCCTTTGTCTTGCTAGTGTTAAGCAAGAGGTTGTGTGGCAGCACCATTGAAGGGTCTCGACCCAAAACGTCACCTATTCCTTTTCTTCAGAGATGCTGCCTGACCCGCTGAGTGGTTACTCCAGCATTTTGTGCCTATCTTCGGTGTAAACCAGCATCTGCAGTTCCTTCCTACACATGTTCTTTCTCTCTCATGTACACTCACTCATCACCACTGGTACTTTGCCATCCATAGCAGTGTAATTGACAGATTTATAGATGGTATTGGAGCAGTGCTTAGCCACGCAGTCATGGGCATAAAGAAAGTCGAGCAGAGATCTGGGCATGCAGCCTAGATGTGCACCTGTGTTGATGATCAGTGAGTAGGAGTGGTGTTACCGATACACACTGATTGAGGCCTGCCAATGAGGAAGTCAAGGATCCAGTTGCAAAAATAAATATAGAGACCCAGGCGTTGGAGCTTCATGGTGAGTTTGGAGTGGATGATTGCATTGAATACCGAGCTGTAGTTGATGAACAGCAAGCAGTCTGAAGTATGTGTTCCTGTTATCCAGATGGTCCTGAACAGAGGGCAAGACCAACAACATCATCAAGGATGAGTTGCACCCTGGACACTCCCTCTCCCCTCCCTCTCCCATCGGGTAAAATGTATAGAAGTGTGAAAACGCACACCTCTAGAAACAGAGACAGTTTCTTCCCAGCTGTCATCAGGCAACTAAATCATCCTACCACAAATAGAGAGCAGACCTGAACTGCTATCTGCTACCTCATTGGTGACCCTCCGACTATTTTTTTTTTTTTTTTTTGTTAGAAGTAAGTACAATAGTGTGGTACTTGAGTACCTAATACACACATACATATTTCCATTCTTGTACAACTTTGTATTTTTAATTTAATAATAAAAGAACAGTGAGAAAAAAAAGAAATAAAGAGTGTCGGAATAGATAGACAAGTGAGTAGAAAAAGATAGCAAAAGAAATAAAGGACAGAAATGAGAAGCTAAAAAGATGAGAAGATAAAAAGGAGACCGAGTCTTTAAGAATTGGTCTACATTACCTAGTAGGAGGAATCTCATTTCTTCAAGATGTAGCGTTTGCGACATATTTGAAATCCACATTTTGAATGTTGGCGTGGTTGCGTTTTTCCAAAATTTGAGTATAAGTTTTTTTGCTGTTATTAAACCGTAATTAAGAAAAGCTTCTTGGAATATAGTTAGTTTACTTCCCTCTTCCATTGATCCAAAAATAATCATTTCTGTATTGGGGTTCAATTTTGTGTTAAATAGCTTTGTAAAAATTCCAAAAATTTCATTCCAAAATTTATGCAGTTTTGTACAAGAGACAAAGGAATGTGCTATAGTGGCATTTTGAGTTAGACATTTGTCACAAATGGGGGAAACATTTGAAAATATTTTATTCAGTCTAGTTTTCAAATAATATAATCTATGTTTTTTTTTTATTGAATTAGGTTACGTCTTACATTAATTGAACATTTATTTACATATAATAGATTTTTTTTCCCATCTATCGTTCGGAATTTTTATCAATAACTCTTGTTCCCAGTCCCTTCTAATTGCCTCTGTTGTTGGTGTTTCTATATTTAGAATTAGATTATATAAGTATGATATTAAATTCTGCCTTTCTATTCATTCCTTCCTCTAATAAATCTGGGGTTAGAGTTTGATATCCTTGTATATATTTTTTCAAATAATCTTGAATTTGAAGATATGTGAAATATTGATTACTTTTCAAATTATATTTTAGTTGTAATTGTTGGAATGATAAAAGTTTCCCCATTTCATACATATCTCCCATCATTTTAATTCCTATTCTTTCCCAATGGAAAAGAATAGAGGGATTATTAGCTATTGGAGAAAGAAGCGATAATTTCCTTAATTTTAAAGTTCATTTTATTTGTTTTCAAATTCGTATTATACTGTGAATAATTGGATTCTTCTTATATATTATATTGTTCAGTTTCATCGGGGAAAGAAGGATCGCTCCTATATTATAAGGGGAACAATCCTCTTTCTCCATTCTTATCCAATCTACCTGTTGGGCAGAACTGTCCAACCAGTAGATTATATTTTTAATATTCACTGCCCAATAGTAATACAACCCTCGCACTATCTTTGATCAGACTTTGCTGGCTTTACGTTGCACTAAACATTATTCCCTTATCATGTATCTATATACTGTAAATGTCTTAATTATAATCATGTATTGTCTTTCCGCTGACTGGTTAGCATGCAAAAAAGCTTTTCACTGTACACTTGACAATAAACTAAACTGAACTGAAAGCCAGTGAGATGGCAAATGCCATTGACCTGTTGTGGCAATGGGCAAATTGAAGTGGATACAGGTCAATTCTGAGGCAGGAGTTGATTTGCGGCATAACCAACATCTCAAAGTACTTTGTTACTTTGTACTTTGTAAGTTCTACAAAACAGTTATTATCAAGGTATGCTACTTTGCTCTTCATTAGCATTGGGATGATAGGGGTCTCGAAGCAGTAGCCAATTCTCAGATTGGAGCAGGGAGAGATTAAAGATGTCCACAAAAACTCATGCTAGCGGATGCTCACAGGTTGTGAGGACATGGCCAGGAACTCCACCTGTGGTTTTCTGCAAGTTCACTCTCAGGAAGGCTGAACTGATGTCCGCAACAATACAGCTGCACCCAAGGGTGTTGGGGCGGTGACTTCATTCTGGTGTTTAAAACCAGCATGAAATGCAATGAGCTCACAGGTGAGGGGTGTGTTGTCAGCAATCTGGCCTTGACTTTGCTCTGTAGCATGAAAACATTGCCACAATTAACCAATTGCTGTGTGATTAGTTTGGACTCTAGCTTGGGAAGGTACAACAGATAAAAGCAGATTATAAGGTTTTCTATATATGTCAAAAAGAAAAGAACAACAGAGGTTAATGACTGTACTGAGAAGTGTGGGGAATAAAGGAACAGCACAGAAGAATGGAGAACTCTCCCCACTCAGTCTTTCTCCCACCACGCCCCATCTTCTGCATGTCCTTCTCTTCCCTGTGCCCCGACTGGACTCTCATCCATTTCTCCTGTTCCCCTTCCACCAACATTCCTTCCCCTGTCTTCACAATTCTCAACTCTTCTATCTTTATCTCACAGCTTTAGTCTTTTCAGCTCTGGCCTTTGTCCATCCATCTTCCTATCAACCTTTCACTTGCCAGACTTTGTCCTGCACCTTCTCTCCTCTAGTTTTCTTATCCCGCTCCACCACCACAATCAGCGTAAAGCAGAGTCCCGACCCCAAAACATCATCTATCATTGTTCTCCAGAAATGCTGGCTGACCCACTGAGTTACTCTGGCACATTATGTCTTTTGTTTTTAATAGCATAGAAGACACAAAAAACTACTCGGAATTGGGACTGCGCATCCAGGGTGAATGTGGATCTCGGAGATTTTTGTGTGTTGTAAACTTAGTATTAGAGACATTCATGAGCCCGAAAGCCACTGATGACCTGAGTTCTGTTTTTTTGTTGGAAGCAGCTACAGAGACAGTCGATGCACTGGTAGTCACTTTCCAAGATTCCACAGGTTCTAGAATGGGTTCTCCAAACTGGAAGTTGGCAAATGGTAACTCCATTGCTGAAGCAAATATGTAAACTATCCGCTCAATCATCGCTGTACACCTCCGCTCAGTCCACCTTAACCTACCGGATCTCCTGGTTGCTCAGCACTTTAACTCCCTCCTCCCATTCCCAATCCAACCTTTCTGTCCTATGCCTCCTCCATTGTCAGAGGCCCAGCGCAAATTGGAGGAACAACACCTCATATTTTTTGCTTGGGTAGCTTGCACCACAGCAGTATGAACATTGACTTCTCTAACTTCAAATAGCCCTTGCTTTCCCTCTCTTTCCATCCCCTCCCTCTTCCCAGTTCTCCCACCAGTCTTACAAATCCAAGTACATTCTATCTCTGTCCCGCCCACTCCCCTGACATCAGTCTGAAGAAAGGTCTCGACCCGACACATCACCCATTCCTTCTCTCCAGAGATGCTGCCTGTCCCGCTGAGTTACTCCAGCATTTTGTGTCTACCTATGGAAACTATAGACTGGTTTGTCTATGGAAACTACAGACTGGTTAGACTGGTGGAGAAAATGCTGGAGATTGTTTGTAAGAAAATGGAAACAAGATGCTTAGAGGTTACAAAGATTGAGACAACTCATTGTGGGAATTTAAAAGGGAAGTCTGTTTGGCAGATTTGAGGGGGGACTATAGTGGTAAGCGCTGATGCTCATGATACCCATCAGTGAATTTGTATAACCCATCAGTATAATCCATCCATGTTTCTTGACACTATAAACGTTGGTGGTAATAAGGACCATGAGAAGAATCCAGAAGTTTTAGATTGTTAAGGTGAGGATATGGCAGATGGCACATAGGGACAGTTTAGGAGGAGTTTACATGGTTTTGTGCTGAAGAAATCCTATCTCTCCAATCTGAGTGTTTAGAGGAAGTAAGTAACAAAATTGATAAAGGCAGGGCAATAGAAATACTTTATGTGGAATTTAGCAAGGTTTTGTACAAGTTCCTCATAGTAGGCTAGTCTTGAAGGTTCTGGCACGTGGGACTTAACGTGTGTTGGCAAACAAATATGGTGTGTTGACAAACTAGGTCCAAAATTGGTTTAGTGATAAGAGACAGTGGGGAGTCGTTAAGGGTTGTTTATCCGACTGAAAGTCTGTAAGCTGGTTCTTGGGACAGGTAAGAGAGGAGATTGCAGGGGTCTTGACAAATATCTTCGTATCCTCTCTAACCATTGACGAGGTCCAAGAGGACTGGCGAAGAGCCTTTGTTTAAGAAGGGAAATGGGGATAATACAGGAAATTAAGGACTGATGAGCCTCCCATCAGTGATTGAGAAGGTTCATAGGAACAGGATTCATACACATTGGGATGAGACCATTTAGGGATAGTCAACATGGCTTTGTCCACGGCATGTCCAGATTAAACTCCATCTTCCTTTTCTCTGCCCATATTTCCAACTGGCATACTAAGCAATGCCCTATAAAACCTTCTTTACCATTCTCAAATCCACAAATTATTTTGTTAAAGAAGGAAGTGCAGATGCTGGAGAATCGAGGGTTACACAAAAAGCTGGAGAAACTCAGCGGGTGCAGCAGCATCTAAGGAGCGAAGGAGATAGGCGACGTTTCGGGTCGAGACCCTTCTTCAGACTATTTTTTGTCATCTCCAAACTTACTAATAAGCCCATCTAGATTTTCATTTGTTACCAGCCAATGTCCCAAATGTCCCAGTGTACCTGCAATGTGGTTTGATGTGTTCTGTAGATGTAATTGAATCTTTGGAATACTTTGTAATATTGGTTAGCTTTCAATGGTTGGTTAATTTGGAACCTGATTTCACCAATTAAATAGATGCACTTGACCCATATACAACCATATAACATATAACAATTCCAGCACGGAAACAGGCCCTCTCGGCCCTTCCAGTCCGTGCCGACCATTCATTTTCCCCTAGTCCCATCTACCTGCACTCAGACCATACTCCTCCATTCCCTTCCCGTCCATATACCTATCCACTTTACTTTTAAATGTTAAAATCGATCCTGCCTCCACCACTTCTGCTGGAAGATCATTCCACACAGCCACCACTCTCTGAGTAAAGAAGTGCCCCCTCATGTTACTCCTAAACATCTGTCCCTTAATTCTCATGTCATGCCCTCTTGTTTGAATCTTTCCTACCCTCAACGGGAAAAGCTTATCCACGTCAACCCTGTCTATCCCTTTCATCATTTTAAAGACCTCAATCAAGTCCCCCCTTAACCTTCTACGCTCCAAAGAATAAAGACCTAACTTGTTCAACCTTTCTCTGTAACTTAGTTGCTGGAACCCAGGCAACATTCTAGTAAATCTCCTCTGTACTCTCTCTATTTTGTTGACATCCTTCCTATAATTAGGCGACCAAAATTGTACACCATACTCCAGAATTGGTCTTACCAATGTCTTGCACAATTTTAACATTACTTCCCTACTCCTATATTCAATGCTCTGATTTATAAAGGCCAGCACACCAAAAGCTTTCTTTAGCACTCTATCTACATGCGATTCCACCTTCAGGAAACTATGCACAGTTATTCCTAGATCCCTCTGTTCCACAGCATTCCTCAATTCCCTACCATTTACTATGTACGTCCTATTTTGATTTGTCTTGCCAAGATGTAGCACCCCACACTTATCAGCATTAAACTCTATCTGCCATCTTTTAGCCCACTCTTCCAAATGTCCCAAATCTCTCTGTAGACTTTGAAAATCTACTTCATTACCCACAGCACCCCCTATCTTAGTATCATCTGCATACTTACTTATCCAATTTTCCACCCCATCATCCAGATCGTTGATGTACATGACAAATTGGGTAGAATTGTTATTTGGAGCGAATATCCTTGGTTATTACTCCTCTCACTGATGAACTATGAAGAAGGGTCTGGATCCAAAACATCACCTATTCCTTTTCTCCAGAGATACTGTCTGACCCACAGAATTACTCCAGTTTTTTGTGTCTATGAATTCTTTGACGTCTATACTGATGTTATTAATTGTATTTTATTGCATGTATGTTCTGGCAGTTTAAAGCTGGTGTTTCACTTGGGGTTAGGACAGGAGAACATATGCATTTTGATCATATTCATGAACAGAATGATTGAACTTCCCTGAGGTAATTGAATAAGTCACAACTCTCTATAAATCTGACGAAAGGTTCTTGACTTGAAACATTAATTCTGTTTCTCACTCCGCAGATGCTGCCTGACCTGCTGAATGTTTGCACATTTCCTGTCCTTATTGCAGTGAAGGAAGGTCATTCATCATTGTCCAGTTTTTTTTAATGTTCTGATATGGCTTTTACTGCTGATGGACTGTGCGGGGTCCAAGTGGGACCAAGTGGTTTAAATCTATTGTTAGACATAGACATTTCTGCCAAGATTCTCGAAACAGTTGAACATATAATTCCAGTCCTTTTTAGTGTGGAGTCAGTTTCCTAATCTGAGTGGTGATTCAGGTTCTTTATTTCATTTCCACATTCTTTGTGTTTCTAGCATGTGAGGCCTGTAGTAATTGGAGCCCTGTAGCATGGTACACCAGAATTACGACAGAGATCGGGGAGTAAATACACATGAAATGGATAACCGATTATCTCATGAGAATGGCCCGTTGGCAGGGTAAGGAAAATTCTGCACTGCAAACTGATATCTACCAATTTATATTAATTACATGCCAATCAGTTTAATTTTAGTCTTTATAATTTATCAACTGCAAATCAATATAGTTACAAATGCTCACCTTGTTTAGTTAATTGATGAGTTGAATGACTTATCATTTATGGCGGTACAGTGACGCAGCTGTAGAGTTGCTGCCTTACAGCGCCAGGGACCTGGGCTCGATCCTGACTATGGGTGCTGTCTTTATGGAGTTTGTACATTCTCCCTGTGACCGGGTGTGTTTTCCCCGGTTTCATCCCACACTCCAAAGACGTACAGGTTTGTAGGCTAATTGACTTTGTTAAAAATTGTAAAATTATCCCTAGCGTGTAGGATAGTGTACGGGGTGATTGCTGGTCGGCGTGGACTCGGTCGACCAAAGGGCCTGTCTCCATGCAGTACCTCTAAAGTCTAAAGTATAGTAAAGAAATGACAATATTGATGAAGATGAATTGATTTTTGTTAGCAATAAAATTATTTCCTTAAGTTTATTCCGTGTGCTTAAGCCTCAATGCACTGACATTTTCTGAAGAACTAGTGTAGTGCCCCTAGTAGCTGTTAGACTGTAATAACTTCATGTGTTTTACAATGAATTACAAACTCACTGGTCCCATCAATTGCAGGTGGAAACCTAGCCATTGTAGTTCAGGCCAATTTTGGATCTAGTTTGCCAACACACCTTGTGTCCCATGTGCCATAACCATTTTTCTTCTATGTCTGCTAGGTTTTCCCAAAGTAACAGTTTTTTGCCTCTGCCATTTCTCCTTCCCCTCTGTAAACTCTTGATAGACATATATAACATTTTGAGAGGCATAGATAGGTTAGACAGTCATAACCTTTTTCCCAGGGAAATGACCTACCCTAAAGGGCACAGCTATAAGATATGAGAGGAAAAGTTTAATGGAGATATGTAGCACAATTTTTTTTTTGAATATATTTTTATTAGAGGCCATACATAATACAAATAATATAGCATTTTTTTCCAAATATAGTTGATACATCTTTCCAAAATTATATAAATGTTAACAAAATATATATATTGGCCTCACTTTTTTTTATAGAGTGAAAAAAGTATAAAGAAAGAATAGTGAATAATTATAAGAGTATGATTATAGTTGATTAATATAAAGAGAGAGAAGAAAAAAAATAAAATAAAATAAAATAAAATAAACAAAAACAAAAAACAAAAAAATAAAAAATAAAAATAAAAATACTTGTGGAAAAGAAAACGGTATACAACTTATCAATGAGTGGAACAATTTCTAATTATAATATATAGAGACAAGTATATAAATCTGATCTTAAACATTTTTGTTTGATCTTTCCACCGGGTACTCATTGAGTTTCTATGCTGAGCCCAGCTACCCCTTCATATAATCAGTGAATGGAGACCATATTTGTTCAAAAATCTCAGGTTTATCCATTAGGATAAATCTAATTCTCTCCAATTGTAATGTCTCCAACATTTCCACTGTCCACATTTTAATTGTCGGGGATAATGGTCCCTTCCAAAATTGTAATATTAATTTTTTTCCAATTATTAAACAGTAATCCAGAAAATTTCTTTGATTTACTGTTAAAATTTGATTTGAATCTAAAACCCCAAATATAATTAATTTTGAGTCAGGGCTTAATGTGATCTTTAAAACTGTGGAAATAATTTTAAAAATCTCAGTTCAATAACTTTTAAGTTTTGTACATATTACAAAACTATGATTTAAATCGGCTTCTATATGCTAACATTTATCACATAATGGTGATATAGTAGGAAAAATTCTATTTAATTTCTTTTTTGAGTAGTGTAATCTATGTATTACTTTGAATTGTATCAAAGTATGTTTGGCATTTAACGAACAGCGATGAATTCGTTGTAAGCTTTCTTCCCATAAATCTTCTGTTATAGGTAAACCAATTTCATTTTCCCATTTTTGTCGGAATAGTTCCGTTTTTGGCATTTCCCTGTCCAAAAAAATATAATATATATATGCTATTAATTTTTCTGTTGTTGGATGCTTGTTAAGTACTTCATCCAGTATACCTGGCTCTCTATTTCTGTAATTTAGCGTATTTAATTTGACATAATCTCTAATTTGTAAATATCTAAATAGATTATTTGCTTGCAGTCCGTAAATCTCTTTCAACTCCTGGAATGAGAGGAATTTCCCATTCCTGTAAAGATGTTCTATCCTTATTATTCCTAAGTTTTTCCAATGTCTAAACCCCACATCCCATGTTGAAGGTTTAAACATAGGATTATTCATAATTGGTAAACAAAGTGGTATAGTTTCTAAATGTAAAGTCTTAATGATTTGTTTCCAGGTATGTATATTATTTAAAATTATAGGGTTTTCCTTATATAATTTTTTTTGTACCACCCCAGGGGCAAGGAGTATTGTGCTTATGTCGAAAGGGAAACAATCTTCCTTTTCAATTCTTAACCAAGCTGGGTCTTGTTCCATCTGTATCAACCAATAATTAAAGTTCTTAATCTGAACTGCCCAAAAATAATATAAAAAATTAGGTAAAGCTAATCCACCATTTATCTTAGATTTACATAAGTGTGTTTTACTTATTCTATGATTTTTGTAATCCCAAATGAAGCTATTAACTATAGAATCAATTTAAAAAAAAAAAAATTTCGGAAGATATAACGGAATGGCTTGAAATAAATATAGTAATTGAGGCAGAAAAATCATTTTAATGGCATTTATTTTACCGATCATTGATATTGGTAATGTTTTCCAATATAAAATATTTGTTTTTAATTTATTTAATAATTGAGGAAAATTAGATTTAAATAAAGAATTATAAGATTTTGATACATTAATTCCAAGATATTTAATTTGATTATTAGCTATTTTAAATGGAAATTTTTGTAATTTATTCAATTTAATTCCTGTTATAGGCATAATTTCACTTTTGTTCCAGTTAATTCTATATCCTGAGAACTCACTAAATTCATTTATCACTTCAAGTACTTTAGGGATGCTAACCTCTGGTTTTGTTATATATAATAAAACATCATCTGCATATAAAGATATTTTATTAATTGTAATTTTAGTATTATATCCATAAATATCTGGTTCTACTCTAATCCTTTCGGCTAATAATTCTATAGCGAGTGCAAATAGTAACGGTGATAACGGGCAACCTTGTCTACAACCCCTAGAAAGATTGAATTTTGCTGATAACATTTGGTTTGTTAGGATTCTTGCTGTTGGGCCTGAATATAAAATTCTAACCCATTTGCAAAATCCTTCTCCCAGTTAAAATTTCTGCATTATCCTAAATAAATAAGGCCATTCAACCTGGTCAAACGCCTTCTCCGCATCCAGGGATATAACTGCTAGTTCAACATCAGTCATTCTTTTCGAGTAGATAATATTAAACAGACGTCTTAAGTTATAAGTAGAATAACGTTTAGGAATAAAACCTGTTTGATCATGATGTATTAATCTATTGATCACTAAACTTAACCGTTGAGATAAAATTTTTGTTAATATTTTTTGATCTGTATTTAAAAGAGCTATTGCTCTGTATGATCCTGGGTCTTTTGGATCTTTGTCTGCCTTAGGAATAAGTGTAATTGTGGATTCTTTTAAGGTTTCTGGAAGTTGTTCTTGTTCGTAGGCAACTTTGTACATAATTTGTAACCGTGCGACAATCAAATCATGAAACTTCTTATAAAATTCAACCCCCAAACCATCGGGTCCTGCAGCTTTACCATTCTTCAATGATCTAATTGATTCCTCAATATCTTTTGCTGATATTTCGGCATCTAATAATTCTCTACCTTCCCGATCTAATCCATTAATGTTACATTTCTGGAGAAACGTTTCTATTGTCTCAGGTTGATCCGTCACTTTTGATGTATAAAGTTTTTGATAATATTGTTGAAATCATTAATACCTTTTGGTAAAGTTAATATATCTCCTTGTTCAGATTTGACCTTATATATCATTTTTTCTTCTTCTGTTTTCCTTAGTTGCCGAGCTAACAATTTATGCGGTTTATCCCCAAATTCAAAATGTATTTGTTTGGTCTTTTGAAAAAGTTTAATAACATACTTTGATTGTATCTCATTTAATTTGTATTTTAATGTTACAATTTTATTATGTATAACCCTAGATGGAGACATAGCATTTTCCAAGTCCAACTGCCTTATTTCATTTTCCAATTTCTGTTGGATCTTTCTAATTTCTTTATTCAGATATGCCTGCGCTGAGATTGTAGCACCCCGTATAAAAGCTTTAAATGTGTCCCATAAAAGAGATGATGAAATTCCAGGTTTATCATTGGTTTCAAAAAATAATTCAATCTGTTTAACCAGATAATCTGAGCACCTTTTATCGTTTAATATATGAGGATTAAGTCTCCATTGCGAATATCCTTTAGTTATACCCTTTAAGTTAATCTTAAATGTTAATGGAGCATGATCCGAAATAATAATATTATGGTATTTTGAGTCATACGTAAATGGGACAAGTTTTGAATCTATTAGAAAATAATCTATCCTGGAGTATGTTCCAAATACCGGCGAGTAAAATGAGTATTCTCGGCCATTAGGATTAACATTTCTCCAAATATCCTTGACATTAGCTGATCTAATAAAGGAATTTATGAATTCGCTTGATTTAGAAATAACCTTCCTTTTGATTGAAGATCTGTCCAAATAATTATCCAAAGTGCAATTTAAGTCGCCCCCAATTATTAGATTGTTCTGTGTTACTGTAGGGATATTGTTAAATATTTTCTTAAAGAATAGTGGATTATCAAAATTTGGGCCATATATATTCATAAGTACAACCTTCTTCGAATATAATTCACCCATGACTATTATATATCTACCTTCTGGGTTCTCTATTATTGAACTATGTTTAAATTGAATACCTTTACGGATAAGAATGGTGACTCCACGAGATTTATGAGTGAATGATGAATGATACACCCTAGAAGTCCAATTTGCCGTTAACCTATATTGTGCTTCCTTTTTTAGATGAGTCTCTTGAAGATAGATTATATCAGCTTGTATTTTATTTAATTGCGCCAAAACCTTACCTCTTTTGATTGGTTCATTAATACCTTTTACATTCCAACTACAGAAGGTGATTCCATCACCCCCCTTTTTCTTGTTAGTGTCTTGCATTTGGATGTTATGGTGGATTATAATGAGGTAGATGTCTCAGCACATATATCCCAATTTCGCACCCTAGTTTATGATCAACTAATACTAATAACATTATTTGACATACATATCCCCTCCAGTCTACTGTATACTTCCATTCAAAAGTAAAGTAATATAATTCCACATATAATATATTAAAAAAAATATATAAAAACGAGAAAAGAAAAAGTTAGTAATATTATTGGAAAGGTGCATGAAAGAAAGAATGTCTAAAGCTACATAAAGTGGTGTTAGTGTAAGCCACACTAGCGTGGCTGTTAAACTACGGACTTCCGTGGGGAAAAAAAAAGATGTTTGTATTTCCAGTTCCGTAAATGCCTTAAGGGCAATATATTTAGGGGCGGGGTATTACATTTCCATTCTTATTAATACTTTGTTGATATAATTTGCTGTTATCATTTTAGGTTATTTAAGGAGGTATCGCATATATTTATTAATAATGGTTAGTACTGAACTAATACTATTATATATTAGTTTATTGTTAATAATCATTGAACTCTCCAAGTCCAATAATTTTACAAGTTCATCATTCTTCCTCCTTAATGCTGGTTGTGGATCGGCATCAGGTAAGTGTTGAGTATAATTCAAGTTCATTATTCTTCCTCCTCTTCTTCATCATCGTCTTCTCTCTGCGTTCCCTCTGCTTCTTCTCCTTCTTCCTCATCCAACTCCTTCTCGATTTTACGTGCGAACTCCAGAGCTTCGGTATGTTTAGTGAAGTGGTGCTCTTTATTGTCGTAGCTCACTCGTAGTGTGTCAGGATACATCAGGCCATATCTCACGCCCTTTATATTCCTGAGGATGTGCCTTGTTTCAGTAAAAAGGGCTCTTCTCCTGGCAACTTCCGCAGGATAATCTCTGAATATGCTGATCTTATCACCATCATAAAACAGATTCTGTTTGCGAATTATTATCTTCATCATATCTTCCAAAACATGATCGTAAACCACTTTCACAATCAGTTGTCTTGGTGGCGAACCCGTCTTTGGACGTCGTCTCAGTGCCCTGTGCGCTCGGCCAAGTAGGGGTGCTTGATCCAGATTCAAGACGTTCTTCAGAAGATTTGCGGCAAACTCTCTGGTGTCTTGAGCTCCCTCCTTGCCTTCACGCACACCCACAATACGCAAGTTCTTACGTCGTTGCCTTCCCTCCAAGTCAATACATTTCTCAGTTACTTTATTCAATAAATCTGTTAAACGCTTGTTCTCGGAGAGAGGTTTCTCATTCGCCTTAGCACTTGAATCCGCAATATTGGTCAGTTCCTTTATTGCTTCGTGTTGTTGATCAAGTGTTCTCATAATAGGTTCCAACTTGCGATCAACTGAGAGTTCCAAACCACCAACTTTCTGATTAACTTCATCCATCTGTTGTTTTAGATCAGCATCTGCTTTTATCTTCCATTCATCCATCATAATTTTTACTGTTGTTACAACTTCATTTTTCAACTCCTCTTTAACTTGTTCTTTAAATATTTCAATATCAACTCTGAGCAGCTTAAATTCTTCCTTATATTCTTTCTTCATATTTTTAAGCTCACCCATAATGGTAATTTTCAGATCCTCCATTTCAGATTTCTTCCTTGGAATATCGTCCAGAGAGCCAGTCAAACTCGAGGTCGAGGCTTCAACTGAGCCTACCTCTTTTTTCAGCACTGATTTTCTCTGTTTGGGAGGGGGAGTTCTTTTCATCGACATTACTGCTTTAAAAGTCGCTCACCTGATAACGTCAGAGGCCTTATCTGCTGCCGTGCCATTCACAAACACTCCTCTCTGATAAGTAGCTATAAATAACCCCATTTTATCCTGTTTTTTAATACAATTTTAATACAATTTGGACGGTGCTGGTTCCTCCTACTCCATAGCACCACCGGAAGTCGTAGCACAATTATTTACACAAGAGTAGTGGGCACCTGGAACACGTTGCTAGGGGTGCAGGTGGAGGCAGATACAATTTAAGAGGCTTTTAGATAGGCACATGGAAGCTCAGGGGATTTCAGTTGTGTACACGCAGATGAGATCAGTTTAATTTGGCATCATGTTGGGCACAAATATTATGGGCTGAAGGGTCCATTCCTGTACTGTACTGTTCCATGTTCAGTTTTGTTCTATGTACTCCAGTCTCAGATGTAAGGGACCTACATTTTCCACCACTGCTCCGCCCCTTTTTACTTACCTTTAGAATTCCTTATAATTTTATTTTCTTTGTTTACTCTCATATTCCACCTTGTCTTCCTTTATCAATTTCCTGGCCCTCTTTTGCTGAATTCTAAATTCCCTCAAGTGTTGTTGGAACTCTATAAACCTCTACCTGGATTAAACACTAATTTCCCCTGTCAGCACAGATATGTCTCTTCCTTCCTGTTGCATTGTTCGCTTGGGAGAATTATTTTGTGAGAAATGTATGTAGATTTGGTTAGTTGTTGTTTTTGTTATTTACCAAAAAGAAAAATGTATCTTTTAATCGATGAGAAGCAAAATGCAAACATTTCTTAATATTGTAGTTTACTCCAAACTATATTAATTCAAAGTAAATCAGAAAGAAAGGACCAAAAATCATTTAATCTAATATTCACAATTCTAAAATGACATGGCATTTGAAAGAGATAAGGTCTTGCCCACTCACAGTACAATGAATTCAAGTTGATGGAGAGAGGGAATGTGAGGGTGATGGGATAACATCCCTTTCTGGGGCATGACAGTATTGTTCTTGTTTAGGACTGTGGGCAAAGACGTGAACAATGACTATAATGATAAAGGAATGCAAGCAAGTACACCTAAAGTATCTTGGAATGGCACATGTGCTCAGGATACAAGTTCCCCACTTCTGTCTGGAGACACTATGTTTATAATTCCTACTCCTCTCGTCCGGGATAATGGATCAGCCACGGTAAGAACGATTTTGCCTCTTTTCCCTGGATCTTTTGTTTTCCGCTATTTTTGTGGCTTGCCAGCCACAACATTCACTCCATTGTTCAAAGTTTACAACAACAGATAATGCCAATATCCATGTTCCTGCTTTTCTCCCAGGTGCCATGTGTCTGGAATCTGTCTCCACTGCAGATGTACATGAGAGTCTGGTCTTGATTATTGCTCTTTTGGAAACCGTCTCCACCCCCATGTCTTATAATCTTCCTAACTTGGACTGACAATGTTCGATTTTTCCCACAATGTGGAGGACTGGAATCTTACCCCTCCAATCCCAGCTTATCCTCCTGAGTTCAGTATCCTTGTGGACGGACAGAGCATTAAAGGGCAAAATGCAAGGATCAAGATGGTAGGAGTTGTTGGGTGCAAGGCAAATGCTCAAACTTGCAAGATCTTCTGAAGAGAAGAGGTGGAAGGCCTTGTTTAAATGTGCACACCACGATATTTGTTTCTGACTGTAGGGTCATTGCAGGAGATTGAGCACAGAAGTAATAAGTCCTGACCAGCTCTTCTTATTTTCTTGCTAACATGCCTGCATATATACCAATGGTTCATAACTTCATAAGTTACAGGGGCAGAATTGCTCAATTTTGCCCATCAAGTCTACTCCACCATTCAATCATGGCTGGTCTATCTTTTCCTCTCAACCGCATTCTCCCCATAACTTCTGACACTGTTCTGATCAATAATCCATCAATCTATGCCTTAAAAATTGACTTGGCCTCCACAATCTTCTCTGGCAATGAATTTTAGATTCACCACCCTCTGACTAAGAAATTCCTTGAAGTATGGTTTCTCATTGTTCCTTTAACCGTCAATGTAGACGATTTATGGTCCTAATTCCACTATGGGAATAGGGACCTAAGGAGATGCTGAAGGAGAAGTTTGACTTGCCAGAATGTGGAGCACATTCATCCATCCATTGGTCCCAGGTGAGGACAGTAGCAGATTAACCTTTGGGTGTTAACTCAACCTGCAGGGTCTGTGGGATTGGGGATATAGGAATGTCCAGAATCCACAGTTAGCTTTGTGAATCACCATTTTTTAATTAGAGTTCATTCCCTAACCACTGTGATAAGTTCATAGGACCCATTTAACTCAGCAGACTTATGACAGGAAAGCTTTGTGCATTAGTACCAGGGGTCTATATCCAGAAAAGGGCCCGAAGTTATACAACAAAACAGAATTTTTCCTGTAGAAACAAAGAACTACAATTGCTGATTTATACCAATGATAGACACAAAGTTCTGGAATGACTCAGTGGGTCAGTCTGAAGCATCTCCAGAGAGAAAGGAGAGTCGGGAATCTTCTTCATGGTTTCCTGTGAACTCTTCCATCCTTTTGTCTCACGGGTTTTTCTTTCATCTATGACCTTTGTCCAACTAACTGCCTATTAAATACCCCCTTTGCCTGTGTTCACCTATAACCTGTCATGCTTTGTGCTACCCCTCCTCTCTTCTCGCCTTCTTTCTCCCCCTCCCACCATACAATCAGAATGAAGAAGTGTGCTGACCCGAAATGTCAACTGTCCATGTACTCCAGTGATGCTGCCTTTTCTGTCTCCTGCATTTTGTGACTTGTTTTTTGTAAACCAACATCTGCAGTTCCATGTGTCTGGTGGCCCCCATTCCCAAATGGATCCTCTGTCGAGATCTTCGCACCACTGAGGAATCCCTGGACCAAACCCGCTCCATCACACTCCCTTCAGTTACCATTGAATCACACCCTCCAAAAAAGGTGCACATCCATATTTTGCATCTTGAGTCATGGTGAATACCAGGACAACCAATGTTCCATTTTTTGCTTGCCTTTCCTCACCACCTGTGTTCCAGGAATAAGGAATGTTGAAAGACGCTCCGGTAAATTTTCTCACACTTCCATGCCCACGGCCTTGTCCTAGTCCCTCCATCATCAGCAGATCTTTGCTCTCCTTCACTGTGAACAGAACAAGTTGCCTTATCTGGTATCACTTGGTTCCTTAGTCCAGTATTTGAAGTTGATTTAACACTTTAAAGTGCATGCAACATCTTTCTCTTGTATTTCTGTTTGTTCCAATCACTTTCACACGTGCCTGCTCCTTTTAGGGATATGCTGTATTCTCACTCACGGTCAGACCTGTGACTGCAGTCTGCACCTTCCCCCACCCCCCCCCCCCCCCCCTCCGACGGCACTTGTTGTGATCTGTGGGTATGAGTGAAGCTTTGAGAGATCAAGGGCAGCAAATACTCTCGCACGAACGTGACCAGACCAAGCACTCCTTTCGAAAATGGGCCGAATCACAGTTTGGGTGCTATCTGTGTCAAGTAACACATTTAATAAAAATATCTAATTCCTGTTCAGTCCCCCAGAGAAGAGGTCAAAGGTGAGAGTTGGGAGAGGAGTCGTTCAGAAAGGAAGACTAACAGAGGCAGCAGCAGAGTGCTGCCCACCCCATCACCGTTATCCTCCTTCGACCTCAATGGCAATGAAGAGCTTCCCACAGACAGGACGGATACATCTGATGCAGCAGAAGAAGGTATGCCTTTGTATGGGATAATGATTTAAAAACAATTGAAGAAAAACACATTGTTGAGTCTTAAATGTTGAGTTTTATTCTTCAAAGTTATTAAATCTGGAACTTTGACAATCTTTTATTTAATTCAGTTCCTTGCCTGTATACTTATTATTTGTGTGTGAACGGTGACAAGGTGTTGGCAACTACCTGACTGAAGAGGGCAGCATTTCCACTGCTATGCTGGCCCATTAACTGCTTCCTGTGACACAGGATACCATTCAGCCCATCAGATGCATGCTGATCTCAGCACAGCCATCCCATGTTCCATTTCCTCATACAAACCTGTAACTTCTTCTCTCACCTCATCGGCACCATTTTAACTCCTTTGCCACCCACCTACACCAGGGGCAATTTACAGCGGCCAATTGCAGGCACCTCGTTGCAATTTGGAAGGAAACTGGCATTTAGCACAGGATCACAGGGAAAATGTGCAAACTCGGCACCGGAGGTGAGGATTGAACCGGGTTCGCTAGACCAGTGAGATAGTGGTTTA
Organism: Raja brachyura; assembly: GCA_963514005.1. Next base: position 22,204,942 of record OY740786.1, on the reverse strand, counting down.
GAGTCATGCTGCCTGCAAGTTTACATCCTGTGTGGGAAGATGGATGATGGGATGAATGAAAGTTGAAAGATAAAGGGGTAGAAGACTTCGTTCATCACATTTTTTTTTAATGCAGCGATTGGATATGATCTCAACTGCAACTCACTGCCCAAAACAGTGGTGGAAGTAGAGATAATCAGGTTTTTCAAAAGAGAATTAGATCAGCACTATGGAGAATTATTTTTGCAGAGTGACGAAGAAAGGACAGGGAAATGGCGTGGGGTTACCCGACTTGAAGCAAGCAAGCACCCAGTGGGCAGAATGGCCTGTTTCTGTGCTGTAACACGTCTATGGATTTGTCGGATACCACCTATGGATGTTGGCCACAGTACCTAATCCAGAAGCAAAAGATTGCAATGAATGAATGAATGAATAAATGAATACTTTATTATGAATAGAGTCATACAGTGATACAATGTGGAAACAGGCCCTTCGTCCCAACTCGCCCACACCGGCCAACAATGTCCCAGCTACCCTAGTCCCACTTTGCCTGCGCTTGGTCCAGAACGCTCCAAACGCGTCCTATCCATGTACCCGTCTAACTGTTTTTTAAATGATGGGATAGTCCCAGCCTCAACTACCTCCTCTGGCAGCTTGTTCCATACACCCACCACCCTCTGTGTGAAAAGGTTACCCCTCAGATTCCTATTAAATCATTTTCCCTTCACCTTGAACCTATGTCCTCTGGTCCTCGATTCCCCTACTCTGGGTTAAAGACTCTGTGCATCTACCCGATCTATTCCTCTCATGATTTTGTATACCTCTATAGGATCTCCCCTCACTTTCCTACGCCCCATGGAATAGAGACCCAGCCAACTCAACCTCTCCCTACAGCTCACACCCTCTAGTCCTGGCAACATCCTCGTAAATCTTTTCTGAACCCTTTCTTCTGCAGTGGTATAGGGCTCTGGTGACACCACAACTGGAGTATTGCGTACAGTTTTGGTCTCCTATTTTGAGGAAGGACATCCTTGTGAATGAGGCAGTGCACGAGATTTATCCCTGGGATGGCAGGACTGTCATATGAGGAAAGATTGAAAAGACTAGGCTTGTATTCACTAGAGTTTAGAAGGATGAGGGGGGATCTTATAGAAACATATAAAATTATTAAAGCACTGGATAAGCTAAATGCAGGAAAAATGTTCCCAATGTTGGTCGAGTCCAGAACCAGGGGGCCACAGTCTTAGAATAAAGGGGAGGCCATTTAAGAATGAGGTGAGAAAAAACGTTTTCACCCAGAGAGTTGTGAATTTGTGGAATGCCCTGCCACAGAGGGCAGTGGAGACCAAATCACTGGATGGATTTAAGAGAGCATTAGATAGAGCTCTAGGGGCTAGTGGAATCAAGGGATATGGGGAGAAGGCAGGCATGGGTTATTGATTCGGGACGATAAGCCATGATCACAATGAATGGTGGTGTTGGCTCAAAGGGCCGAATGGCTTTCTCCTGCACCTATTTTCTATGTTACTATGTTTCAAGCTTGACAACATCCTTCCTATAACATGGTGCCCAGAACTGAACACAATATTCTAAATGCGGTCTCACCAATGTCTTGGGGTGGGAGATTGCAACCTTCACGTGGTCCACCCTGTTTCAACTAATGCAATCAACCCGACGGGCACAAACAACATCAAATAGAACAAGTTACCCTACAACTTTAAGCTGTGCACGCCACATGCAAGAAGAAGACCAACGTCTTATACATAATAACGGAAGCTGGAAAAATAACAGAAGCTGGAAACCAGAAATGCAAAGGGACAGGGTTGGAAATGCTCAGCAGGTTGTGCAACATCTATGGAGAGAGGGACAGAGTTAAAGATTCGGGTCAATGATTCTCATTCAGAAGGATTCTAAACCATTACCTTTCTTTCTCTCCACATATGCTGCCGAGAACTTCCAGCATTTTCTATTTACAGTTTTGGTGTTATTTATGGACTGCTGATAATAATTTGAAGATGGCACCTATTCTGTGACAGATTTTGGTTAACACCTGGGCACTTCCACCAGAATCTCAGTCTTTTTATTCCCGCGTTGATAACCCGGAAGGGCAGGTTTGAGTAAGCAATAAACAGCGCCATCTCCTGGGCCTTATGGAAGCAACAAGTCTGCCATCATGCCCTGTATTACGAGAATTAACATCATAAAGATGTTTGTTTAAGAAGTAAATGCAGATGCTGGTAAATCGAGGGTAGACAAAAATGCTGGAGAAACTCAGCGGGTGAGGCAGCATTTCGGGATCTGATGAAGGGTCTCGACCCGAAACTTTGCCTATTTCCTTCGCTCCATAGATGCTGCCTCACCCGCTGAGTTTCTCCAGCATTTTTGTCTACCTTCACAAAGATGTTTCATACTTTTAGTTTAGTTTAGAGATACAGTGCGGAAACAGGCCCTTTGGCCCACGGGGTCTGCGTTGACCAGCGACCCACACACTAAGAACAATTTTACTGAAGCCAATTAAGCTACAAACCTGTTCGTCTTTGGAATGTAGGAGGAAGCAGAGCTCCCAGAGAAAACCCACGCAGGTCACGGGGAGAATGTACAAACTCCATACAGACAGCACCCATGGTCAGGATTGGACCCAGGTCTCTGGCACTGTAGGCAACATTTTCATTGGCTGATATAGGGTTACAAGTGGGAATTTTGTTTGAATTACATGCATTTTGTATGCAGTTAGTATGTGCAAATTATTTCTCCTACTGCTTTAAGATTGGCAAGAGTTTCAATTGTTTTCTTTCTTTTAGAATGAAGCTTCAGCTAAATTCTATGTGCAGTTGGATATAACGGGGACTTTAATTGGGAAAGGAGAGCCAAAAATGTAAATTAGTGTAACTTTATGCTCCACCATTGAAGAGCATCATTAGACCACTGATTGACCTCATTGTTCACCATTGGAAAAGCACAATAGCCTCACAGCCTTGGGGATCTAATGCATTTGCACACGAGTGATTTGCACTGGGAATATGAGGCAAATTTCTTAGATACTCATTTTCATTTGTGAAGACTGCAACCTTGTGTGGCGCATCGTAAACACAGGATAAACTCAGTTGCACAACAACGATGAACTTCGGTGCCCAGTTATCACAATATTAGGAGTTGCATTACAAAACAATATCATACTAATAATCAGAATCATACTGGCAGACATGCTAGAAATGAAAATATATGTTGCTGAAGACCAAAGAAATCTGTTCAGATTTTGCATTGGCCTGCCACACAAGTTTGCAGTCAATAGACAATAGGTGCAGGAGTGGGTCATTCGGCCCTTCGAGCCAGCACCGCCATTCAATGTGACCATGGCTGATCATCCACAGTACCCCGTTCTTGCCTTCTCCCCATATCCCCTGACTCTGCTATCTTTAAGAGCCCTATCAAGCTCTCTCTTGAAAGTATCCAGAGAACCAGCCTCCACCGCCCTCTGAGGCAGAGAATTCCACAGACTCACAACTCTCTGTGTGAAAAAGTGTTTCCTCATATCTGGTCTAAATGCCTTACCCTTTATTCTTAAACTGTGGCCCAGGTTCTCGACTTCCCCCAACATCGGGAACATGTTTCCTCCCTCTAGCGTGTCCAAACCCTTAATAATCTTATATGTTTCAATAAGGTCCCCTCTCATCCTTCTAAATTCCAGAGTATACAAACCCAGCCGCTTCATTCCCTCAGCATATGACGGTTCCGCCATCCCGGGAATTCACCTTGTGAACCTATGCTGCACTCCCTCAATAGCAAGAATGTCCTTCCTCAAATTAGAGGACCAAAACTGCACACAATACTCCAGGTGTGGTCTCACTAGGGCTCTGTACAACTGCAGAAGGACCTCTTTGCTCCTATACTCAACTCCTCTTGTTATGAAGGTCAACATGCCATTCACTTTCTTCACTGCCTGCTGTACCTGCATGCTTACTTTCATTGACTGATGAACAAGGACCCCCCGATCCCATTGTACTTCCCCTTTTCCCAACTTGACACCATTTAGATAGTAATCTGCCTTCCTGTTTTTGCTACCAAAGTGGATAACCTCACATTTATCTGCTATGCATCTGCCCACTCACCCAACCTGTCCAAGTCACCAGCATTCTCATAGCATCCTCCTCACAGTTCACACTGCCACCCAGCTTTGTGTCATCTGCAAATTTGCTAATGTTACTTCGAATCCCTTCATCTAAATCATTGAGGTATATTGTAAATAGCTGCGGTCCCAGCACCGAGCCTTGCGGTATCCCACTAGTCACTGCCTGCCATTCAGAAAGGGACCCGTTAATCCTTACACTTTGTTTCCTGTCTGCCAACTAATTTTCTATCCACGTCAGCACTCTACCCCCAATACCAGTGAAGGCGGATCCAAAGTACTGTTCAACTCATCTGCCATTTCCTTGTTCCCCATAATAAATTCTTTTTCAGTCTTCAAGGGTCCAACTTTGGTGCTAACTAATTTTTTCCTCTTCACATATCCATAGCTTTTACTATCCTCCTTTATATTCTTGGCTAGCTTACTTTCGTACCTCATCTTTCCTCCCCGTATTGCCTTTTTAGTTATCTTCTGTTGCTCTTTAAACATTAGCCAATCCTCTTGCTTACCACTCATTTTTACTATGTTGTACTTCTTCTCTTTTATTTTTATACTGTCCCTGCCTTCCTTTGTCAGCCACAGTCACCCCTTACTCTCTTTGGAATCTTTCCTCCTCTTTGGAATGAACTGATCCTGCATCTTCTGTATTATTCCCAGAAATACCTGCCATTGTTTTTCCACTGTCATCCCTGCTAGGGTATCTTTCCAGTCAACTTTAGCCAGCTCCTCCCTCATGGCTCCATAGTCTCCTTTGTTCAACTGTAACACGGACACGTCCGATTTACCCTTCTCCCTCTCAAATTGTAGATTAAAACTTACCATATTATGGTCATTGCCTCCTAATGGCTCCTTTACCTCGAGTTACTTTATCAAATTTGGTTCATTACACAACACTAAATCCAGAATTGCCTTCTCCCTGGTTGGCTCCAGTACAAGCTGCTCTAAGAATCCATCACAGAGGCACTCCACAAACTCCCTTTCTTGATTTTCCAAGTCTACCTGCATGTTGAAATCTCCCATAACAACTGTAGCATTACCTCCACGACATGCCAATTTTGGTGGCTGATCTGGAGGTCCAGGCCGCTGAGGATGTTCCCCGTCGGGGTTTGTCGTCGGGGTTCCATCATTCCCGGAGAGAGGGCCTGAGCATCGGGCCGCCCATGGCGGCGACTGCGGGTGCTCGGGGTGCTCGGATGAACATCTGGGAAGATCGGCGGTGTGGCTGGCTGGACTATGGTACATTCCTTAACTCTGGTGCCGCTGTGGGGTTATGTTGTGTGTGGACTTCTGTGTTTGTGCCTTTTTTTAAAATATGTTTATTTATTATTTAATTTTATGTTACTTGACTGTAAAGAAAATCCATTTTGTTGTCTCTAAAATGAGATAATGACAATAAATTGAATACAATACAATTTTAACTCTTGATTCAACTTGAACCCTATATCCAGGCTACTGTTTGGGGGCCTGTAGACAAGTCCCATTAGGATCTTTTTACCCTTACAATTCCTTAGTTCTATCCATACTGACTCCACATCTCCTGTTTTAATGTCACGCCTTGCAAGGGACTGGATTTCACTCCTCACCAACAGAGCTACCCTACCCCCTCTGCCCACCTGTTTGTCTTTTCGATAGGAGGTATACCCTTAAATATTCAGTTCCCAGCCCTGGCCCTCTTGCTGCCAATTCCCACAACATCATACTTGCTAATTTCTAACTGAGCCTCAAGCTCATCCATTTTATTTCTTATACTTCACGCATTCATATACAACACTTTGACTTCGGTATTCACCTCCCTTCTCACACCTGACCCTGACCTTACTCTCTTATCCTTTCTCGAGCTTTCCTTCCCATTAATTCGAGAATCTTTTGTAACTTTTCCTGTACTCACTTACCCTTTAACTCAATTTTTATACTCCCAATTTGTCAATCCCTCCCCCCCACTATTTAGTTCAAACCCACACGTGTAGCCCTAGCAAACCTGCCTGCCAGAATGTCGGTCCCCCTCCAGTTAAGGTGTAACCCGTCCCTTTTGTACACGTCACCCCTACCCCAGAAGAGATCACAGTGGCCTATAAATCCAAATCCTTGCTCCCTGCACCAGCCCCTCAGCCACACATTAAGACCCTCTATCTCCCTGTTCCTGTCCGCACTAGCACGAGGTACTGGAAGCAATCCAGAGATAACCACCCTAGAAGTCCTGCTTTTCAGTCTTCTTCCTAACTCTCAAAACTAATGTTACAGAACCTCCTTCCTCTTCTTCCCAATGTCGTTTGTGCCTATGTGCACAACCACTACCAGCTGTTCACCTTCCCTCTCGAGGATGTTCTGAATTTGGTTTGTGATATCTTGAACCCTGGCACCAGGGAGGCCACAGACCATCCTCGAGTGTCACCTGCCGCCACAGAATCTCCAGTCCGCACCTCAGACAATGGAATCACCCACCACCTTGACTCGGCCCAACGTCAGTCGAGTCTCATCTCTAATATTGGAGCCACTGACCTGTCCGGCGCTCGGACTGGAAGCTTCACTCCCCCGACAGTTCCCAAGAGGGCGTACCTGTTTTCAGTAGGCACAGCCAACTGGGTCTCCTGCACTACACAGTTACTCCCTTTTCTCTCAATCATCTGCCTTTGTTCTTCCTGTATCCTGGCATGACAACCTCACTGTAGGTCCTGTTCAGGAAATCCTCACTATCTCGGATGGCACTAAGGTCATCCAGCTGCTTCTCCAGTGCCCCAACACAGTCCTTCAGGAGCTGAAACTGGACACACTTACCACTATTGTAGCAGCCAGGGGCACCATCAGTGTCCCTGACCTCCCACATCCTGCAAGCATCACACTGACTCATCTTACCCATCATCTGTTCACCATGTCCCATCCTCTCCAGCTGTTGGCATAGTCTCCTCAGCCTCCTCATCAAAAACTCTCGAGCCAAAGACTCACACTTTTCTCTCAAGACTCTCGAGCAAAATACTCACACTTCCCTCTCAAGGCACTTCCCTCTCAAGGCACTTCCCTCTCAAGGCACTTCCCTCTCAAGGCACTTCCCTCTCAAGGCACTTCCCTCTCAAGGCCACTGCCCCCACTGCTTCTCCCCAAGAGCAACCTTGCTTATATTGGCTAATAAATTACCTCATTTGCCAATTTGCAAGTCAAATTCCTCAGTTTAAACCTGTTTTTTCCCTCTGACTCACCTTCTTTCCCACGGGTTTCAGCCAATAATCTCTTCTCCCTTTTTCTGATTGATTGTTGCTTCCCCAAGCTCCACCTAAGGACTGGGCTAGGACTGTCTTTTTGGCGCTCTTTTTAAACTGTTTTTTCCCCTCTGACTCACCTTCTTTTCCACGGGTTTCAGCGAATAATCTCTTCTCCCTGCTTCTGATTGATTGAATTCTCAGAATTACAAATGAAAATGAGTACATAAGAAATTTGCCTCATATTCCCAGTGCAAATCGCTCGTATGCAAAAGCACTAAATCCCCAAGGCTGTGAGGCTATTGTGCTTTTCCAATTGTGAACAATGAGGTAAATCAGTTGTCTTAAAGCATTATGATTCTCTTCAATGGTTGAACATAAAATTACATTAATGTACATTTTTGGCTCTCCTTTCCCAATTAAAGTCCCTGTTTTTACCCACCTGCACATAGATTTGAGCAGAAGCTTCATTCTAACATATAGACAAATATTGAAATTCTTGACAATCTCAAAGCAGTAGGAGAAATAAGATGCACATACTACCCGCATACAAAATGCATGTGCATTCAAACAAAATTCCCACTGGCAACCCTATATCAGCCAATGAGTTGGATACTGAGTAGCGCAAATACTTGTGCATACAACAAATAGTCGTTAACAATGTTAATTTACTCAAAATCATTTAAAATTATAGAAATTTTACCCAGTGCAAGCAGTGGATTTTCACCAGAAATACAATAAAACACACACATTTGGTGCAGCTAAAATATAATGCCATGCACGGTGATTTAAGTATTATACATCAGTGATTTTTGTTAAAGAAAAGTTTATTGAAGAACTCTGAAATGACTTTCATTTGATTCTGTGCAGCTGAAGAGAGAACCTCTTGCAGTGATCTCCAGGGTAAACTTTACATTAATAGAGTTTTCAACATGAATGCAGCCAAGATGTTTGAGCTTCTCTTCACCGACTCTCACTTTCTACGGAAATTTGCCAAGGCAAGAAAAATTACAGGTAACTGCAATTTTGTGTAAAGTTGGGACGGGTAACTGTTCCAACAAATGTAAGGTGATGCATTTGGGGAAGCCAAGTAGGCGTAGAACAAATGCAGCAAATGTTGATAAACTGAGAGGTCGTGGGGTTCAAGTCCATAGCTCCCTGAAAGTTGCAACATTGGTAGACATGGTAGTGAAGAAGGCGTATGGCATGCTTGCTCTGTTGGTATATAATATATAAAGTTAAGACATTAATTTGCAACTTTAAAGAATACTAGACCAAGTGCAGAGTTGGGTCTGCTCCCTCAACGCGCCTGTTCCCTACCCGTAGCCCCCACGGGAGGCATGGTCCTACAACTCAAGCTGTTCTCGAACGCAAGTGAAGCTGATCACTGCTAGCCGAGCCATTGTGACATCATCAGTGGAAGCTGGTGGTTTTAAATTCAAAGTACTTTGATTTTTTAAAACTTTAATCAGTAATCAGTCGAGAAATAAAGCATAAAATGTTCAGTGAAGGTGGTCTCTGCCTAGAGGGGAATGTGAATCAGAATATGTAAAAATGTTATCATTACCACGTAGTGTTATTGCGAAGATGTAAAACCACATATACACACATATACACACACATACAAGATCAGAGTTTTAATAAGTTCTAGACCAAGTGCAGACCCGTTGGGTCTGCTCCCCCACCGCGCCCATTCCCTACCCGTGGCACCTACGGGATGCGCGGTCCTCCAACTCAAGCCGTTCCCGAACATATGATTCCAGCACTCCCCTGCCTCCCTCAACAGCGTGCTTTAAAAACAATTCCAATTGCACTTCCCCTGCGTGTTGCAATAGCAATTCGCCCTCCCCCTCCTGTGAGGTGAAAAGTTCAGAGTGTTCCTGTGTTGCAACATTGTATCTAAGTATGTTGGAAGCTGTCAGGAATGATTTTAATGATTTTAATGAAAAATGTGAATCAGAATATTTCTGCTCCCCCAACAGTGTGGTCTCCCAACGCAATATTCCACCACTCAGCCGTTCCTCCAACGCAACTTAACCCATTCCCGACGCAAGATTCCAACCGTCTTCTGCCTCCCTCAGCAATGGACTTAAAAAAAAATCCCATTGCACTTCCCCTGCCTGCCACAACAGTTCCAACTGCAATACAAATTGGCCCTTCCCCTCCTGTTGAAAAAGCCCATTGATGTGAAAAGTTCAGAGTGTTTCTTGCAACTTGTATCGAAGTGTGTTGGAAGCTGGGAGGAAGGATTTTAACAGTAAAAATCTTGTTAAAGTTGGCATGTTTAAAAATGTAATCGCAAATAACTTGTGAAATATATGATGAAATCTTCAGTGAAGCTGATCAATACTAGCCGAGCCATTGTGACATCATCAGTTGAAGCTGGTCGTTTTAAATTCAGTCTTTTGATTTTTTTAAACTTTAATTAGTAATAAGTCGGGAAATAAAGCATAAAATGTTCAGTGAAGGTGTTCAGTGAATGTGTTCTTTGCCAAGAGGGTGTAAAGGTGTAACCTTGCAAAGGTGTAAAGACACACACATATACACACATACAAAATGAGATTTTTAATGTACTAGACCAAGTGCAGACTTCTGGGTCTTCTCCCCCAATGCACCCGTTCCCTACCCGTAGCCCCCACGGGATGTGTGGTCCTCCAACTCAAGCCGTTCCCGAACGTAAGTGAAGCTGATCACTGCTAGTCGAGCTATTGTGACATCATCAGTTGAAGCTGGTGGTTTTAAATTCAAAGTATTTTGATTTTATAAAACTTTAATCAGTAATGTTGAGAAATAAAGCATAAAATGTTCAATGAAGGTGGTCTCTGCCTAGAGGGGAAAAATGTGAATCAGAATATGTAAAAATGTAATCGTTACCACGTAGTGTTTTTGCGAAGATGTAAAGCCAACCACATATACACACACATACAAGATCAGACTTTTAATAAGTATATGATATGATAGACTTGTAATATTATGTGCCGTTCTGCTCACCACACTTTAGGAAGAATTTAATTGTGCTGGAGAGAATGCAGAAGACATTTACCAGGATGTTACTTGGATTGAAGAAGGGTCTCGACCCAAAATGTCACCCATTGCTTCTCTCCAGTATGCTGCTTGTCCCACTGAATTACCCCAGCATTTTGTGTCCATTTTTGGATTGGAAAAAGTTAGTTATGGGGAGAGAAAGTACTTGTTCTCCCTAAAGTGAAGGAGGCTGAAGGGTGATATAACTACATAAAATTAAAACTGGCATAGATATAGTAGTGAGGCTGAAATGTTCTCCCATGCTAGGGATATCAAAAACAAGAGGGCTTAGGGTTAAGGTGAGGGGAAAGAGGTTAAAGGGGATTTAGTGGGGTTTTTTTCATTCATTCGGAGAATGGTTGACACGTGGAATGCGATGCCAGAGAAAGTGGGGGAATCATAAAATCACTATATTTATGAAATATTTAGACAATCACAAATAGGCAAGATACTGAGGAATGTGACCCAAATGAGGCAAATGGATTGGTGTGGATAACAAGTCAACATGGACATGGTGGGCTGAAGAGTCTGTCTCTGTGCTGAATATGCTGACTCTATGACTAATTATATTAGGGAATCTCATTGTTAAGCATTGATATAATTTCTCAGTGTGGCTTTCAGGTCTGTTCACTCTCGTTGTTAGTAGCTAGATCGTGTGTATGCATATTGGGCATAGAATGAGCATAGATGTGCACTAAGTGAAGACTTGGCAAGCAGCGGGATCTGATTAAGAAGATTATACATGACGCTCAGCAAAAGCATTACTCGGTAAAGAGGAAGGATTCAAGAGATCAGTGAACAAGACGGGTAAAAAAAAAACAGAGAATGTAGAACAATACAGCACAGGAAAGATACAGAATGCTGGAGTAACTCAGCGGGACAGGCAACATCTCTGGAGAGAAGGAATGGGTGACGTTTCAGGTCGAGACCCTTCTGTGACTGAACAAATGGAACAATTCAATTTTTACTTGCAGCAGCACAAAAGATATGTAAATGTACTCCATTTGTAAATTATTAAGAATGGAATAGTAGCTGAGTGACAACTAATATGAAAGAGAAACTAATCTTGTTCCCTTAGATCTTGTTGTTGGTCCATGGGAGAAAGACATGAGTGGTTACCAGACAAGGACACTAAAATATGTGATAACGATCACAAACCCTCTAATCGGCAGGTTTTCAACAGCAACTGAGAACCAGGTACTGACAAAGGCAATGTTTTTTTTATTGCATGTGAGAACATACTGTGCCCTCCATAATGTTTGGGACAAAGACCCATCATTTATTTATTTGCCTCTGTACTCCACAATTTGAGATTTGTAATAGAAAATGTAATTTTGGCTTCACCATGTAGAAATTACAGCAGTGTTTGTACATAGTCCCCTCATTTCAGGGCACTATATTGTTTGGGACACAGCAATGTCATGTAAATGAAAGTAGTCATGTTTAGTATTTTGTTGCATATGCAATGACTGCTTGAAGGCTGCGATTCATGGACATCACCAGTTGCTGGGTGTCTTCTCTGGTGATGCTCTGCCAGGCCTTTATTTAGGTATGTTGCAAAACTTACCTTTAGCGGCGCTGCACTTCTGCCGCTCCCCGTGTGCGCGACTTTAGCGCCTTTCAGAGGGGGGCGGGCTTAAAGTGCCGTTTTTCCACAGACCTGGATAATCGATGAATGTCGGGCGATTTCGTTGCAGAAGAAAAATCGCTCCGACATTTCATCAATGAAGGTATTTTTAAATTACTCTAAATTATTTGTTAACTAGAGTAATTAAAAATCACCTTCAAAAGCCGTGAGCACTGACAACCGGAAGGATTTTCCGTAGGGGAGGTAAAAAGGTAAATAGTTTATTTTTATATTAAAAGTTGGTTTTTCGGGAGGCTTTAATAATATTTTTATGTTGCGAAAAGGGGTTCCCAAAAAATGTATGAACAAACAGTATTTTTCCTGCCGACTTCACCGCTAACCGCAACGTTCTAATCCACCGCATTCCACTAAAACCCACTCGCTAGTTGATTTAAATGGCCATTAATTTACAGGCATAAAACACTAAATTCCTTCCATTTGGCCCAGAAATTCATGAAAATGAGATTTAAAAATTATGTTATATTGTGGATTATTGTGTGAATGTTATTTGGACACTTAGGCAATTTAAAAAAAGTTTATCTTTTCTTAAGAAATTGATAGATGTTTAGATCTACTCATTGAATTTTGTAATTAGCTACAATTAGATAACTAACTAATTATATGCTTTAATTTCAGGTAATCGAAGTAAGATTGTTTAATATTTGTTTCAGAATGCTTCAATCTATAATAACTGAAAATGTCATTGAGTTCCCTTAATTTTTAAGAATGTTATGGGCTTTTAACTTTTCCAGATCACATCTTTTGAGTTAAGTCAATTGAAAGGCAATGGGAAGCAAGATGCTCATTTCCGAGTATGAAAATGGCCATAACTTTCTTAATACTGAAGATATGAAAGTAAATTAGGTGTCAAATTAAACTTCTTTTTATGCTTTATCTGATGGGATAAATTGCAGACTTGATTTTTAAAATCTCAAAATTTTGTAACATTGCTACTTTATTGCAGCCATCTTTAGCTTGTGCTTGTTTTGGGAGCTAGTCCCCTTCAACTTTCTCTTCAGCATATAAAGGGCATGCTCACCTGCGTTCAGATCGGGTGATTGACTTGGCCACTCAAGAATTGGCCATTTTTTAGCTTTGAAAAACTCCTTTGTTGCTTCAGCAGTATGTTTGGGATCATTGTCTTGCTGTAGAATTAACCGCCGGCCAATGAATTTTGATGCATTTGTTTGAAGTTGAGCAGATAGGATGTGTCCGTACACTTCAGAATTCATTATGCTACTACCATCCGCAGTTGCATCATCAATGTAGATAAGTGAGCCAGTACCTTCAGCAGCCATACATGCCCAGCAGCCATAGGCCATAACAACCCTACCACCGTGTTTCACAGAGGAGGTGGTATGCTTTCGATCTTGGGCAGTTCTTTCTCTCCTCCATACTTTGCTCTTGCCATTCAATTAAATTCAATCTTTAATTGTCATTGTGCAGTGTACAATACAGAAACAACGAAATGCAGTTGGTATCTACGAAGGGCGAACTTACGGCTGAACAAGTAATTGCGCAGTAGTACGAGTTAATATACATCTATACATATACAGTGTCTGGGGGTGGGGGGGGGGGGGGGGTGGAGACAGGCAGTCATTGAGGTGCAGCGTTGAGAAGTGTGACAGCCACAGGGAAGAAGCTGTTCTTGAGCCTGCTGGTACGGCAGCGGAGGGACCTGTAGCGTCTCCCGGATGGGAGGAGGGTAAACAGTCTATGGTTGGGGTGTGAGCTATCCCTGGCGATGCTGTGCGCCCTGCGCAGGCATCGTTTACAATGGACAGACTCAATGGAGGGGAGTGAGGAGCCTGTGATGCGTTGGGCGATCTTCTCCACCCTCTGCAGAGCTTTCCAGTCGGTGACAGAGCAGTTACCATACCATACTGTGATGCAATTGGTAAGGATGCTCTCGATGGTGCAGCGGTAGAAGTTCACCAGAATCTGGGGAGACAGGTGGACCTTCTTAAGTCTCCTAAGGAAGAAGAGACGCTGGTGAGCCTTCTTGATCAGCGAGGATGTGTTGTGGGTCCAGGAGAGGTCATCGGAGATGTTGATCCCCAGGAACCTGAAGCTGGAGACATGTTCCACCTCCATCCCGTTGATATGGATGGGGTTGTGTGTGCAGCCTCTCGATCTCCTGAAGTCCACAATGAGCTCCTTGGTCTTCTTGGAGTTGAGGGCCAGGTTAGGAGCTGAACTTCCTCCCTGTAGGCTGACTCATCGTTGTCGCTGATGAGGCCAATCACCATTGTGTCATCTGCATACTTGATGATGGTGTTGGTACCATGTACAGGTATGCAGTCGTAGGTGAAGAGAGAGAGGAGGGGGCTTAGCACGCAGCACTGGGGTACGCCAGTGTTCAGGGTGAGGGTAGAGAAGGAATGGTTATCCAACCTAACAGACTGTGGTCTGGTGGTTAGAAAGTCCAGTAACCAATTGTGCCATCACTCTGATACAAGCTAATCTACGTCTCATTTGTCCACAAGACCTTTTTCCAGAACTCTGGTTGCTCTTTTAAGTACTTTGTGGCAAACTGTAACCTGGCCATCCTATTTTTGCAGCTCACCAGTGGTTTGCATCTTGCAGTGTAGCTTCTGTATTTCCGTTCATGACGTCTTCTGCAGGCAGTAGTCATTGACAAATCCACACCTGACTCCTCAAGAGTGTTTCTGATCTGTTGGACAGGTGTTTGGGGATTTTTCTTTATTATCGAGAAAATTCTTCTGTCATCAGCTGTGTCTCTCTTGGCCTGCCAGTCCCTGTGTGATTAGTAAGCTCACCAGTACTCTCTTTCTTCTTAATGATGTGCCAAACAGTTGATTTTGGTACCTGTGAAGCCATTTGTCCCAAACATTATGCTGCCCTGAAATGGGGGAGCTATGTATAAATTCTACATGGTGAAACCAAAATGTATAAAACAGGCCATTAATAAAATCTGATAATGTGCACTTTAACCACGTGTGATTTGTTTCTATTACCAATCTCAACTTGTGGAGTACAGAGGCAAATAAATAAATGATGTGTCTTTATCCCAAAAATTATGGAGGGCACTGTACATTGTCTTGTTTGCCAATGTAGTTGCAAAGTGCAAGATAGGAGTGACTTTTACTGTTTTGCACAACAATACTATTTTTTGGGAGGATATTTATTGAGTGAACTAATGTCTTTATCTAGATATCTGGTGTTAGTACAGATTTAAATGTGAACGCAACTCAGTGGAAAGCACTGTTGTCTCTGTTAGGGCTGTCAGTTCAAGGTCTAGTTGCACACCCTCTGCAACACAAAGGGTCCAGTCCACCTTCACAGGTGCTGTTTTCCAGGTGAGATGTTAAACCAGGGTCACATCGACCTACTTCGCTGTAAAGAACCGATCCCATTACATTGTTCAACACAGAAGTAATTGTTCCCAACATTCTGTGATGTTCGTTCTTATGTTGCTACTTCGATCCTGACCACGGGTGTTGTATGTATGGAGTTTGTACGTTCTCCCCGTGACCGCGTTGGTTTTCTCCGGGTTCCCTGGTTTCCTCCCACATTCCAAAGACGTACAGGTTTGTAGGTTAATTAGCTTTGGTAAAAATGATAGATTGTCTGTAGTGTGTAGGAAATGCTAATGTACAGGGATCGCTGGTTGGCGCTGACTCAGTGGACTGAATGGCCTGTTTCCATTCTGTATCTCTAAACTAAACTAAACTCAGCGGGTAATAAATTTTTCATTGTGTGACCTTGGGTCATTCAGTGTTAATTTTCAATACCGGTAGCCCAGGTGGTTCTGAAGTTTACGGAACCATCTGATTAACAGATTAGAGGGAGAAAACAAAGGAAAGTGTTAATGCAGGTCAGAGCTGTTATAGCCATGGAGTCATATAGCATGGAAACAGGCCCTTCGGCCCAACTTGCCTACAACGTGCACACATGCGCCAAAAGCCTTTTTGACCACATGTGATGCCACTTTCAATAAACTATGTCCCAGTACCCGTAAATCCCTCTGTTCTACAACATTCCCCAGAGCCCTACCGTTCACTGTGTTGGTCCTGCCCATGTTAGTGCTCCCAAAATGCAAGACATCGCATTTCTCTGTATTAAAGTCCATCAAATATATCATCGGCCCACCAGCCCAATCAATCGAGATCCTGCTGTAATTTTTGACAACCATTTTCACTATCTACAATACACCCAATTTTGTTGTAGGGAAAAGTACACTTTGTTGTACTGTTGTAGAGAACTGCAACCAGGGTGCTGCTGCCATGCAACTGCTTGTCCTTCTTGGTGGTCAAGATTATGGGTTTGGGAGGTGCTGTTGGAGTGGGGAGGGCAGGTGTATTTTGTAGATGGTGCACAGGGCAGCCGCTGTCCGCTGGTGAGGGATGGGGTGGCTGTGCTGCCCTGGGAGGTGAGGCCATACAAATGAGCCAGGCAAATGTATTACAGCAGGAATGGGGGAACCTAAAAGGCCATGTCAGACATCATGAGTCTGGAGTCATGTGCAGACCAGTATGTCTGTGCTACTGGAGAGCAGCAGTGAATGAAATGTTTTCACATTCAACAATCTGGTATTGGCCATGGTTACCAACACTGCTTGTATCAACCTTATTTTAACAGGTAGCTTTTAGTTTAGTATCTCATCCAAAACAGGGCACTCCTCAGCACTGTAATGGATCATCACTCTAGACATCTTCTTTATCACCAATCTGCAAGGAGAGCTTTTGTTGTCGGTACATTGGTGCAGCAGTAGTTTCTGCCTTACAGCGCTAGACACCCAGTTTGGATCCTGAGTGTGATTGCTGTTTGTGCGGAGTTTGCATGTTCTCCCCGTGACTGCGTGGTTTTTTTCTGGGTGCTCTGGTTTCCCCCCACATTCCAAAGACGTGCAGTTAATTGGCTTCTGTAAATTGTCCCGAGTGTGTAGGATATAACTACTATACAGGTCATCATTAGTCGGCTCGGTGGTCCCAAGGGCCCGTTTCCATGCTGTATCTCTAAATTAAATTAAAGAATTGTAGATAAACCAGCGGTGATGTTTAGGAGGCAACATCTGTCTGAATAATTGTGTAGAGCAACTTGAAGATTCAAAAAAGTTGGCTAAAGCAAAATTCTGTCCAAAATAGAAAGAGGTAATATTGACAGCACTATGGTCAGTCAGCATCTGCGGTGGGAAAAATAGATCGATGTTCTGGGTCAGGACTTGTATTAGAACGGAAATGGGAGAAAATAAGTGTGTTATGTTCCTGACGGAGAAAAAGCCGAGAGAATAAAGAGAATCGTTTAATCAAAGGTTTTCTCAACACTGGCATGGAGTCCCCTGTCAGGTTATGAATCATTCTGAGTATAAATACATTGTATGAGAGAGGGAATATATGCATATAGTGAGATGTGTAGAAGGGCATGGAGCTAGATGTTCCCCACGATTATGCATGGAAATATAAAGTTAGCAGAGATCGTAGCATTTATAAATTGGGGCACAGTGTCCAATATTGTCATTGAGCAGATAGTCTAGTTAGTGCAGGGCATGATGACCAGATATCAGGAAAGGCAGCTTCAGTTATAAATTGATGCAGGAACTTTCTTTTGAGAACCTTTGATTAAAGTGGCCATTTGGTTTTTTGATTTATTATGTTTGGGAAAATTGCTTTGGGTTTGTGAGTTAGTACAGAAGACCGATAAGATAATGTTCAAAAGTACATTTTCTTTTTGTGTAGCCATCTGGATCCAACAAGAATTAGCACTGGAAACAAAAGCACATTGTCTTTTAAAAGGTGGTGGGTAAATATTTGGAAAATGTCTTGTCTCTGGAATCACTGCCTCTATCTACTGGATTATAAACTAATTGAGATATCTCTGCATTGTTGCAGGCCATGTCCAAAGACAGCCAGACTGGTCAATACTACCTGATCGATGCTGAGGTTATCACACATGATGTGCCTTACCATGACTACTTCTACACGCACAACCGGTACTGCATTATTAAGACGTCAAAACGCAAGTGTAGACTCAGGTAAACCGTGCACTGGTGCACTCTGGAGAGGATATTACTCTCTAATCACTGTTGTCTCCTGCATTCCTGTTTAATTGCTTCAACTTGAAAGACTTTGTGTTTCGATTGATTTTGGGCCATGGTTTACATTTTTCCCTTCGGGTCAGGGTGTTGTAGCAATGCCTCTTATTTTTCACTAACTTTATCCTTCTTTATTTTCAATGCAGAGTTTCCACAGATGTCTGTTACAAGAAGCAACCATGGGGTCTGGTGAAGACATTCATACAGAAAAATTCCTGGAGCGGATTGGAAGACTACTTCAAGCACTTAGGTTTCTACCCGGCTTTGTCACCTTATAAATGAGGAGAAGTGGCAGATATGCGACGATAAACAGACATCACTGCAGTGAGCCTGGTGCAAGTCATATGGTAGATGTTTGGCTATAATAAACAAGAAGAAACGTGGAAGGGACACATGGAACTGCCTGGCATTGGAGACGGTGGCTTTGAGAGTTAGCTTTAGCTCTTAGGGCTAAAGGAATCAAGTGATATGGGGAAACAGCAGGAATGGAGTATTGATTTTAGATGATCAGCCATGATCATATTGAATGCCGTTGCTGGCTCAAAGGGCCGAATGGCCTACTCCTGCACCTATTTTTCTATGTTCCTATGTTAAGGGAAAATAAAAATCAGTGAGCAGGCTTCATGAGAGAACTGCTGAGCAGGACCTGTCTTTCTACAGGGGGGGATCTGTTTGTCTTTATTCTTTGTATCCTAGAAACATAGTAACATAGAAACATAGAAACATAGAAAATAGGTGCAGGAGGAGGCCATTCGGCCCTTCGAGCCAGCATCGCCATTCATTGTGATCATGGCTGATCGTCCGCTATCAATAACCCGTGCCTGCCTTCTCCCCATATCCTCCGCCCTCCTCTGCAGAAAGGGTTAAGATATCTGGAGTACAATCCTCAGCGAGGTCAGGAATTATTTCCCACATGTGTAAGAAGGAACTGCAGATCTGGTTTAAACCGAAGATAGACACTAAAAGCTGCAGTAACTCTGCGGGACGGGCAGCGTCTCGGGAGAGAAAGAATGGGGGACGTTTTGGGTCGAGACCCTGAAGAAGGGTCTCGACCCGAAACGTCACCTGTTCCTTCTCTCCTGAGATGCTGCCTGTCCCGCTGAGTTACTCCATGGTTTCCCACATCTCGTGCACATTATCTCGAGTCGGTGACCATCACAAACCAAAGGTGCAGGACGATCCGGGCTCGATTACTCGATGTTGTACAGGCCGGTTGGAGTGAGTTGTTAGCCTCTTGCCTATAGAACATTTTAAGGCAATTGAACATGGTCCTAATTCTGATTTATTGATCTGCGGAGTTGATGTGCATCTGTGCAACTGAGCTTGGATTTGGTCGCACGAAAGGACACAAAGCGCTGGAGTAACTTAGCAGGTCAGACAGCATCACTGGAGACCATTGATTTGGATTTTGGTTTTAGTTTTTAGAGATCCAACCTGGAAACATGCCCCTCGGCCCACCAAGTCTGCGCCATCCAGCTATCACCCGCTTACTAGTTCTATTGTACACACGAGGGACAAATTACAGAAGTCAATTAACCTACAAACCTGCACGTCTTTGGAATGTGAGAGGAAGGTCACAGGGAGAATATACAAACTGTACAGACACCAGCCATAGTCGGGATCGAACCCTTACCTTACTTTGCTGACTTGAGGCCCTGTACATGAGATAGCGGAGACCATAACTGATCTCACTGAGGATTATACTCCAGATATCGTAACCATTTCAGCACAGGAGCAGAATAAAGAGAACAAATCCTCCCTCTGAAACATTGGTTCTGGTCAGCCACTCTTGCAGGAAGCCTGATCTCCATTTTGTTTTCAAGAATGAATACTCCTTAAAGCCTCTTTCTCAAGTGCCAGGACATTCCTCCTGGGATCCTTCCATTTTTCATCTTGTTTATAATGGCATATTGTGGCCCAGACACAATGGGTGAACATCCATCATTGCTATCTGTGCTAAGGAGTGCTATATTACTGTGGCTCAGCCTTTCATGATCCCCCAGGCAATCAGCCTACCCCCAATCTAGTCCATGAACTCAGCACTAAACAGTCAGACCACCAGCTTCCCAGACCGGCAGCATCTCTGGAGATGTTTCGGGTCAAGACCCTTCTTTTAAGACTGAAGAAGAGTCTCGACACGAAACGACACCCATTGCTTCTCTCCAGAGATGCTGCTCCAGCTTTGTGTCCATCTTCAAATGACGTCACGTGCTCCAGACGGCTGTGCGTACACATGAAATCGCGTGCGACCTTCGCGGGACCGTCGCAGCTCAACGCGACCACGAGGTTGCGTAATTTGCGTGCCAAGGACACGCAAGTGGGACGGGCCCTTAACTTCGCCTCTGTCTTCCCTTCACAGAATCTGACCTGCTGACTGAGGAGGCCTTGCACATCCCCGTCTCTGCTGACCCAGGTCAGCCTGGGCTTCGGAGAAGGCGCAGAGGATTTGGCCGGGGTCTCACTGACCAGTTTAGCAGCTTATCTCCAAACCTGGATGCTAGCACACGAGAAGGCTACACAGGTAGTACATTAGTACATGTAGCATCTGCTACACCTTGCTGTATGTAGGTGGTCACATTTTGGTACAGGTGATTGGCATCTTATCATAAATGTCAACATGAAAAATGTACCAGTTTATTAAACCAAGAGTCAAGATTATTAGGGTCAGCAGCAGGATTATTCAGGGTGATTAGGATCATGGGCAGGGCTCTTTAGTATCAGAGTCAGGAAGATTAGAGTCAGAATAGTGGCAAGATTCCCGAGGCAGTGTCGGTTCCTTGGGGTGGGGGGAGGGTTCATTGAATTAGAATTATTAGGTTTGGGATTAGGTTTGGTTTTAGTGCTATTAGAGTCATAGAGCCATACAGCATGGAAACAGGCCCTTCGGCCCAACTTGCTAACACCGACCAACATGCCCCATCTACACTAGTCCCACCTGCTTGCATTTGGCCCATATCCCTCTAAACCTATCCTATCCACATACCTATCTAAATGTTTCTTAAATGTTGCAATAGTACCTGCCTCAACAACCTCCTCCAGCAATGTAAAGGTGTTGGGATAAAGTTCTGAATCCTGGACCTTGCCCTTTGGACCTCCTTCTGCCACAGGCTTCCAGACTTCCTGACAGACAGACCTCAGTCAGTTAGAATTGGTCATAACATTTCCTCCACCCTGACCCTCAACACTGCCCCCCCCCCCAGTCCCCTGGTTTACACCCGATATACCCATGACTGTGTTAGCAAGAACAACTCCAACTCAGTCTTTACGCTTGCTGGTGATACCATTGTTGTTGGTGAAATCAACAACAATGATGAGACGAAGTACAGGATGGAGATGGCGTCAGAATAACAACTTAGCCCTTAATATCAGAAAGATGCAGGTTTGATATTGGGGTTAATGGTGGGGTTAGGATTAGGGTTGTTATATATAATAAATGATAAACATCTCATTAATAGCAAGACATGACCTGAATGGAATCAAGGGATATCGGGAGAAAGCAGGAATGGGGTACTGATTTTGGATGATCAGCCATGATCAT
The DNA here is from genome assembly GCA_963514005.1 of Raja brachyura. The sequence continues at coordinate 22,183,399 of OY740786.1, read as the reverse complement.
ATTGAATGGCTCAAAGGGTCCAACGGCCTAATCCTCCAACTATGTTTTTATGTTTCTTATGATTAGCTGGTGGATTGATGAAGTGGGCATGTTCTTTGAAACACAGAAAGGGCTGAGGACCCTGAAGGGTTTTTGTAGAACTTTGCATGAAAACATGTTTGTTGCCCTTCCCCATTGCAAAAGTGGGGTTCACCAAAGAGGTGACTGATCTTGCATAACATTACCAAGGCTCAACTTCTCAACTTAACTTTCTGCTCTCTCCAGATGCTGCCCGACCTAGTATGTATTTCCACTTTTTTCAAATTTGCAGCATGGCTGTATTTTGTAGACAAATGCCATACTTGTAATTGTATGGAAATCCTGCACTTCACTAGTGTTGATCTCTGGGACTGAGTAGAAGAAATAAATTGGGATGGACCCCATCGCTGCAACGAGGGAGGGGCATGTGGGTACCTCCTGCACCAACCTGAGCATCTTTTGGAAGTGTTTGTCCTGTAGTGCTTCCCACTCCCAGAATCTTCCCCTGATCCCGCTATCGTGCCTATATTGCAAAATGATAGTTTTCCAGAGCGGGAATAGTAGGTGCACCAAAATTGAAACATTAGAAAATGGTTCCCAAATGCTATCAAGTCTGCAGACTAAAACAATAATATACTCCTGCTCTTGTGCACCGATCCGGATGCTTAAATGGGCTCCTCTACACATTGGGGATGGGGACATGGTGAGGTTAGTTCCATGATACACATGTACCTTAGGTACAGTGAAATTATTCTTAGGCATACAGTTTGGTAAAAATCCTGCTATAGGTGAACAAAATCACACTTAAGTACAAGAGTATAAGAACAGTAGATTACACTACAGTGCACATGAGTGGACGCTTTTCCAACACCATCTTGCACCGTTCATAGTCAAAATGGGTAAAGGTTTGCTAACCTGCACAAGGTGTTAGCATAATTAACGTTTATTTTTATTGCAGATAAAGGAAATAATTTGGAAAACAAACCAGCAAATCAAAATCGGAAACTGTCGAAGCTTGTGTTGACCATGAGTGCTATGTAAGTATGTAAGCTTTGAAAGGCTTGTCTAAACATCTGCAGGAGCATTCCAAATACAGCTAAAAACAGTTATTGAGCAGATAAAGGGATGTTGGATATGATGATTAAGTGTTTGATCAAAAGAAGACATCGGAGTAAAAGAGGGGACGGTGTAGTTTAGGGAGGGGATTTTAGATATTGGGCTTGGCAATTGAAGACACACTGACTGTGATGAATTGATCGTTATTGGATCATCTTTGATCCTTAGAGACTGCTTAAGAATGAAAAGAGAACAATCCAAGGTTATCCAACCTCTCCTTATAGATAATACATCTTCTGTACCCTCTCCAAAGCCTTCAGATGTATGTAATAGAGCAACCAAAACTGCACACAATACTCCAAATGCAGACTAAGCAAACTCCTATAAGGCTGCAACATGACTCTCTGATTCTTATGCTGGATGCCTGGACCGATGAAGGCAAGCACACCATATGCCTCTTTACCACTCTGTTTAGTTGCTTTGCCAATTACAGGAAGTTAGAGACTGGTGACTAAAATAGTAAGATTAAACAAGAACTTACCAGTTTGAAGTTTGATCTTTATTTTATGAGCAGTTACGATGGATTACGTGAAAAGCCCGCAAGCCCGCATGCGCGCCAACCTTCAAAGCAATGGTGTGAAGTCACAGATAACAGTTGTAGAACTGAGGATAGTAAGATTCGAGAAACTAGAACCACCAGCTGAATTTTATGAGGAGGGGTTGGGAGCGGAGGGCATGTAATCCCTCATCGTAACTCCTCATAAAATAAAGATCAAACTTCAAACTGGTAAGTTCTCGTTTAATCCTACTATTTTACTTCAGAGTCACGTGACTACGTGAAGATTTCAAAGCTCTGTGACTTCATGCCATGGAACGAGTCCATGCGTCACAACTGCATAGTTGACCTAGGAGAGTGGACAAAAATGAGTATTCAGAGATGATATAAATTAAACGTGTGACGATTTAATGGACAAAAAATAACAATAGTAACCTCTCTCACCCGAGAGGGAATATAAAACGGAACTTAAAACAGAGTTAGCAAATACACTCGGTCTGGCTAAGGGTTTGTTATAGAACGTCTGATACGTGCGCTCTGAGGACCATCCTGCGGCCGATAGGATATGGTCCAGCAGGATGTCCATGACCCTCGCTGCTGACGTAGCTGCAGCCCTGGTGGAAGATTTGAATATTTCAGTATCAACACCAGCATCAGCCAGACCCTGTTTCAACCGCCTGGAGATGGTCTGAGCTGAAACTTTTTTATGCGGTTTTTCAGACTAACAAATAATGCTAGCCCTGACCCCCTAATCCCGTTGGTGATCTTGATATATTGCTGGAGGTGTGTGACTACACATAATTTGGGATCCAACGGGTACGCCATGAACTGTAGCTTAAGGCCGGAAGTACCTGGTCTACTCTGATAGGGTCGTACACAAAAAAGGTTATACTACTGGCAGAAGTGAGCATCCTATCCAGACGTAGCTTCTACAACGACTGGACCCGTTGAGCTGACACTAGAGCCATGAGCATCGCTACCTTGTATGTGAGCCGAAGTAGAGACAGGGATGTTGCTGGAGACCATTGGCGAAACAGTGTTAGGACCACCCTTACATCCCATATTTCCGTGTATCTGGTCCTGGGAGGGTTCGAATTGAAGACTCCCCTCATGAATCAAGATACTAAAGGGTGAGACCCAACAGTCTGGTGTCCTGAACTCGGCAACAAGTACTGGGGTGCGCAAATTGCGCATCTTTGATGTCGGCCGGCTTGGGCCATGTCCGAAAAAAGACTTCCGGCCGGTTCTTTCGGTCCTCGAGCTGGAACTGGTTTCTGCAGAATGTCTGCTGCTGGTAGAGGCATAGGGGTGCTGCCGTTGGAACGACGAGGATTTGTTCGGTAGTGGAGCTCTGAGTAGCCCCACAGCCTTTGACTCGTCGTCCAGGTCCTTGACTTGTTTGGGCAGGTCTTCTCCAAATAAATAATTGGGTGGCTGCACATTGCTGGACCTGCACAATCCCGCAAACTTGGGATTGAGGACAGGACGAATGGCATTCTTGCCAAAGCAATTTATTTTGAAGTATGCATTCCAGAATAATGCCATTGCATCCTGTTGCGCCTCCGATAGGGAGCTGCCGTCTACTGACCTAGCGAATGCTGTAACCCCGACGCTAGCAGGTTCAGGATTCTCTGTAGATCCCCTTGGGTCTTGATGTCTCCACCAATGTAGCTCCAAATGGAGCAATTCACAGCCGGGACCTTGAGCGAGGCGCAGTTGCTGGGTGAGTGGTACTTCATGGCCGTCTCCATTATTACCTGCTCTTGTAGCTGGTGAGAAGCGAGGTAATTGATGCTGGCCGCTAACTGTTCGTCCAGTGGCTCGCCAACTAGCGACGGCATCGCGAATTTGGACACCATGGTGGGTACCTCTGCTTCTCGCAGGTCCCGTGTCGTGGGACGTTCCACCGGCATCTCGCTGAAGTGTGAGTCAGCCCAGGACTGATGACCTACGCTCCCTTCCTCCGATAGGGAGACATAATGCAGCCCTGCACCAGGCGCTGCCGCGGGCGCCCGAGACCCGCACTGATATGACTCCCGTCCATGGAGTATATCATGCTGGAGCATCTTCTCCATAAGATGCTCCACTCGGGAAAGGCGTCCGAAGATGCTCCCTGCTGGAGGAGGCGAACCCTCCCGGCCAAACCCGTCCGAGTCAACCGGCCTGTTGGACTTTTGCTTGGCCTTCCCGCCCCTCGGGGTAGCCAAGGTGCTCTCTATGGGCACTGAGTTGCACTGTCAACGACCATGATGGTGAAACTGACGGCCACCCGCTGACCGCACTCCCGCGGTCTTCCGAAGCGGTTCTCCCCGCGGCCCATCTGGACTTCACCCTCGCCTTGTCCATTGCTCGTCCGTTCTTGAAGCTGCAACAAGAGCGAAAAAACGACCGCAGACTAAGTTCAAAAACTTACCTGGACGTCTTTTAAAACTTACCGCTGGTGGAGCTATGTGCCTACCAGCCAGTCACAGCGCCATGCGTCAGACGTAATGACGTGCATGCGGGCTGGCGTGCTCTTCACGTAGTCACTCACGTGACTCCGAAGTAAAATTAGAGCACATGGTATTGGGGGTAGGGTGTTGATGTGCATAGAAAATTAGTTGGCAGACAGGAAGCAAAGAGTAGGAATGAACGGGTCCTTTTCAGAATGGCAGGCGAGTGGAGTGCTGCAAGGCTCAGTGTTGGGACCGCAACTGTTTACCATATATATTAATGATTTGGAAGAGGGAATTATGAGCAACACTAGCAGGTTTGCGGATGACACAAAGCTGGGTGGCAGTGTGAACTGTGAAGAGGATGCTAGGAGGTTGCAGGGTGACCTGGACAGGTTGAGTGAGTGGGTGAATGCGTGGCAGATGCAGTATAATAAAGATAAATGTGAGGTTATCAACTTTGGTGGCAAAAACAAGGGGGCAGATTATTATCTCAATGGGGTTAGGTTAGGTAAGGGGGAGGTGCAGCAAGACCTGGGTGTCCTTGTACACCAGTCATTGAAAGTTGGTGTACAGGTACAGCAGGCCGTGAAGAAAGCTAATGGAATGTTGGCCTTCATAACAAGAGAATTTCAGTTTAGGAGCAAAGAGGTTCTTCTGCAATTGTATAGGGCTCTGGTAAGACCACATCTGGAGTATTGTGTACAATTTTGGACTCCTAATTTGAGGAAGGACATCCTTGTGTTTGAGGCAGTGCAGCGTAGGTTCACGAGATTGATCCCTGGGATGGCGGGACTGTCATATGATGAAAGATTGAAAATTCACTGGAGTTTAGAAGGATGAGGAGGGATCTGATAGAAACATATAAAATTATAAAATGACTGGACAAGCTGGATGCAGGAAAAATGTTCCCAATGTTGAGCGTGTCCAGAACCAGGGGCAAAAATCTTAGAATAAAGAGGAGCACATTTAAGACTGAGGTGAGAAAAAACTTTGAGCTCTAGGGGCTAGTGGAATCAAGGGATATGGGGAGATGGCAGGCACGGGTTATTGATTGGGGGTGATCAGACATGATCACAATGAATGCCGGTGCTGGCCTGAAGGGCCGAATGGCCTCCTCCTGCACCTATTTTCTATGTTTCTATGACTACCGAGGGAAAATGAGAATGACCTAGGTGTCGGGACCGGATGCTGCAAGGTACAAAGTAAAGGATACAAAGTAAGAGAAATTCTGGCCAGAAGCATTATGGATGAGCCAAATGGAAGAGGATGTTTTAGTTGCATTTTATATTACATATTTTGTCTGTTAAATTAATGACCGTTTTTCAAGAACAGCTCGTTTTGGACATCTACTAATTCAATGTTCTTATGTTTCAGTCTCGTTATCCTCGCTGCCTTGAACATGTGTCTATTTTTTAAACTTTTGGATGTAGAAGATGTGGCCCAAAAGGTCTATTTGTCGAACAAGTTAAGGATGTCTGAGGAACTGAGTGTCAGGTATGTGGTGCTCCACTCAGAAGTGACGTGCAAGACAAAACAGAATGAAAATGGAGATGTTGTAAGGTTTACGGTTATATTTTTAACCACTGATTGATACAGAGCTTGACCCCAAAGTGTCTCATGTTCTGAGTAGGCTGAAGAAAAAACTTTCACATTGGCTTCATTCTTCTGCCATCCTAGGGGTATGTCCCACCAGACTGGTTGTCACATTCTATGCTTTACTAGGTTTTAATCAAAAATATACTTTGGGTCAATACATAAGAGGTGGTGTTCATAAAGGATAATAACGATTATACCATATTTTGAATGCATTGTGCCTTGATTTCGGTCACAGATTCAGAGAGAGCAATAGGAAAAAAAGGCCCTTCAGCCTATCAAATAATTAAGTAGAGTTAAGGATGGGATGTTGTGGTTGCATTTTATGTTGCATATTTGGTCGGTTAAATTAATGCCTATTTTCCAATGATCGCCGGCCCGCGACAGAAGGCTTCAAGACAGGCCGCGGTTGCGGACTGGGAACGCAGCTGGAGTCCTTTATTGAGGTGCCACGGTCTTGATGCCTTCTGGATCGCCGCTTAAAAGCCCCGGTCGGGGCCCGGCTTGGGCCTCGCAGTTCGGAAAGAGTTCGGCGAAATGGGCGATGGAGTCTTTGGTGGCTGCTATTTGTATACATTGCGTACGCAGCAAATAATTTTACTGTGCACAGTCACATGTGAGAATAAAGTATTCCATTCCATGCAGTCTGTGCCTGCCATCAACTGCCCACTTACCCATTTTTTTATTCTCTCCACCTTCTTATCAACTGTCTACATATTTTCCCATGCACCTGCACAATTGGGCCAATTTACTGTGGCCAATTAACCTGCCAACCCGCACATTTTGGGTTGGGGGAAGAAACCGTAGGACCCAAGAACGTGCCAACTCCAGCCAGACAGGGCTCAGGGTGATATTGAACCTGGGCATCTAATGAGTTCTGCCACTTGTATCACTATGCTGCCTTTTGAAATAGACAATTATCAGATAATTTGTTTGCTTTAGTGGGCTGGATGATAAACATTGGACAATACAGGGCAGATTTTCTTATGTTCCAATGGTGATCTGGGATCACTTGCGTTCATCTGAGGGAATAGAAAGGATCTTGGGTTAATGTTCCTTCTGAAGCTGGCACCTCCAACAGTGTAGCACTCAGTAGTAGAGAACATTCTACCTAGATTATGAAGATCCTCTGAATCATGGGAATGGGCCTCACTGGTATCTGACTCGGGTGCCAGTGAGGCATGGTTGACCATTCTAAAGTAGTTTAGTCCCTGATTTGTAATACTACCCAGCTACTGTTGTGGCTCTGTATCAATCAGTAGTTAAAAATACAACCGCAAATCACTTGAGAATTCACACCAAACAAAGAGCTGTCCCTTTTTATGGCATGTTTAATTCTGTATGTTCTACCCCCGGTGCATTTCCATACCCAATCACTTGCGGACATTCCCTTATCGATAATCAATCACTTGCAAACATTCCCTCAGCAATAACCAATCACTTGCTTTTACTTTTCTCCTCCTTCCCAGTTATTTTAAATTCCGTAATTCCTATTTTTAAATCACAAGACTCCCCTTTATTGGGCCACTTATTTCTCATAGCCATGGCTTCATACAGAGTTACAAAGGCCATATAATTGTCACAATTGATTTACGCTAAGTGTTAACCTAGCAGAATCCAATGTTTACTTTCCTATCTTAGGCCTCCTTTATTGCTCTTAGTCATCCCAAATAATTACTTTCCTATTTTAGGCCTCCTTTATTGCTCTTAGTCATCTCAGCTAAGGGTGTTACAAAGTTACAAAGGTCAGATAACTGTCACAACAGATTTACGTTAAGTGTTGAGCTAGCAGAACCCATACACCTCCCCCCCCCCCCAATTTATATAAACAAAACACACATAGGTGAGCGAGCAAATGTCTTATCTCAATATAAACAAGCTAAACCAAACATGCAGAACAAAGACAAATCCAAACTTGCAGAGCAAAGCTAATACAAAGGTTAATAGATAAAGGATAATATTTAAGTATCTCAAGTATTACAAGCAGCAAGAATATAAAATATAAAGATAATATACTCCTATATAATTCCACCCTTTGAGACCTAACCAGTCTCACAGAAAAAGAAAACCACAAGCTGCACATATCAGTGTTGAATCAAACTACAACTTGCCCCCAAAATCAGGGTCCTCATATTTGTAATGTTCAGCCTCATGGTGTTCTTTCTCTGGAATCCTGGGTAACTGGGCCAAAAGCCCACCCCCATTATACTGGGGCAGGAAAAAAGACCCTGCTATCTTCACAGACTATTGTTCAATATTCCTCTGGTGTGTTTTGCACAACATTGTAGTATTCTATCAGCGGGGTCTGCTTCTCTGGGAGACCAGATTCACCTTTTTTACTGGAGGGGGAGCTGCTTTGCAGTGGCTCTTACTAGGAGAGACTTAATACAGGGTGAAACACAACATAGCACAACAGTAACCACCAGCAGCACAGCTCCAATAGTCACCCCCAACTTAGCCAACCATGCTCCCCAACCGCCTGACATATTTTCTAGCCAATCAAAGAATTCATGTGCGAAACCCGCATTCTCCTTAAACTCTTTTCTCAGATTTTTCAACTTATCCATTGCTTTAGTGAAGGACCCCTCCGGGTTAGTATTGTTAGGTATTGAAGGTGCAGCAGTGTTCCCTAAACAGGACACACACACACCCTTTTTTCTGACCTCATTTACAACAGCCTCAGAGTCACTAGTGTCTCCAAAAACCTCACTTACTATCTGGTTAAAGCTCTGCTCTCCCCTTACGTCTTTGTCCTCCTGTTCACTTACCTCAGGGTTATTATCGAGCCGTAACTGTGGGACAGCCCTTATGCAATAATTGAGATGTTACCATGTGGATCGACCTTCTACCTGAACAGCGGTGGGCTAGGCCCTAGCCACCATGAACGGTCCTTCCCTTCTTTGCTCATTCCATTTCCTTCGGAAGGCTTGTACACAAACCTTGTCTCCGGGTTTAATGGGTCCTTCCTCCGGGTTCTTTTGCTTTTCCTGTGCATGAATAGACTTGTGTATCATAGTTAACTGTTGCATATACTGCTTAAATTCTACCTCTAACTGCTCCAAACTCGGTCCCTTGTAGGGACCTCTCCATTTTGGCGCTGGCATGGGTCTGCCAGTAAGCATCTCGTGTGGTGTCAAATGAGTTATTCGATTAGTTTGCATGCGACAGGTCATCAGTGCCAATGGCAGGGCGTCAATCCAATTCAACTTTGTAGTTGCAGAAATCTTATTTAGCTTAGCCTTCAACATCCCATTAATTCTTTCCACCATGCCCTGTGACTGAGGGTGACATACACACCCAAACCTTTGTTTCACTCTCAGGGCCTGTTGCACCAGCTTGACTACTCTCTGAATAAAAGCCGATCCATTGTCAGAACTGATTTCTGTAGGTATACCAAACCTTCATACGTCAGAAGCTTTACTACACCTGCACCTAAATCTTTAGACGGTACTGCCTCCACCCACCTGCTAAATCTATCGATCACTACTAGCATATACCTTTTCCCTCCTACTGTCTTTATCATATCCACGTAGTCGATCACCAGGTTCCTAATTGGCTCTTCGGGCACAGGAATGTGACCTTTAGGCATTGTTATTCCCTTTCTGACATTGTTTTGAGCACATACCTCACACTGTGTCAAAACGTGGTCTACCGAAGCCTGTATATAGGGTGACCAAAAAACATCCTTTTTTTAATCTTTCTTAGTACTTCCCCCTTTGCACAATGGTCTAATCCATACGCTTCTGAAATAAGAATGGTCAACAATGGAGTGGGTGCTACCAACAATCCTTCAGCAGTTCACATGCCGTTCAGGTTCTGCTTAGCTCCCCTTTGTCTCCACATTGTTTGCTCTGCTAAGGTTGCCTTACCTTGCATTTCAATTATGTCCTCCTCTGTGGGTTCCCGACACAAGCTTACCTGCGGTGCAACAACAGCTGATCGGCAACCAGACACTGTTCTGGTTGTTAAAGAAGGAACTGCAGATGCTGGAGAATCGAGGGTTACACAAAAAGCTGGAGAAACTCAGCGGGTGCAGCAGCATCTAAGGAGCGAAGGAGATAGGCGACGTTTCGGGTCTGAAGAAGGGTCTCGACCCAAAACGTCGCCTATCTCCTTCGCTCCTTAGATGCTGCTGCACCCGCTGAGTTTCTCCAGCTTTTTGTGTAACCCACTGTTCTGGTTGCTTCGTTTGCAGCGTGATTTCCCTTTATAATCATGTTGTTTCCCTTCTTATGTGCCTGGCATTTAACGACAGCTAGTGCTCTTGGCTTCATTATTGCCCTTATCAGATCTGTAATTTGCTGATAATGTTGTATGGGGTCTCCGTTGCTTTTCTTAAAGCCTCTCTGCTTCCATACTGCCCCAAACAAGTGACAGACCCCATGTGCATATGCTGAGTCTGTATAAACATCAACTTTATCACCTTCCATCATGTCACATGCTGCTATTAAAGCCTTAATTTCTGCCAACTGAGCAAAGTTGCGAGCAAGCTTCCAATTTAATTATCTTAAACCCTGATTGGTCCTGTTGCTCCACTGCAAACCCTGCATGATTGCCATTATGATCCCTATAACAAGAACCATCCACAAACAAGACCTTTTGTCCTCATCATGCAATGGCTCTGACTGTGGATCTGCTCTCAACTTAGAAAATACCATCGTTTTTTCCTACACAATCATAGGATTCTCCCTCATGACCAAGCGGGACATAATCAGCCATATTACTTGTGGTACACCTTTGTATAGTAATATCTGGGAATCTCAACAACATCTGAAACGCTGTTATCTTAGCCAGTGTCAACACAAATTTTCCCTGCTCCAACAGTTCTGCTACCTTATGGTGTGTGTGTATATGATCACGGGATAGCCCATGGTCGTAGACGATTCTTTTTCATATGCATAGTGCAATGCGTCCAATCCCTGATAACAGGGTGGTTATCCCTGAGCTACCTCATCTAATTTTGTACTGTAATATGCTATAGGCTGCTTTGCTCTACCTATGCCCGTTTCCTGTGTCAGTACTGCTGCAGTGTAGCCCTCCTGCCTGTTAGAAACATACAGGTGAAAGGCCTTTTCATAGTTTGGCAGGGCTAGGACTGGAGCTGACTGTAACTCCTGCTTAATAGTGTTAAAAGCTGTTTCCACCTCATCATTCCATTGCAAAACATTTCTCAGGCTTGTGTGCCCTGCTTCCTTCATTATTTTCCTTAATGGCGTCACAATTTCAGCATACTCTCCAATCCAGTCTGAACTGTATCCTGCCATTCCCAAGAACGTCATCATCTGTCCTACTGTCTGAGGTTTGGGAGCTTTAATTATTGCCTCAACTTGATCCGGTGCTATAGCCTTTACTCCCTTGGATATTAATCTCCTAAATATTCTACCTGCTGCTTACAAAACTGCAGCTTCTTCCTGGATACTTTATGACCTCCACACGCCAGCCTTTCCAAGAGAGTCAAAGTGTCTCATTCACATTGCACCTCACTTGCGAAACAAACCAACAAATCACCCACATATTGTATTAATGTACTTTCTAAGGTTATGCCTTTCAAATCTACCTTTAATATCTGATGTAAGTCATGGGGCGAGTGTTTAAATCCCTGCGGCATCCTCGCATAGGTGTATTGAGTACCTCTATAGGTAAAAGCAAACAAATGCTGACATTGCTCAGCTAAGGGCCCACTAAAAAACACCGAACAAAGATCTACTACTGAAAAATAAGCTGCCTCTATTGGAACATTAGTCAGCAGTATATGTGAATTTGGGACTACCGCTGGCCAATCTCTCACCACCTCGTTTACCGCTCGCAGATCATATGCTAGTCTCCACTTTTTCACCTGGTTCTCCAGATCGGCTGCTGGATTCTCTGCCTCCCCCAGTGGATCTCCCCTTTAATGCCTTGGGGTCCACCTTAAGCGGGTAACAGTGTCTGAGGGCCTGCCATACACTCTGCCTGACTGGGTCAAACGGCGTGCCATTGACCATTGCATTATTCACCGCATTTTATATACCAGCCATCTCCAGGAGTTCTGTCAGTTTAGTGGTTCCTATCACTTGCACCAACAGTGCCTTCAAATCTCCCATAGCTAACAACGGTCCCGCGTTCTCCTCCTCAAAGGCCCTAATCCATTTTTCTGCCCCATCATGAATATTTGGGCAAGGTATTTTTAGCCCTTCCAGGTCCTCGGTCCCCCAAGAGATATGCCGTGTCTGTCCCGTTCTTTTTAAAAGCAACGGCATCATTTTCCTGTTCCTCTTCTTCTACCTGTATGTCTTCCCAATCCAATTCTTCTTGGAGTGCCTTATTTTTCATTCTAAACCCTATTTCTTGCTTCTCATATATTCTAGCCTTCTTTTGCGATTCCTTCACCTTTCTTTTAAAATCTTTCACTAACTCCTCATCCCTTATTTCCCTCGCATGTCCCCAATCGCTTCCCGATTCTGTTTCCTCCTCACTGCCTTGCCCTCCTTTCAGTGACCACTTGTCGATCAGTTTGCAGTCTTGTCTATCACTTTCCTCGCTCCCCCCTTCTGCTGGATAGGATGCCTCAAAATCCCTCTGGTTCCTCAGGTCCTGCAGCCTCCTGATATCCCTTCTAATTCCCTTATTTCTTACTTCATCTTTCCCTTTCTCTTTGTCCCCTTCTCTGTTTATTTTCCCTTTTCATTGTCCCAAATTGCAACCTCTCCTTCTATCTCCACGATTCCCTTTACCAAGGGACACTGCTTTGCACCGTCCGGGCCAGGATAGGGAGGGAGATGCCCAGGGTCTCTCAAGCTTGGATATAAGGTCGGCTTTTTCCCTTGGAATTTCTGGCTCTCATGCTGCTTTTTGGTTCTCTCACCCTCTTCCTTTGTCATATTTACCACCTGGTATTCTTTCTTCAACCTCTCTCCTTCTGCTCTAAATAGCTTAAGTACATCTAACTCCTTTTCTCTCTTCTTTTTTCACGTTTCTAACTTATCTTTGGACCTATAATTCTGAATTAACACTTCCATCATGTCACATATTTATATCGTAAGTGCCTTCCTTGGGCCACTTCGTCATCAGTTTTTCCGTTCTTTTTCCCCATTTCTCAGAGTGCTCTAATGTCCTCTTTAGAGACAGGGAACGTTTTACTTAGTAGTTCAACTGCAGTTACCTTACTCATTGTATTATCTTGTTTAGTGCACTTATCAATCAGTCCAGTTGTAGTCCTTACTCTTATTCCGTCCCGTTCCTGTAGTTACTATACTATCCTAGACTATCCTGTTTCTAAGAATTTCAGCAGGGAACCAGATCAACCTACTACGAAGGACCTCAGTGTTCCCGGGAGCTTCTTCGGGGGGTCAGTCTCAAAGGGTCTGACTAGTGCACTTTTCTCTCCCCATCTGATCCCAGTGAACCTATGGCCACCTGCTCAGTCGTTGGTTGATGGTCCCAGTGAAATCCCAGCTGGCTTGCCAAATAATAATGTTTGCATCTTAAAAAACAGACAAAATACAACAAATTAATGTAAACCATACAAGCTTTTACTTTTTACATCAAACGGGAGTGGCTGGAGATGTTAAAGTCCAAAAGAATCCAGTGATACTTCTGGTTCCCCAAAATACCATTTTTATTAATAAAAATCCTGCGGTCTTTTATACAAAAATAGTCACGTATGCAGAATATCAGAGGCATTAGGTAATGTCCCATTTTGTTTTTCTATGCCAGTTCATGGCTATCAAGTTGTCAGTTAGTTCCCATTTCGGGCCTCTCTTAACTGATTGACCTTTTTCCAACCAGAAAGCTTGTCTGAAAAAAACATAAATTCAGGTCTTGTTCCTGCTAGCAATGCAATAGCAATTAACCTATTTTCAATTCTTCCAATCCATCTCCCCAATATTCACAATTTCAAATTCCTAGTATAAATATATACTAATAACAATTTCCCAAATTAACACTTTAAAAAAATATATTTGCTTATATAATCTCATCTAACACATGGCCAGTGTGGCAACCAAGTCTCCTTTTGAAGTCAATTCAAAAGATAAGAACTGGGAAGAAAACAAACGTAAACATCAATAAGACAAAGCAACCTACATGTTTTATCTCTCCCCTGTTGAAAGAAGAGAAAATAAAGAATGAACAGTTAATTTTCATAGATTACTAACACATTTGCAAAGAACAAAGGAGCAGAAGATAGCTGTGTATGGCTCCGCTCCCATACAATTGCAGTTTCTTAAAGAGACACACACTTGACCTCTTAAAACACATGAGGCTTTACAAAGATTTATCACACAATGATATCCTATTTCATCTGAAGTGTAGGATTAAATCAGCATTCATCCAAAACTGGTTGTTTCTCCAGCCTTTTGTGTACCTTCACAAACAAGTAACAGTCTTCTCATTCTCACTTCAAATAAATCATGCAACTCTTAATACTTCAATGCACCCAAATACGTTGATACATTATTCATAAATTCAACACATACTGAAGAACAGTCGCGATCCAAAATACACATTTGGACATTCCTATACCCCTCTTGACCCCCTCTCTCTCCTTCTTAGACACTGATAATAGCTTCAAAGTGAAAGCTATATTCCACATTCCCTTTCCTCCTTTCGAACATACACAAGTTTTATCCGAAAGCAGTGCTGCCAGAGGCCCGTCAAAGCACCACGGCGCAGCCCTCTTGTTTTCATAATTATTTTTTCATATTCAAAGGCGTCCCTTTGTAATTTCTAAACCTTCACTTATCTGACAAGACCGTTCTGTTTACTAGAATCTTTGGTTTTGTGGGGACCAGTGTAAAGAATTTACAAACTACCATGTGGGCAGTACTATTAGTTCAGGCATTCCCCTGGGAGACTGCTTTGTTGGGCCACTCATGTAGGCATTGCACTGGGAGGACTGAGGCCTGCAGTATGGGTATCATTGTCTTTAAGTTGTGAAAGTCTTCTTGTTGAAATCAGAGAGTTAAGTTTAAAAGGATTAATCTGCTAGGAATGGGTGGGCATAATTCACAGTGGGATGGTCCAATTCCTTGACAGTCAAGATCCTGTGCGCTGTGATTGGACATTGATCCAGATTGTGATTAGTCAGACTCCCTGTCATTCTAAGTCTTGCTGCATCCCACACTCATCAATATCCACAAACAAAGACACACATTTCTCCTCTATGTTTCTCTTCAGCAGAAGCGAGCTCACTGCTCTGTGCCAAAAGCTATTCAAAGTTCAAAGACAAGTTTGTTTTAAATAAAAGTACAGGCTGTTAGCTGGGATTTAAAGATCTTGAGCAGCCTCGATTCTCAAGCTCTTTTTCTTCTTTATTTTGTCTGTTGTTTTTTCTCTCTGGTGCTCTGCCTTGTTTAACTCTTTCACTGCTGAATTCAATACTGCTTCTTCTTCCTCTTCTGCCTCAGCCCTTTCCCTTCTTCTTTCTTATCTGCCTTTTCAGTCTCCAAGTCGCCATCAGTATCATTTTAGTCTGCGAGTGCCCTTCGCTGTAAGGGTGCTAGAGCCTCCCCCCACCCCTACCCCTACGGGATCTTATATGGGGGAGTGGGTCTACACTATTCACAACTTTGTTCCTCATTCCCCACTGAATTTGTTCCTTCATCCCCCCTCTTCTATAAACAGGAGTTCTTAACTAGTAATTGCTTGTTTTCTGAACTCTTCTTATCAGCGCTTTCTTTCTCTGCCTTGGCCCTTAACATTTTGCAATTTTATGTTACTCAATTAGTCCCTATTCTCCCTGACTTTACATGTCTGTACAGATCCCCTATTCTTCTAAGGGCGGTAGCCACAGAATGCCTTGTCCATTAAAACCCCTTTCTCTTCTAAGGGCAGTATCCACAAGGTCTCATTATTATCCTGCCTGTTCAGACCCCTTATTCTTCTTAAGGTTGGTGGCCACAGGATGCCTGGTCCATTCAAACCCCTTTCTCTTCTAAGGGCAGTACCCACAAGGTCTAATTCTTATCACACAAAATCTACTTTCTCAGATTAATTATTTTCTACTTGCCCTACTGCGCAGTCTTCTTGAGTAATCCTCCGGGTCTCCTCTTAGAATAATTTAGTGACAGATTCTTTGGGTTGGAGAGGCCCTCTGACTGCCTGGACGCTTCTGTGACCCCAGTGGCTTCCCGTTTACACCAGGTTATTAGTCCAAATGAAGTGGAAAACCGCCTATCCTTTTGCGGTTGGCCTGTTGTCCCTGGGAGCCACTGAGGGGCTGGGAAGCGCCATTGGCTGGTTGTCTTTATTGAACAGGCCTCTTTCCAACCTTGATCGCTGTGCAAATTTAGTTGTGGTTGCTGATACTCAAAAGTAACTCAGGCGACGCAGAGAATTCTTCAAGAAGTTCAAACCTTTATTTGCAGATTAAGGCTGGAACACTCAAAGAGCAAATCACTTGAGAGTTCGCTCCAAACAAAGAGCTGTCCCTTTTTATGGCATGTTTAACTGTATGTCCCACCCCCGGTGCATTTCCATATTCAATCACTTACTGACATTTCCTTATCGATAACCAATCACTTGCAAACATTCCCTCAACAATAACCAATCACTTGATTTTACTTTTCTCCTCCTTCCCAGTTATTTTCCATTCCGTAATTCCCATTTTTAAATCCCATGACTCCCCTTTCTTGGGCCCTTATTTCTCTTAGCTAGCGCTTGATACAGCGTTACAAAGCTCATATAATTGTCACAATAGATTTACGCTACGTAAAGCTAGCAGAATCCAATGTTTACTTTCCCATCTTAAGCCTCCTTTATCGCTCTTAGTCATCTCAGCTAATTACTTTCCTATCTTATCTGTTAATATAACCCCACTTTTTAAAAAGGGAGGGAGAGAGAGAGAAAATGGGGAATTACAGACCAGTTAGTCTAACATTGGTAGTGGGGAAAATGTTAGTCAGTTATAAAAGATGGGATAGCAGCACATTTGGAAAGTGGTGAAATCATTGGACAAAGTCAGCATGGATTTATGAAAGGTAAATAATGTCTGACGAGTCTTATAGAATTTTTCGAGGATGTAACTAGTAGAGTGGATAAGGGAGACCTGTGGATGTGTTATATCTGGACTTTCAGAAGACTTTCGACAAGGTCCCACATAAGATATCAGTATGCAAACTTAAAGCACACGGTATTGGGGGTTCACTATTGATGTGGATAGAGAACTGGCTGGCAGACAGGAAGCAAAGGGTAGGAGTAAAAGGGTCCTTTTCAGAATGGCAGTCAGTGACTAGTGGGGTACCGCAAGGCTCAGTGCTGGGACCCCAGCTATTTACAATATATATTAATGATTTGGACGAGGGAATTGAATGCAATATCCCCAAGTTTGCGGATGACACAAAGCTGGGGGGGCAGTGTTAGCTGTGAGGAGGATGCTAGGATGCTGCAAGGTGACTTGGATAGGCTGGGTGAGTGGGAAAATGTTTGGCAGATGCAGTATAATGTGGATAAATGTGAGGTTATCCACTTTAGTGGCAAGAACAGGAAAGTAGACTATTATCTGAATGGCGGCCGATTAGGAAAAGGGGAGATGCAACGAGGCCTGGGTGTCATGGCACACCAGTCATTGAAAGTAGGCATCCAGGTGCAGCAGGCAGTGAAGAAAGCGAATGATATGTTAGCATTCATAGCAAAAGGATTTGAGTATAGGAGCAGGGAGGTTCTACAGCAGTTGTACAGGGCCTTGGTGAGACCACACCTGGAATATTGCATACAGTTTTGGTCTCCTAATCTGAGGAAAGACATTCTTGCCATAGAGGGAGTACAGAGAAGGTTCACCAGACTGATTCCTGGGATGGTGGGATTTTCATATGAAGAAAGACTGGATCAACTCGGCTTGTACTTGCTGGAATTTAGAAGTTTGAGGGGGGATGTTATAGAAACGTACAAAATTCTTAAGTGGTTGGCCAGACTAGATGCAAGAAGATTGTTCCCGATGTTAGGGAAGTGCAGAACAAGGGGTCACAGTTTAAGGATAAGGGGGGAGTCTTTTATGACTGAGATGAGAAGAGAGTGGTGAATCTGTGGAATTCTCTGCCACAGAAAGTAGTTGAGGCCAGTTCATTGGCTATATTTAAGAGGGAGTTAAAGGGACCAGGGGGTATGGAGAGAAAGCAGGTATAGGATACTGAGTTGAAATTAACGATGATCATATTGAATGGTGGTGCAGGCTCGAAGGGCCGAATGGCCTACTCCTGCACCTATTTTCAATGTTTCCATGTTTCTATGTTAGGCCTCCTTTATTGCTCTTAGTCATCAGCTAAGGGTGTTACAAAGTTACAAAGGCCATATAACTGTCACAACGTTAAGTGTTGAGCTAGCAGAACCCAAATTTATATGAACAAACCACACAAAGGCGAGCGAGCAAATGTCTTATCTCAACATAAATCTAACACTCTTGAAAACATCCTGTTGGCCTCAACTGTCTTCTGTGACGGAGAATTCCACAGTCACAACTCTCTGGAAGAAAAACTTTTTCCTCATCTCAGTCCTAAATGGCCGACCCCTTATTCTTCCCCTGGTTCTGAACTCCCCCAACATGGAGAACATTTTCCTGCCTCTAGCCTGTCCAACCCATTAAGAATTCTATATGTTTCTATAAGATTCCCCTTCATCCTTCTAAATTCCAGTGAACACAAGCCAAGTTGACCCATCCTTTCATCATATGTCAGTCCCGCCATCCCAGGAACTAACCTGGTGAACCTACGCTGCACTCCCTCAATAGCAAATTAGGAGACCAAAATTGCACACAATACTCCTGGTGCGGTCTCACAAGGGCCCTGTACAACTGCAGTAGGACCTCCTTGCTCCTATACTCAAATCCTCTTGCTATGAAGGCCAACATGGGGCAGGAAAGGAAGACTCTTATTCATACAAAAGCTACCTGAGGGACCAGCTGGGCAAAATCCAACTGCAGACAAGTGGCAGGTGACAAATCACTGGTTGAAGAGGTGTGCATTAATGTTTCAATGGTGTTCCATTGCCTCATGTACGAAGTACAAACGCACAGTGAAATTATTTTCTTACAAATAGTCCAGTGGAATATTGCAATACCATCCCCGATGAGTAGTGGACTAGAAACAGTCCACTGAGCCCGCATGTTTGGCACCATTTTCTAAGTCCAGGGCATGTTAAGAGCAGTGCCCGATTAAAGCTGCAGCTGAATAGTTTAACTTGTAACAGGCTCTCACGGACTCAATTCGCTGAACTGCATTGGGTGAATATTCTGTAGTGAGTCCAAACATTGTGATCAAATGGTTACTTTATTCAGTGAGATAGGTTTGACATACATATGTGTTTGGGACTCTCTAACATATTGAGTCATTGCTGCTGAGCGAGGGTGTTAACTCGAGCTCAGCTACCTGTTGACTGATAATCTCATGGTAAGATCTGCTGATGTAGCAGGACACTCCCCTTAACCCATGATGTCACGTGACAGTCCTCGTAACCACTGATGAGGGTTCGACAGTAAGTGGTCTGACCATCAGGTTCCAGCCACAATTCCAGCATAAACTCAAATAGCAGTTTGTCTCTATTAGCCAAGACCTTGTCGAGCCAGGCACCACCTCATCTGTCCGACAGCCAGTTCTGAGGCACGAAGAAAGGTCCCTACAAGATGCAACGTGAGGCCACATCCAGTTTGGCACTGCTTCTGATATTTTCCTGTTCTCCACAGTTTAGATCAAGAGACGGTAAAGCAGGAACCGAAGCACAAGAGTTTTGTCCAACATCTACAACTGCAGGCAGTGATCAACGATTCCATTGTACTACTTGAACAGGTAAAACATGGAACAATTCTGAGCACCTTGCCGTATTTATTCCTAAAGTTGAACATGTTGAAAAATTAGCGGCAACTAGAATGAAGCCGCCATGGAGAATAGCAAGAGCTCTCGTGCCGTAGGTGGGTCGCCAGGAGGTATTAGTGGGTTGTCAGGAGGTCGAAGGTTCTTGTAGGTTCTCGTAGGTTGTAGCCGGTGCAGACCGGTGAATTTCATTGGCTCATTGGGGAAAATAAAACATAAGCAGTAGTTTTCAGAACCAAAGGTATCCGACTGGTAATGTTAAATGTCCGTTCATCTCTGGCTTCTTAGGGCCTTCTTTGCATTCGAGTCTCCTGTCTACACTGGCAAGGCACACAGCCCATGATCTAAACTCTCTCGCTTTCTCTCGAAGGTGAACTTCATGGTTACCATTTCCACATTACCTCCTGCTTACGAAAGATCATAGAGGATCAAGATGCGCCACTCAGTGGAAAAGGCGTAGTATCACATGTGTGATTGTCGACGCCATATTAGCGGACCAGAGATGGCGTCGACTATGGCGTCTACTGGGAAACTAGGCTTCTCTATGATCTTTGTCTCTCGATCTCCCGCTGTGTACAGCAGGCAGTGAAGAAAGCCAATGGTGTGTTAGCTTTCATAGCAAAAGGATTTGAGTATAGGAGCAGGGAGGTTCTACTTCAGTTGTATAGGGTCTTGGTGAGGCCACACCTGGAGTATTGCGTACAGTTCTGGTCTCCAAATCTGAGGAAGGACATTATTGCCATAGAGGGAGTGCAGCGAAGGTTCACCAGACTGATTCCTGGGATGTCAGGACTGTCTTATGAACAAAGACTGCATAGACTCGGTTTATACTCTCTAGAATTTAGGAGATTGAGAGGGGATCTTATAGAAACTTACAAGATTCTTAAGGGGTTGGACAGGCTAGATGCAGGAAGATTGTTCCCGATGTTGGGGAGGTCCAGGACAAGGGGTCACAGCTTAAGGATAAGGGGAAAATCCTTTAGGACCGAGATGAGAAGGAATTTTTTCACACAGAGAGTGGTGGGTCTCTGGAATTCTCTGCCACAGAGGGTAGTTGAGGCCAGTTCATTGGATATATTTAAGAGGGAGTTAGATGTGGCCCTTGTGGCTAAGGGGATCAGAGGGTATGGAGAGAAGGCAGGTATGGGATACTGAGTTGGATGATCAGCCATGATCATATTGAATGGCGGTGCAGGCTCAAAGGGCCGAATGGCCTACTCCTGCACCTAATTTCTATGTTTCTATGTTTCTATGTGTAATCTGCTCCAAAGCTACAGAGCAGTTGCAAGCAAAGATTATAGAAGAGCAAGATGCATTAGAAAGTTATTAGATTTATTTGTAATAGATTTTTACTTACCTCTCGATCCCTCTCTTCTCACTATCTCCCTCTCTTCTCTCTATCGCTCTCTCTCCCCTCTCAATCGCTCTCTCTTTCCTGTCGAACTCTTTCTCTCCCCTGTCGATCTCTTTCTCTCCCCTCTCGATCTCTTTCTCTCCCCTCTCGAGCTATCTCTCTCCCCTCTCTTCTCGATTTCCCTCTCTCCCTCCCTTCCCTCTGTGTGAGAGTTGGCAGCCCTGCTATGCCTTAGGCCCAAAAGAGGATAGAAATAAATTACATAATGGTCTTTGTAGGAAGATTTTAATAAGCTCTTCTATCAAAAGATTTGCTTCTATCTGTCCCACCATATATTTATATGAATGTGTGTTTGTGTGTGCCTGTAATTCTGTGCACAGTGTGTGTTAAAGCAATACAAGGGAAGCTGTACAATGCAATGCAAGGGAAACTACGCAAAGGAGGGGCTGGGGAGGAAAGATGCGAGGGAAATGAGGGAACGGGGGGGGAAAAGGGAGGGGGAGAGAGAGAAGAGAGAGAGAGAGAGAGAGAGAGAGAGAGAGAGAGAGAGAGAGAGAGAGAGAGAGGGAATGAGGGGGAGAGGGGAGGGGGATCGAGAGAAGATAGGGGAGAGAGTGATCGAGGGGAGAGAGAGAAGAGAGGGAGATCGAAAGAGAGGGAGAGAAAGATCGAGAGAAAGAGGGATCGAGAGAAGAGAAGGAGAGAAAGATCGAGAGGGGGAGAGAGAGGGATAGAGAGGGATAGAGAGGGATCGAGAGGTAAGTAAAGATCTATTACAAATAAATCTAATAACTTTCTAATGCATCTTGCTCCTCTATAATCTTTGCTTGCAACTGCTCTGTAGCTTTGGAGCGGATTACACATGGGGAGGCAGTCCGCCAAAATGGCGGCCGTGATGTTCCGTTACGTACTACACACCAGTCCATTGGATTTCCAAGGAGTGGCGCATCTTGCTCCTCTATAATCTTTGCTGTTTACTACATATTGACAGAGCCACAAGTGTTGGGCAGAGCACTGAAGATAACAGGAAGTTACATTGCATAGGATAACTTGTAATGAATGCAACTCCTCTCTGAACCCATATGATAAAGTGACATCAATATGCAAACAATGCACATGAGGTCTTGGTGTTGACGTTCTGGAAAGTATTCATCTATTCCATTTCAATTATATCTCTCATTTTGCAGTTGAAGAGTTCACTCGCAGCGATTCAGAAGAGTTTTGAGCTGCACAATCGGACAATGAAGAGTACAAGTGAAATCTGAACAAACACTTCATCAGTGAAGAAATAAAATTTAAATAGACGTTTATATGGTGCAACTGAATCCCACTGAGCACAACCCAGTATAAATCATGGACTTGTATCCGGGTACGAATCAAACCCGCAACCTTAACTCAGGTTATTGTGCTTCCAGATCAGTAAAGCTGATACCCAACTACATAAAGCACACATATTCTGCATTAAATGTAAATTCTACCGAGCCATAGTTAACTTTCAATTGGAATGAATATTTTGTGAATTTTAGCCGATTTAAAAATCAATTATGAACAATTATTGCACTTAAATCACTACGTCAGCTGTACTTTATAGCAACTTTAATATTCTACCTGTTACCAATTCCAAGACTTGTTTGGCTGTGGACATTGCTAAACATGACTTCTCAATTTTCTTAAATCTATTTAATTTTATATAAGAAATGACATCCTGTTGTTGCATACAACACATGGCTGAAGCTTGTACATAACGCAAAGTAATTTGATTGCTGCTTAATTTGGATTAAATCGAATGCAATTTATGAAAGAAATTCTAGATGTTAAGAAAAATAATTGGTGGATTTTTGATGCATATTATCCTACAGTAAAGCTAGATTTATGACTCCCTAAAACAATTTTTTTTTTAAATGCGATAACAAGTAGCATCAGTTGGGGATAATTTGTTATAATGTTTACATTTTGGAACATAATTTTTGCACTTGTATTCAAAAGAACTTTTAATAATTTCTAATGATGTTTGAAGATTTAAATAACTTTGTCTGCAATTTTCTGTTTTAATCTTTGGTCCCTTTGCTTGCTGGGCAATGGATCGGGAGAAATCCATACTTGGGCCCATAGGAATGTCAAACATGCATTAAATGACTTTTGGACATTACAATGAACACTAGTTTTTACTCTCCATAGTTTAAACCCCTTGAAAGATCACAATGTCAAAACATTTTCTGTAATTATGGAATAAAGGATTTTCAAGTAACTTTATTTCATTATGGCTGAAGGTCTGCAAAGGCCAAAAGTTTTATGGGAGAGTAAAAGTGAACTTGAAAGTTATATCAGCTTATTCAATACAGAGCAAATGGCCTACTCCTGCACCTATCTAGAACATAGTTGGAACCTGGACACAAAATGCTGAAGTAACAGCGGATCAGCCAACTTTTTTGGAGAAAAGGAATGGGAGACTAATCGGGTCAAGATACTTCTTCAGACTGAGAGTCAGGGGAGAGGGAAACTAAAGGTATGAAAAGGTTCTGAACAAATCAGAGCTGGCACTGATGACCAAGGAAATGTGTAGCCCACAATGTTGGGACCAGCAGGACGACTAGGGGGGAGAGGGGCAGGGAGAGGAGGAGGAGGAGCTACCTGAAATTTGAGAAATCAATATTCATACTGCTTGGTTGCAAGCTGTTAAGAGAAATCACCCAGTTGGTTCTCGCCCCCCCATCCCCTCATCCGTCTGAAAAAGGGTCTCGACCCGAAACATCACCGATTCCATCGATGCTGCTTCACCCGCTGAGTTTCTCCAGCATTTTTGTCTACTTCCTGCTGGTTCCACTGTTCACATCCATATATCCCTCTGTTATCATCTCTTCCACTGCCAACAATGGACCATTGTGGGTTTGATCTTTCCTTGCTCATCCCTTTTCTCTGGAAATGCTGCCTGATATGTCAAGTTACTCTAGTATGTTGTGTGCATCTTTGGTATAAACTAGCATCTGCACATGATTGGAACTTGAACAAATCATTTGAACCAGAACAAAGGAAAGCATTACTTGGTATCCTCGATGTATATATAATACATTGAACTACACTGGAAACAAATTTAACAGATCTTGGCAGTTAGAAAAAGCAATTTTACAAATCTTTCTTCAAATATATATTTGTTGTTTGTTGCTCAATAGAAGGACTTGTTTCCCTGTTCTGTTTCTATCAGCAGAATTACCTCCTGGATGGGTCCCAGTCAATGCTAACAAGTCATGTCAGATGGAATATAACAGGTCTAATTATTAGTGGTACTACATCTGTACTTGTAGTGAATGTACACATGCGTCACTTTACAATCTAGTCTAAAATTTGAGAGCAGAAGTGACCTGAGGGACAATTTTATCCACAGAGGATGGTGGCCATGTGGATCGGGCTGCTGGCAGAAGTGGGGAGGTTGGAGAAAGGTACACTTACAACGTTGTGTGGGTTTGTGGATAAGAAAGATTTGGAGGGAGATGGGCCAAACACAGTCAAATGGGAATATGTCAGGTTTGTCTTTTGGTCATAAGTGATAGATGTATAATTAGGCCATTCAGCCCGTTCAACTCTACTCCACCATTCAATCATGGCCGATCTATCTCTCCCTTCTCCCCACAACCTGACACCTGTACTAATCAATAATCTATTTATCTCTGCCTTAAAAATATCCACTGATGGCCTCCACAGCTGACAAAGAATTCCAGATTCACCACTCTCCGACTAAAGAAATCTCCCCTTATCTCCTTCCTAAAAGTAGGAAAGTTACAAAATTTTGAGATTTTTAAAATCAAGTCTATCATTTATGATTTCAGATAAAGCAGAAAAATAACTTTAATTTGATACCTAATTAAATCAAATCAATCAAATCAAATACGTTTATTTATCATTGCACATCAACTGTACAATGAAATTTCATGTGCATCCCTTCAATGGTAAACAATAAAAGACACAGGATAAAAGATTAAAAAAAGAACAAAACACAATAACACAAACAACCATTTACTCTTACATTTACATTTACTACAATTCACTTTCATATCTTCAGTATTAAAAAAGTTATGGTCATTTTCATACTCGGAAATTAGCATCTTGTTCCCTATTGCTTTTCCATTGACTTAACTCAAAAGCTGTGATCTAGGACAGTCAATTGACATAAAATCCCATAACGTTCTTAAAAATGAAGAGAACTGAATGAAATTTTCAGTTATTATAAATTGAAGCATTATGAAACAAATATGGAACATCATACTTCGATGACCTGAAATTAAAGCATATAATTAGTTAGTTACCTAATTGTAGCTAATTACAAAATTGACCGTTGTGACGGAAATAGTAATAAAAACCCAGACTGCCTAGAAAATTCAAAAATGTGATATTCTCAAGATCAGAACTTTAATATTATTGTATTATATGGTGTACGTCTGTAACAGACAGGTAAAGAAATTACAATTTCTAGCAAAATACCTTTATGGAGAAGATCAGCTGCTAGTTGGTTCATTGGCATGTCATAATCAGTAGCATCATCATACTCCTCAGATTGTAACCAATAAGCAACTCTGTACACCTTGTTTTTCCTCAACGTTTCCATTTTGGCATTGTAAACTACAGTTTTTGCTCTTCAACCATGCATGACATGCCTTTCTGCCCACAACTTTCCCAATAAGAATGTCCTGTAGATCATCACATCTGGAGTAGTCAAAATTCAGATAATCTCTGCAAATGCTGTCTAAATCAGTCTCTTTTGCTGGGTATTTGGATTGACAAACTTGCATTTCTTCTTCGGAGAAATTCTGTTTTAAATGTAAAGGAAAAAAAAAACACTGAACAAAATCATATTCATCAGTTTCATCAAATCAATTAAATTAATCTAATCAATTAAATGTATCTAAATTCAATTACTAGATCTAAACATCTATCCATTTCTTAAGAATTGATAAGAACATCTATCCATTTCTTATATGCCAAATGGAAGGAATTTAATGTTTAATTCCCATAAATTAATCCAGAAACATCCACTCTCAAGATAATCATTATTTTTTGCACAATACATCTGACTAAAACTGTACTGTGGATATTTAGTATGAAAATATTGATCATGGATAGACAGTAACACAAAATATAGATGATTTAGATGTACTTATGACATGATTGTGCAAAACAATAGTGAATTTGATTATCTTGAGAGTGGTTGTTTCTGGAATGTGATCGATTGGAATATGGCCGCTGCCGTGATTTAAGCAACTATCACAGGCAAGACACGGCCGATTCGTATCGGGGCCTAAATAACATTTTTCACAACATAAAATTAAAATGAAACCACACCAAAAATCAAGATAATATGTTAAATAAATAACATACTTTTTGTTTTGTCCTGCACTTGCGATCCGTGATGTTGAAGGCATTTTTAGTCACGTTTAAGTTCAATCCATCGACGCAATCGACCAGCAAAAACGGGGGCGGGATCGCAGAACGGATTTTCTTCATCAGCTAGCAGTTGAAGCAAATTCTTCTCCGACAACCAATAGAAACCTGCATTTTAATCCTGCCCCCCCCCAAAGCCTCTGGAATCGCACGCACAGGCAGCAGGCAGATCTGGAGCGTCACTGATCGTAGGTTTTGTAACAAAGCTATTAAAAGAACGTCCTTTAGTTCTGAGGGAGGCTATGACCTCTAGTTCTTGACTCTCCCACGAGTGGAAATATCCTCTCCACGTCCACTCTTTCACTATTCTGTATGTTTCAATAAGGTTCCCCGTCATTCTTCTAAACTCCAGCAAGTACAGGCCCAGCGCCGACAAATGCTCATCATAGCTTAACTTATTCTTGCGATCATTCTTGTAAACCTCCCTTGGACCCTCTCCAGAGGCAGAACATCCTTCCTCAGATATGGTGCCCAAAATTGCTCACAATATTGTGATGTTTCGTGAACTGTGTGTGGTGGGAGGACCCGTTGCTCCGCCCGTACAGCAGGTGGCACTGCACAGGACAAAGGGAGATGTTGTGTACATAGTTCTCTCCTGTCTGTAGTGTGTGTCTGTGTGGGTGCAGCCATTTTTTTAAATCTTGCTGCCAGCATTGAGTAATATAATAAAGACTTCTGTTGTAACCTTGATGAGTTTCAAGATTTGTGCAGACCTTGAAAATGAACACGAAAGTGGTGTCAGGAATGGATTGCGTCAAAAGACCCAGATATGAGTCTATTTTTCAATTAAAAAAAAATATACATTAATTTTTTAGTTCTGTAGTATACTCAAACTAACATGTCTCGGCAATTCGATCGTTTCGATCCCGAGCGAGAAAGGTGGTCGTCGTATTTAATGCGAGCTGAGTTTTATTTTGAAAGTATGGAAATTACGACTGACCAGAGGAAGAAGGCTCTCTTGTGTTCATCAATGTCTCCAGAAACTTTTGCAATGCTTCAAAATTTACTTAAAGAAAAAGTAACTGAAGCCTCATATCACAAAGCACAACAGGTTTGCAGCTGCATTTCGAAGAAAGTCGAAATGTCCTCGCAGCTCGCCTTGATTTCTACAGGACGGTGCAACAGGAAGGGCAATCGATCACCGAATTTCTTGCCGCACTTCGCACCAAGGCAAAGGCATGTGATTTTAAAATTCAATGCTGCGAAAAGTGCCAAGACAATGCGTTGCGGGATAGACTGGTCATGGGCTGCAGGCACGCCTTCATCCAGCAGGCGATTCTCAAGGAATCGAACGCCTCATTGAAGAATGTGCTGCAGTGTGCTAAGATGGCCGAGCTGCTGAGTAAAGAACTTCACAAAATGGCCGGCGAAACAACGTCAAAGCACCCTCAGGAGGTGCATACAGTTCGTCAGACTCGTCCGCAACGCCAGAAACCAGTTGATCGACCCAGAGCAAATCAGGAGAAGGTGGGACAGTTTCAGAAGAGCCGTTCCCCTGTGGGATCGGAACCCTGCTACCGGTGCGGCTCGACTGCTCATCATCACCGTGAGTGCCCATATATCAAGTCCATTTGTTATGCTTGTTACCGAAAAGGTCATCTCCAGGCAGTGTGCCAATCCGTAGGAAAGCTGAGAAAGGGCAAGAAAGCACAAAACAGTCGACCAAGTCGCAGAGACCATTCTTATTTAAGTGCTCGGTGTGTCTACGATCACCGACAAGACGAGGATTTTGCTGCGGGTCTCGAACGTCGATCTACAGTTCCAGGTGGACACTGGTGCGGCTATGTCGCTAGTGGGTCAAGACATCTGGGAGAGGTTCGGATCGCCGAAACTGAAACCGGCCAACATCTGTCTTTTCGGATACGGACGACAACCCATTCCCATGAAAGCAAATGCACTGTCGCCGTTTCCTGTAATGGTATGACAGAGATGTTGCCGCTGATCGTCGTTGGTAAAGAAGGTACATCCCTGTGCGCCATCGACTGGATCCATGCTTACAAGCTTGACATGAACGCCTTGATCTACGATGGATGAACTATGGCATTGTCATCGACTACGGATTGCAACATGGTCAGCAAGTGCGAGAATAACCTACGAAAGGACGTTGAATGGCACTGGTCCAAACAGTGTGACCATGCATTCATCAGGTTGAATGAGATGCTCGCCCAGAAGATGCGCTTGGTACACTATGACCCATCGAAGCCGATCTCGTTGGCCGCCGATGCATCGCTGTATGGTTATGGAGTTGTAATCTCACAAACGGCGCCGAACAGCAAGGAAGAACCAATCGCGTTCGCATCCCAGACGCTGACAACCTCCGAGAAAAACTCCAGTCAAGTGGAGAAAGAACAGCATACAGATAAAGCAAATGCTGATATATTTTCAAAAGAGAACACTGAAAAAAAACTGTTGATTCTGAGCCTTTAGCAAGGGTTGTGAAGTGCAAAAAAGGCTGGAAAAAAGGAGTGAAGCGAGGTCCAGCTAAATGGAGACGTTCAAACTGGAAAGGGGGAATGTGATGTTTGGTGGACTGTGTGGGGTGGGAGGACCCGTTGCCCCTCCTGTGCAACAGGTGGCGCTGCACTGGACAAAGGGACGTGTGTGTGTGTGTGTGTGTGTGTGTGTGTGTGTGTGTGTGTGTGTGTGTGTGTGTGTGTGTGTGTGTGTGTGTGTGGCAATTTTTGAGTTGTCTTGCTGCCAGCAGTGAGTCATGTAAAGTTGAAGAGTCTCAAGTTTCGTGCAGACTTAGAACACGAAGACGAAAAATATATCAAATGTCGCCTTACAGTACCTCAGCATATACATCCGTGTTTTTTATATACAAGCCCTCTTGAAATAAATGCTAGCATTGAGTTTGCTTTCCTTACTACCAATTCCACTTGCTGATTTTTGGGAATCTTGTACCACCACTCCTGATCGGCCAGGACTAGTAGGGCCAAAGGGCCTGTGTTTGTGCTTGGTCTATAATCAATTCTAACCTTCTTCTGCTTTATAGAGTCATACAATGTGGCAACAGTCCCTTCTGCCAACACGCCCCATCTACACTAGTCCCACCTGCTAGAATGTGGCCCATATCTCTAAAATTATCCCATCCATGAAACTGTCCAATCTTCACTATAAATCCATCTTCACGATTTCACTAGGAGCAAGAGAGATTATGTAGCAAGAAATATGATAATGAACTGGAACAAAATAGGATGAACGCGTTCATGTGTTGAAAGGCAACATTTCCGCTCAGTGAGCTTGCATTAAATGTAGAAAACAAGTGAGAAAGTCTATAAAAGTGGAGGCAAAAGATGGAAGAGGAGAAAGTGAAGGCTTGGAATACACCAGGACATGGGCGGAAATCCCATAGGGGGAGGGACACATCCCCCCCATGTTTTGAGAGGCGGGGGACAATCCGGAGTTTGAAATTCAGTGGAAAAAAAGTCTATTAAAAATCTCCGCTTTCCGCAAGACAGTGGGGGCGGGATTGATGATCGACGGCGCCGATTGGACGAGAGAGACATCGGTCAGCAGGCAGTTCAATATCAATATCAATATCAATTTTATACGTCACTTGCACATAAAGTGCAAGTGAAATGAATTTGCCAGCAGGGGTACAATGAAAAAAGAACACACAAAAACACAATAAAAATTTAACACTAACATCCACCACAGCATTCATCACTGTGGTGGAAGGCACAAAATTTGGCCAGTCCTCCTCCATTTTCTCCCGTGGTTGGGACCTCAACCCTCCGCAGCCGCCGCTGCGGACGTCCAGATGTGTAGACAAGGTAAAGTCCAGATAAAGTCCAGGTAAGTCCTGAATCGGTGCCTCCCCACTGGTGACCGTGGCTTCAGGTTGGTGTAGGCCGCAGGCCGGCAGTCGAAGATCTAAAGACCCCGCCGCGCTGCAGCCGGAAGCACCGCAGACCGCAGGGCCGGCAGTCAGAGCTCCTCTCCAAGGGTCCCCGGCGAGGGACCTCGCTCCTGATGGTAAGTCCCCGCCACGCCCATGGTAGAGTAGGCTGCGGGCCGGTGGTCAGAGCTATTCTCCTCCCGGGTCCCCAACGAGGGATCCCAGGCTGCAGACGCCGCGCTAGCTGGAGCTCCACAGACTGTGGCTTCAGACTGCGGCCAGCGAACGGAATGCTCCCCTCCGGCGAGGTGGACTCCGCAACGAGAGTCAACACTGCGCCCGCTGCTTAAGCCCCGGGCACGTCTCCGGGAAAGGCCGCATCGATCCTCGTTGTTAGGCCATGGGTGAGGCAACATGGAAAAAGTAGAGGAGGCGACCAAAACGGTTTCACCCTTACCCCCCCCCCCCCCCCAACACCACCCCCCACACAAGACACACAGAGAGACACCAAAAACACACATTAGGACAATCTAAAAAAATTTTAAAAGTTGAAAAAACTAACACGCTGCTGGCAGGGCTGCCGGCTTGCAGCCCCCCCACCGACCTTCGGAGTTGGAGGGGGGGGGGACATGATAATTCAGCGCGATGATTGGAGGAGGGAGGTGTCGGTCAGAGGAGGAAGTAGGGGGGTGGAACTGAGGATAGAGCATGGTGATTGTAGGAGGGAGACGTCCTGGTGGAGCAAAGATCATCGAGCGGAGATTGAATTGCCCGGCGCAGCTTAAAATCGGCTGAGGGATTTTCCTCCGCCCCGCGGTCAAATTACTGCGTCGAGGCGATCGAGGCTCCCGATGTTGAAGCCCCCGCCGGGCGATGGAAGATCCCACGGCCAATTTTAAGCCGCGCCAGGCGATGAAAGGCCCCGCAAACGGGCCGATTGAAGCGCAACAATTCGGAGCGGACGAAGCTGCTGTTGCTGGAGATCGGAGTCAGCTCCCGATGTTACGGCCGAAGCCTCGCATGTGTCTGTGCGCATGCGTGTGCGGAACCAAGAAATAGTGCCCCCCTCCCCCTCCATGTTTTGATAGTGATTTCCACCCCTGCACTGGGAGGTTTGGAGTTAATTCATTACCATTAATCGAGGAGAGGAAAAGCAGCAACTAGGTGTGGGGCGAGAAATCACGATCAGCACAGCACTGAAAACTGGAGGAACGGGGACAGTAGCTACAGGGAAAGCCCCACTGTTCCAGTGAAGCCCTGGCGTGGGCAGGTGAGCAGTCATTCACACCGGGCAGCTTTTTTTGCTTTACAACTCCTACTACAGCCTGAGGTGCACAGTCCTTCAGCCCATCAGGTTCCTGCCCACCTTGTATACGGCTCCCCTGGTCTACTTCTCCATACAGCCCTGCAACTTTCCCCTCAAACCATCTCAC
Organism: Raja brachyura; assembly: GCA_963514005.1. The sequence continues at coordinate 22,151,899 of OY740786.1, read as the reverse complement.
CTCCAGGATTTACCATGTGCTATTTACAAGTGTTTGCCTCAATGTCGCACTAGTTCCTGGTGTCAATTGAAATTCAGGCTTTCAACATGTCTGGCTAGGAACGAGGATTATCTACTTAATTAAAACAGGGCAGCTAAAGTATTAAATAGCCTACTCTTGTTCCTATTTAGTGCATTGTTGGAGCTCTAACAAATTACTAACCACTTGGATCAGTTCAAAGGGAAACAGATTATTCACAAATGAGAGTAGTGCAAGATACCGGACACCAGATTAGAAACATTTGATAGTTATTGATGCAATGTACTTATTCCTCTTACAGCTTGATCCCAGGACTTTTAAAGCTTCAGACTACCATATTCTGCTTTATACTGGCCCCCTTCTTCCCTGGCCTTGTGTTTAGAACTGTTACACCGGGCAGCACAGTGGTAGATTTGCTGCCTTGCAGCGTCAGAGACCCGGGTTCAATCCTGACTATGGGTGCTGTCTGTACGGGGTTTGTATGTTCACCCAATGAATCCAGAATCTTCAGTTTCCTCCCATACTCCAAAGACGTACAGGTTTGCAGGTTAATTGGCTTGGTAGAATTGTAAATTGTCCCCAGTGTGTGTAGGATAGTGTTAGTGTGCGGGGATAGCTGGTCGGCACGGGCTCAGTGGGCCGAAGGGCCTGTTTCCGTGCTGTATCTCTGAACTAAAACTCAGCTTCTAGTCCTATCAAATACACTGGGTTAAGTTTCCCTCCATGGTTGCCACAAGAGCATTACCAACATTTCTGTATCTACTACAATTTGCATGGTGACACATTTCCTGGTCAAAACAGAAGCTTCGGGCAATGATGAAAGCTGCAGCTGCTGTGAATCCAAAATAGTGGAAAATGCCAGGTACACCAGGTCAGACTTTAGACCTCCGAGATAGAGCAGAAACAGGCTCTTCCGCCAACCCTGTACTATCCTACACACTATTGACAATTTACAGTTTCTACCGAAGCCAATTAACGTACAAATCTGCACATCTTTAGTTTGTGGGAGGAAACCGGAGCACCTGGAGAAAACCCACGGTCACAGGGAGAACATACAAACACTGCGCAGACAGCACCTGTAACCAGAATGGAACCCGCGTCTCTGGCTCTGTGTGGCAGCAACTATACCGCTGTGCCACTATGCTGCCCCAGACAGCATCTGTTGAGAGAGAAACCTTTAACGTTCCAAGTTTGAAATTTGTTGCTCAGCATTTTCCATTATAACTCAGTGATTTTCAACTCAACCCTCTGGTTTGCTCAGTTAACAAATAATATGTTTAATTCCAAGTTCGCAATCTTTTCCCTGACACCCCTCCCCAACTAAGAGTTTAAAGGTCTGACTGGAGCAGAATGGGCATGTGGAAATTCATTCCAACACATCCTTGAATGCAGTGTATCTGATTGGACACAGTGTTTCATAGCAGATTCAAACTGCCGAGAAGCAGCAGTACCATGTGCAAAAGGCAAACTGCTGGAGGAACTTGGCAGGTCAGGTAGCATCTGTGGAGGAAATGGCAAGTTTCTTCCGCTGGCTGCTCTAAACAGCAATATATCAATCAAGCAGTGGTTTGCAGCAAAGAGTGTTTGTTGTTTGCAAGGTATAGACCGGTACTGATTAGGACAATTAAGGATTTATTTCCATGGGTGACAGCCTGACTTTTCAAAACCACATCTGTCATCTCAAATCAAGTGATTCTTATTTGAAGCACACTTTTTAAACAATTACGCAGTATTTTCTTCTGCCAGCACTTCCATTTAAGAAAACGTTGCAAATATCACAAGTTTAACTAAATAATTTAACATATTTACATAAACAATTAGGTAGACAAATATTAATCAAACATACAACAAACAAATTGTGAACCTAATCCTTTTAAACCTTCTGAACAGAGAATCGCTTGGAAATTTAAAGTGCTGACTTTAAACTTGATAATAACCTTCAACAGGTTTAAAAGTTTGATGAATGAAATCCACATCAACAATTTCAAAGCAATAATTGTTCGGTGTTTGCAATTGATCAGAATGCAGTTAGCCAAACGAGGGGACAGATCACAACCGTGGCAAATCCAGACAAGGCCCCCTCTGAACTGGGGCAGTGTATCTCTGCAAAATAAATAATCAATTTATAAATATAGCAAGGACATTCACCGTACAAAATGAGACTTCAGTTTAGTACCACAGCAAATAAATTGGCAGCTTCCACAGCAGCTTAAAGCAACAAAGCCAGCAGGGAAACAGCAGCCAATTCTACACAAGGGGGTTCCACAAAGAAAATGTATCACCAGACAATCAATTTTAGATTTTGAGGATGATTTCCCAGATCACTCCCTTGGTCTTCTTTATTTATTTATTTATTATAGAAGTGGTCTTTAACATTTCAGAGTGCAGCAATCCCCCAGCACTACTATTGAGAAAAGGCTGAAGGGGCTGTTCCTCAAGTTTTGGCTAAATTTTAGCCCCACACTCCTGATATTTGGGCACCCGGTACAGAGGGGGGAAGGTCGGATGGGAGGGGCTGGGGGTATCTCCCTGTCCATCTGCTCCTGGTGTAGTGGCCATTTGGCTTGTTTTGCATGTCATTGATGTTGGCATATGTCTTTAAATTTTAGGCTGCCCTTTATATTGTAGGAGGGATTTATGATGTAAATTAGGGCATGTTTGGGGCTATGTATCTTGCGCAGAAGCTTAGTTGTTAGTTTAGTTTGAAACCAGCATGGAGAAGGGTTACCCTTTCACCATGCAAAGTGTAACGGAGACACAGGAGTTTTCTAACATTTAAAGCAATAAGCTGGAGTTCTATGAAGATTATAGTAACGAGTCGGAAGACGTTTGGATGTACCTTATTGTTTTTCATCAACAATAAATAATTTATTAATCAAAAAACTGTGTTTTGGAAGATTTGTCTGTGAAGAAGCTCTGAAGGTCTCTGACAGTGAGCTTGCATGTATATGAAGACATTCCCCTTAACCATGCAGTCCATTTAACGGCTAAAGGGAGTAATCTCTTGAACGATATAAAAATCTGCCTCTACATCAAGTCAAAGGAGACCTCTGGCGAAGGGGTGAATACCAGTCCCAGAGAGTGGGACAGAAGATTTGGCTAAGATCTCGGAGAGGCTTTGGCCAGAATTCCGGTTCCAGCTGAGGAACTGAAGAAAATAGATCTCGGCCAGAGAAGACCTTGAGGTCTATCAACAGCATCGAGACTTATCTAAAGACACACCACAGAAATCGTGAGTAGAAATTGACTATTATTCTTTGAATTTTGAGGCTGCAAGCTTTAAATTTAAACGGCTTCTGTAGAAGATGCAGAAAGTGTTTTTTTCAATCTGTCTGGAGAAAGGAGACCGACCTTGGAGATTGTTTTGAAGTTTGATAACATGCATTCCTAACGAATTATCATCTTTAAGCACATGGATGTTTGAGAGAAGCTTTCTATAATTCCAGTTTGTTATGTTTTTGATGAGAATGTTGACAAAACAAAATTAGAATTACCCACAGAGGATTCTGTTAGTTTAATTTTAAGATTTAGAGACCTGCCAAGACCTCTTTAAAATCATGGAACTAGAAGATGAAGAATGTTCCACGCCTGAGAGTGCACGAGGTGGCGATGTAAGACCAAGTAGACAACTTAAGCTCACTGAGAAAGGTTGAGTTCTAGCTCTGAAAGGAGCCGAGAAGGAGAGAATAAAGTTGTGGAAGAGGATAAGGAGGCTGTTTGATAGGGTGAAGATATTCAATGGTTTCGTGAAGGAGGCAGAGGAGCGGTTATCAGAAATTATACCACAACTTACGAGCTTAGTAGCTGGAAGTGTGATGCAACAAGGTGCCAGGATGGAAGATGAAATTACACAACGAGATAATATCTCGAAAGTATCTCCACGAGAATCAGGACATAAATCTGGTTCTACAGCCAGTTCAGTATCAAAGATTTCTGCTCAATTGGGAGTTAAAGCTGATCTAGCAGCTCTCTCAATAGAAGCGGATGCCTTGAGGATGAAACAATTTATGGAGCGAAAAGAAGAAGAGATGAGACAACGGAATAACAGAGAAGAAGAGCTAAGGTGACAAAAGGAACAACAGAAATTAGATGCAAAGATGGCGGTGGCCAAAGCAAAGAAGGAGCTACTGGAAAGTGAGGGGTCAAGATGCAGTTCTAGAACATCGAAGGTGATGAACTCCGATTTGGGAAGAAAGATTGCACGAAGTGAATTAGCAGTTGGATCAATTCCACAATCAAGGTCCACCGGATTTCATAGCTTTGAAAACCCATTGGAACAGAGGAAGATGGGTGAAACTTCATCTCAGGAAATGGGTGCTAGATCAAAACCAACTACTATTGGATCGTCTGTGGATACTCGAGACAAACCAATAGCGGAACACGCTTGTCCGAGGCCTGGTGCACAAGCTCAAGCAGGCCAGTTTGAGTCACAAAGGCCTGTTTATCAACAGGTAGAGCCAAGCCAAGGTTATCAGGATGGATTATTGGCATTGGTGAAAAGGCAAATTGAATTCAACCAGATCATAGCTCGACAAAATACCTCTATCATTCTACCACCAGTAGAAATTCCTACGTATGATGGAGATCCCTTGTGGTATGCAGCTTTCGTAAGGGCATTAGAAGAAGTATTAGAAACTAAAGTTACGGATGAAAAGGAGCGCTTACGATTTCTGGTGAAGTACACGTGGAAGTGTTCAGGTACTTGTAGAAAGTTGTCAAAATGAGCCAGGCAGCCATGGCTATAAAAAGGCAAGGTTACTTAAAGAACGTTTTGGTAATGAACAGAGGATTGCTAACGCATACATGGAGAAGGCCCATGCTTGGAAAGAAATCAAGCCGGAAGATGGCGAGGCATTGAGTGATTATGCAATATTTCTGAGAGGTTGTTGCAGCTTGATGAAAAATCTCGGCCACATGGAGGAAATGAATCTTCCAAGTAATACTAGAAACTTCATTAGCAAGTTGCCCAGAAGGCTGAAAGGTGGAGATACGAAGCAGGCGGAATAATGGATAAGAGGAACCAAGTAGCCAGGCTACCGGACCTGGTGGATTTCTTGGACAGGGAAGTTCGGTACATGTTAGAGCCACACTACGGGACTATTGAAGATTACAAACCAATTGCAACTAACAAAGGTTCTACCTTTACCAAAACTGAAGAAAGATTAGAACCTAAGAGAAGTAGTTTTGCTATCACAACCATACCTGTGGAAAAGACAGATGGGATGAAAAGAAATGTGTCTACTAGCAAGCAAATAGTATTTTGTTTGTTATGTGATGAAGTTGGTCACACCATAAGACGGTGTCGAAGATTCATGATGAAAGAATATGAAGATAAGATGGATTTCTTGAAAGAGAAGGGAATGTGTTTTGGATGTTTGAAAAAAGGACATATGGTAAGAGACTGTAAGAGTCCTATGATTTGTTATAAGTGCAGGCAATATCACCCTGAAGCACTTCACATTGAAGAACTACCAGAGCATTGGGAAGAAGAACTGGAACAAATAGATGGAGAGATATCAGAGCAAATAGAAGAAGAGGAACCGGAGCAAACAGAACAGAAGAAGAAGCCAACTACTAGAGATGCTATCACCTCGCCTCAAGTAACTGCTCATATTGGGGCTGGGGTTGAAGCTTATAATTTTTCTATCTTACCAGTACAGGTAAGGAACAGCAAGACAAATACAGTGTTGCAAACATATGCTTTCCTGGATCACAGCAGTTCGACTAGCTTTTGCACAGAAAGCCTGACGAGAAGGCTGAACATCACAGGAGAAGAGACTAAGATTTGATTACGTACCATGACTAAAGATAAAGAGAGGAGGAGTCATCACATTACAAGTATGGAGATATCCAGTTTGGATGAAGATAATTTTATACCAATATATGAAGTGTTTACATATGGAACCATGCTTTAAAACCACCTCCATCGTGCCAGTGCCAAAACACTCCACTGCGGAAAGCCTCAACGACTTCCGCCCAGTTGCACTTACCCCCATCATCACCAAGTGCTTCGAGAGGCTGGTCCTGGCACACCTCAAAAGCTGCCTACCCCCCACACTGGATCCCTATCAGTTTGCCTACCGCAAGAACAGGAGTACGGAGGATGCCATCTCAACGGCACTTCACTCCGCCCTCTCCCACCTCGACAACAGAGACACTTACGTAAGAATGCTGTTCATCGATTACAGCTCAGCATTCAACACCATTATACCATCAAAATTGATCGCCAAACTCGGTAATCTGTGCATCGCTCCTTCCCTCTGCAACTGGATACTGGACTTTCTAACCAACAGACCCCAGTCTGTTAGGTTAGACAAGCACACCTCTTCAACCCTCACCCTAAACACCGGCGTTCCACAGGGCTGTGTGCTGAGCCCCCTCCTCTACTCCCTCTTCACCTATGACTGCACACCTGTACATGGTACTAACACCATCATCAAGTATGCAGATGATACAACGGTGATTGGCCTCATCAGCAACAACGATGAGTCGGCCTACAGGGAGGAGGTCCAGCACTTAGCAGCATGGTGCGCTGACAACAACCTGGCCCTTAACTCCAAGAAGACCAAGGAGCTCATTGTAGACTTCAGGAAGTCCAGGGGCGGCACGCACACCCCCATCTACATTAACGGTACGGAGGTGGAACGTGTTTCTAGCTTCAGGTTCCTGGGAGTCAACCTCTCCGACGACCTCTCTTGGACCCACAATACCTCAACTCTGATCAAGAAGGCTCACCAGCATCTCTTCTTCCTGAGGAGACTGAAGAAGGTCCATCTGTCTCCTCAGATCCTGGTGAACTTCTACCGCTGCACCATCGAGAGCATCCTTACCAACTGCATCACAGTTTGGTATGGCAACTGCTCTGTCTCCGACCGGAAGGTATTGCAGAGAGTGGTGAAAATTGCCCAACGCATCACCGGTTCCTCGCTCCCCTCCATTGAGTCTGTCCAAAGCAAGCGTTGTCTGTGGAGGGCGCTCAGCATCGCCAAGGACCTCTCTCACCCCAACCATGGACTGTTTACCCTCCTACCATCCGGGGGGCGCTACAGGTCTCTCCGTTGCCGAACCAGCAGGTCCAGGAACAGCTTCTTTCCGGCGGCTGTCACGCTACTCAACAACGTACCTCGGTGACTGCCAATCACCCCCCCCCCCGGACACTTATTGTTAGTTATTCAAATCATTTGCTGTGTCGCTCTTCCAGGAAGATGCTAAATGCATTTCGTTGTCTCTGTACTGTACACTGACAATGACAATTAAAATTGAATCTGAATCTGAATGCTTGTTGGTCGTCAAAATATACCAAGACATAAAGACATTTGGCTTTTCCTGAAGGCTGTTAAGATATCTGAAATAAATTCTAGTGTTGAACTACTTATGGGAATGAATGCTTTGGAGGCATTGGAACCTATACAAATTGCTAAGAACCAAGGTGATGGACCATATGCTACGAACACCCGACTTGGATGGGTTATCTATGGCTCCTTGAAAAGGAATAATGAAAACAGGAATCAGAAGAACTATCCTCCCATTGCTGTTAATCAAATATGTACTGATAAATTAGAAAAGCCGGTGATGAAGCAATACCATCATGACTTCAATGAAAGTACCAGCAAGGAATCTGAAGAGATGTCGAAAGAAGAGTTGAAGTTCATGGATATTATGAACTACTCAGTAAAAACTGACGGACACTATTGTGTGGACTTACCTTTCAAACAAGAAAGTGTTAGTCTACCGAATAATCATCGTAAGGCAGAGCAACGTACCCAGAGTTTGAAACGCAAGTTTGACGAGAATACTAAATTTCATGAAGTAAGAATCTCTTCGAAGAATAATAACAACATGGATGATTGCTTAAGATCCATGTCTACTGAGCAGGAAGCAATTCTACCAGTAGAACATCTTTCTCTTTGCAATAAGGGAGGATTCACACTCTCCAAGTGGATCAGCAACAATTGTGAAAGCATTCCACTAGATGATAGAGCCAAAGAAACCAGAGAGGTGGATTTGGACAAAGACAATCTGCCAATGGAAAGAGCATTGGCAGTTACTAATGTTGTACAACTGAAATATGTTAACACAAAAGAAAATCCTGCGGATAAAGTTTCCAGAGAACTGACAGTGAACCGTTTCTTAAGTGGTAAGAGATGGATCAATGAACTAAAATCTCTCTATAAGCCAGACAGAGAATGGCCAAAGCTTGAGCTGGGATTTGAAATCTCTGTTAATGATCCGGAAATTAAATTAAATCAAACATAACAGTGAACTTTATTGCTAAAAATCCTGTTATTCTCTCAAAGGATCTTCACACTTCAACATTGTTGTTACAACACATCCATGAATTGATCGGACATGGAGGAAGATGTTTCATGCTATCAAAGCTTTGGACTGTTATGATTTGGACTATATACTGGATATCACACCTGATTTTAAGGGTTTGGTGCACACAGCACGACTTTAAACTAGAACCAGTGTTTTAATAAGCTTAATAATCAAGTTATGCTTGCTGCTAGAAGGCAAAAGTGAAGATGGTAGAGTCTGTGAAGAATTTGGATATATAGTGCATGCTATTTTTTCCTTGTTAGTATAGTGATTAGTTTTAGTGATTTAGTTTTAGTGATTAGGGAGGAAAACATGGGATGCAAAGGTCCCCGGGTGTTGTACCTCTTGTGAACAGGTTCACCCACGTGGAAGCTGCTGGGACAGAAGACGGTATCCCACTGAGCGGCGGACTGGCTTGCCAAACAAAAAGGGCTGATGAGCCAAACCCACAGAGGCCAAAGTCGGGCAACGCCATTGTAGTTGGAGACTCCATTGTGAGAGGTACGGACAGGGGTTTTTGCGGCAACAGACGGGATTCCAGGATGGTGTGCTGCCTTCCTGGTGCCAGGATCCAGGATGTTACGGACAGAGTGCAGACAATCCTCAAGGGCGAAGGTGACCAGCCGGAAGTGGTCGTGCATGTTGGCACAAATGATGTTGGAAAGAAGGAGATGAATTTTTTGCAGCGGGACTTCAGAGAGCTCGGAAAAATGCTGAAAAGCAGGACTTCCAGGGTTGTTATCTCCGGTTTGCTTCCAGTTCCTCGTGCTGGCGAGAGCAGGAACAGGGAGATATGGGACCTGAATGTGTGGCTGAGGAACTGGTGCAGGGGGCAGGGGTTTAGATTCTTAGATCACTGGGATTTTTTTTATAGTAAGGGGGAACTGTACAAAAGGGACGGATTGCATCTTAACAGGTGGGGGACCAGCATTCTGGCCGGCAGGTTTGCCACTGCTACACGGATGGTTTTAAACTGAATAAGGGGGGTGGGGTATCAAATGGGATAGTCGAGGACGGAGTTAGAGGGAAAGAGAGTAAAGCGATGGTTAATGACCCCAGAATTAACGGGGAAGAAAGCTCACAAAGGGATAGGAGAGTATGGCCAAGTGTAATAGGGATCGATGTGAAAGGGGCCACTTGTCAACATAATTGTATAAGGAGTAAGAGTGTTGTAAAAACAAGCCTGAAGGCTTTGTGTCTCAATGCGAGGAGCATTCGTAATAAGGTGGATGAGTTGAAGGTGCAGATAGCGATTAATGACTATGCTATAGTTGGAATCACGGAGACTTGGCTCCAGGATGACCAAGGCTGGGAGCTGAACATCCAGGGATATTCAATATTCAGGAGGGATAGACGAAAAGGAAAAGGAGGTGGGGTAGCGTTGCTGGTGAGAGAGGAGATTAATGCAATAGAAAGGAAGGACATTAGCGTGGAGGATGTGGAATTGATATGGGTAGAGCTGCGAAACTCTAAGGGGCAGAAAACGCTAGTGGGAACTGTGTACAGGCCACCTAACAGTAGTATTGGAGTTGCGGATGGCATCAAACAGGAAATTAGAAATGCGTGCAACAAGGGTAACACGGTTATAATGGGTGACTTCAATCTGCATGTAGATTGGGTGAATCAAATTGGCAGGGGTGCTGAGGAAGAGGATTTCCTGGAATGTATGCGGGATAGTTTTCTCAACCAACATGTGGAGGAACCAACGAGAGAGCAGGCTATTCGAGACTGGGTATTGAGTAATGAGGAAGGGTTAGTTAGCAGTCTTGTTGTGCGTGGCCCCTTGGGCAAGAGTGACCATAATATGGTTGAGTTCTTCATTAGGATGGAGAGTGACAAAATTAAGTCAGAAACAAGGGTTCTGAACTTGAACAAAGGTAACTTTGAAGGTATGAGATGTGAATTGGCCAAGATAGACTGGCAGGTGATTCTTAAAGGGTTGACAGTGGATGTGCAATGGAAGGTATTTAAAGACTGCATGGATGAAGTACAAAAGTTGTTCATACCAGTTTGGCAAAAGAATAAATCGGGGAAGGTGGTGCATCCATGGATAACAAGGGAAATCAGGGATAGTATAAAAACAAAAGATGAGGCATACAAATTTGCCAGAAAAAGCAGCCTACCGGAGGACTGGGAGAAATTCAGAATCCAGCAGAGGAGGACAAAGGGCTTAATTAGGAAAGGGAAAATAGATTATGAAAGGAAACTGGCAGGGAACATAAAAACTGACTGCAAAAGTTTTTATAGATATGTAAAGAGAAAGAGACTAGTTAAAACAAATGTTGGTCCCTTGCAGTCAGAAACAGGTGAATTGATCATGGGGAACAAGGACATGGCAGACCAATTGAATAACTACTTTGGTTCTGTCTTCACTAAGGAAGACATAAATAATCTGCCGGAAATAGCAGTGGAACGGGGGTCAAATAAGATGGAGGAACTGAGTGAAATCCAGGTTAGCCGGGAGGTGGTGTTGGGTAAATTGAACGGATTGAAGGCCGATAAATCCCCAGGGCCAGATAGTCTGCATCCCAGAGTACTCAAGGAGGTAGCCACAGAAATAGTGGATGCATTAGTGATAATTTTTCAAAATTCCTTAGATTCTGGAGTAGTTCCTGAGGATTGGAGGGTAGCTAATGTAACCCCACTTTTTAAAAAAGGAGGGAGAGAGAAAGCGGGGAATTACAGACCAGTTAGTCTAACATCGGTAGTGGGGAAACTGCTAGAGTCAGTTATTAAAGATGGGATAGCAGCGCATTTGGAAAGTGGTGAAATCATTGGACAAAGTCAGCATGGATTTACGAAAGGTAAATCATGTCTGACAAATCTGATAGAATTTTTCGAGGATGTAACTAGTAGAGTGGATAAGGGAGAACCAGTGGATGTGTTATATCTAGACTTTCAGAAGGCTTTCGACAAGGTCCCGCATAAGAGATTAGCATACAAACTTAAAGCACACGGTATTGGGGGTTCAGTATTGATGTGGATAGAGAACTGGCTAGCAGACAGGAGGCAAAGGGTAGGAGTAAACGGGTCCTTTTCAGAATGGCAGGCAGTGACTAGTGGGGTGCCGCAAGGCTCAGTGCTGGGACCCCAGCTATTTACAATATATATTAATGATTTGGACGAGGGAATTCAATGCAACATCTCCAAATTTGCAGATGATACCAAGCTGGGGGGTATAGTTAGGTGTGAGGAGGATGCTTGTAGGCTGCAGGGTGATTTGGATAGGCTGAGTGAATGGGCAGATGCATGGCAGATGCAGTACAATGTGGATAAATGTGAGGTTATCCACTTTGGTGGCAAAAACATGAGGGTAGACTATTATCTGAATGGTGGCAGATTAGGTAAGGGGGAGATGCAACGAGACCTGGGTGTCATGGTACACCAGTCATTGAAAGTAGGCATGCAGGTGCAGCAGGCAGTGAAGAAAGCAAATGGTATGTTAGCATTCATAGCGAAAGGATTTGAGTATAGGAGCAGGGAGGTTCTACTGCAGTTGTACAGGGTTTTGGTGAGGCCACACCTGGAGTACTGCGTACAGTTTTGGTCTCCAAATCTGAGGAAAGACATCCTTGCCATAGAGGGGGTACAGAGAAGATTCACCAGACTGATTCCTGGGATGTCAGGACTTTCATATGAGGAAAGATTGGATAGACTCGGTTTGTACTCGATGGAATTTAGAAGATTGAGGGGGGATCTTATAGAAACCTACAAAATTCTTAAGGGGTTGGACATGCTAGATGCTGGAAGATTGTTCCCGATGTTGGGGGAGTCCAGAACAAGGGGTCACAGTCTAAGGATAAGGGGGAATTCCTTTAGGACCGAGATGAGGAAAACATTCTTTACACAGAGAGTGGTGAGTCTCTGGAATTCTCTGCCACAGAAGGTAGTTGAGGCCAGTTCATTGGCTATATTTAAGAGGGCGTTAGATGTGGCACTTGTGGCTAAAGGGATCAGGGGGTATGGAGAGAAGGCAGGTACGGGATACTGAGTTGGATGATCAGCCATGATCACATTGAATGGCGGTGCAGGCTCGAAGGGCCGAATGGCCTACTCCTGCACCTATTTTCTATGTTTCTATGTTTCTATGTTTCCCGCCTGTCACGCGGTAGACCGGGGTTCAATTTCCCGACAAGGAGCCACGGAGTTCAATTCCGACTTTTTGTTTTTGATATATGTTAAGTCTTCATGGCTACTTTTTTGATGTTTATTAATAATTGCCTCATTATATACTCTGAATAATTAGGGGTTGGTATGTAGTGGACATTTGGCTTGTTTTGCATGTCATTGATGATGGCATGTGTCTTTAAATTTTAGACTGCCCGTTATATTGTGGGTGGGATTTATGACGTATTTTAGGGCATGTTTGGGGCTATGTATCTTGCGCAGAAGCTTAGTTGTTAGTTTAGTTTGGAACCAGCATGGAGATGGTTTACCCTTTGACCATGCGAAGTGTAACGGAGGCACGAGTTTTCTAACGTTTAAAGCGATAAGCTGGAGTTCGATGAAGATTATAGTAACGAGTCAGAAGAGGTTTGGAAGTACCTTATTGTTTTTCATCAACAATAACGAATATATTAATCAAAAGACTGTGTTTTGGAAGATTTGTCTGTGAAGAAGCTCTGAAGGTCTCTGACGGTGAGCTTGCATGCATATGAAGACATTCCCCTTAACCATGCTGTCCATTTAACGGCTAGAGAGAGTAATCTCTTGCACGATTTAAAAATCTGCCACTACACCTGGGCCTGGGCCTGGCCAAGATGGCCATTCACAGGTCCAGGCAGCTGGTAGTCAACGGCCGCACCGGGGTTGACTGCCTGCCTTTTCCGGGCCTACGTCCGTGCCCGCGTGTCCCTGGAGAGGGAACATGCGGTGTCCATGGGAACTTTGGAGGCCTTCCGTGAACGCTGGTTGCCGCGGGAGGTCAAGTGTTTTGTTGATAAAGTTGGCATTATATTAATTTGATGATCGTTTGTTTGTAAAACTGTCAACATAGGCAGTCTTTGATTGTGTTAATTTTTATTTTTAATTTTTGAAAAAAAAGTATTTGTATAATGAAAAAAAAGCGAAGAGTCTTGGCCAGATTCCACACGTGTGCTTTGATGGCAAAAAGTGTTTGATTTGCAACTACAACTATTGGGCAAAGGAGGGATTTCCTATCCCAAGAGTAATGTGAAAACTATGCAAACAATTTCCCGAATTATACAGCATCAGAGGGGCAGAGCAGAGGCATTGTAGCGTAACGTCTATCCTAGTAGATTAAACAGGGGTTCTGAACACAAACAGGGCAATCAAAGGCAATTCCATGTCAATGATTCCCCACATCTATAAAGAGTTACATCAAAAAGGGCAAGATCTACAGGAAATCTGGTTTAAAGGACCGTGGAGGGCAGGAAAGTCAATTTTCGGGCTAAAGTTTTTCCGATCTTTTAGCTCCAGATCAAGTCTCTGCAGGTTAATTCTTAAGCATTTTGGGGATAGAAGCCTTTGGCAGGAGGAAGGTGGCCTCAAGATTATCCTCTTTCCTTCTCACCATTTTCACAAATTGCTTGATGTTATTTTGTGAACTATTCCTTTGAAAGAATTTGTTTTGTGAAACAAAAATGGAAATCCAATCAAGATAAGGACAATGCACGGCAAGAGTGCAGAGTGTAGAAGTTGGGAGATCATGTTGCATTTATAAAAGACGTTGGTGAAGTTGCATTTAGAGAATTGTGTTCCGTTCTGGGCACCATGTTATCGGAAAGATGTTAAGTTGCAAAGGGTGCAGGGAAGATTTACAAGGATGTTGCCAGGACTCAAGGATCTGAACCATAGGGAGAGGTTGAGCAGGCTGGGAGGGGTAACGTTTTCCACAAAAAGTTGGTGGAGGAGTTAGCCGAGGCAGGGTCTATTACACCGTTTAAGAAAAAATTAGACAGTTACATAGATAGGACAGGTTTAGAGGAATACGAGCCAAATACAGGCAAGTGGGACAGGAGGAACATGTTGATTGGTGTGTTCAAATTGGGCCGATGTGCCTGTTTCCACACTGTATGACTATGGCAAATTGGGTTAAAGTAAGCCATAAAAAGCTTGCATTTCTGGATCAGATATTGAAGGATTCTCAAACCCAAGGAGTTAGAGGAGACATTACAATGACAACTGCACAAATAAAGTTAAGATTGTAGTAATTCACACGTCGTGAATAAAATGATCTTTATTAGCAAATACAACTGTTAAACACACGCATGCTAAGTCAGAGCTCCAGCAAGGTCTCTGTTGCTGCTGTTGGACACACCTGTGGACTGATGACGATCTTCACTCCCAAACGCCCGCCAAACTCGGTCACATGATCGTTTCACCTCTAATGACGAAGGTTCGATCTAAAAGTGGCTCAGCTACCAGATGGTGCCACAAGATCCACCCAATCATCCATAACAATCTGATCACCCAGGAACAGGTTGTTCAATTCCTTCCTTAAAAAAGAGATTTTAGTAAATCTCCAAGGTGGCACAGAGGTAGTGTTGCTGCCTTACAGCGCCGGAGACCTAGGTTAGATCCCGACTACGGGCGCTGTCTGTATAGCGTTTGTGACCTTCGCCGAGATCTTCGGTTTCCTCCCACACTCCAAAGACGTACAGGTTTGAAGGTAATTGTTTTGGTAAATGTAAAAATTGTCCCTAGGGTGTGTATGATAGTGTTAATATGCGGGGATCACTGGTCGGCATGGTCGCAGTGGGTTTCCGCTCTGTATTTCTAAACTAAACTTATTGTTTTTCCAAACTAAATTCAGAAATTTCTCTCACAAGAAATTTGGGTTGTTTTGTTGTTAGACACAAAATGCTGGAATAACTCAGCGGGACAGGCAGCATCTCTGGAGAGAAGGAATGGGTGACATTTCGGGACGAGACCCTTCTTCAGTTTTGTTATGTTGTGTTCAAGGATTAATAACAGATACTCACCAATTTGATCAGATTTTAGACCAGTCCAGTAGACTTCTCTGGACTGGGCCACAGTTGCTCTGCAACAGAAAGCATCAGCTTAATTATTACAAACATTCTGCAAAGGCATGGAGAAGAGGTTAACTTAACCAACCACTTTTTCATCAATGATGAACACTGTCCAGGCTTGCAATCTCTCAACGATGAACACTGTCCAGTCATGCAATCTCTCCCAGGGAGAGAAAAAAAAATCCAAGACCAAAAATATTTCCCAGCCCAACCCCTTCATAAATTTATCAGTTACTAGATGACCCGTGGATCCGTTGGGTCCCGTTGTGACACCAGATCAAAAATGCTGGAGTAACTCAGCATCTCTGGAGAGCAGGAATGGGTAGCGTTTCGGGTCGAGACCCTTCTTCAGACTGACCCTTCTTCAGGCACAAGATTTGGTAAATTATGACTTACTGGTAAATTAATTGAACATAGTATATAGAACTGCAGTCTGAAGAAGGGTCTCGACCCGAAACGTCACCTATTCCTTCTCTCCAGAGATGCTGCCTGTCCCGCTGAGCTACTCCAGATTTGTCTATCTTCGCTATTCATGTATAGTTGAACCTCAATGCTGTGTGCATCAGAACAGGAATTATCTTTAGCAATCATCCAGAAGAATTAACTCTTTCTCGCTTTAACTGGTATGTGTTTTTTTCACTGTACATGTGATAAATTGGTTCCAACATGGAAAGAGGCCCTTGGATCCACCATGCGTGCATGTCAACAATCACTAATTTGCATTAATCTCATTAAAAAATGTTTTCACAATATTCACACCGATACACCCCATATACTACCACACCTGTGCATGAGGCGATTTTCAGTCAAAATGGCAATCTGAAAATCGCCAAAGGCAAACCTCCCCCCAACTGCGCGGACGCGGCTGAGGAACTGTTGGGTGCCCTTTCTGATGCCAGTCAAGTACACATGGAAGTATTAGTTAAAAATATTAAGTAAATTAAAGTTTATAATGGGAATTACTTTGTTAAATCGAATGAAACTTGCTACTGCACACCGCAGGCAAATGGTGAGTAAGGCGCCACTAAAATTGTTGCGCTATCATGTACTGTTTTGGCTGTATTTCAGGAACATACATACAAGATGAGACTTTTAGTTATACTTAGATTGCAGCTGAATTAGGCCATTCGGTCCATCGTCTACTCTGTCATTTATTTATTCAACCCCATTCTCCTGCCTTCTCCCCACAACCTCTTCCCTCAGCAGATAACTTTTTTCTTCCTCTTCCCACCACCACCCTCCAAAGGTTATACGGGGTTAGAAACATAGAAATTTGGTGCAGGAGTAGGCCATTCGGCCCTTCAAGCCTGCACCGCCATTCAATATGATCATGGCTGATCATCCCACTCAGTATCCCGTACCTGCTTTCTCTCCATACCCTGTGATCCCCTTAGCCACAAGGGCCACATCTAACTCTCTCTTAAATATAGCCAATGAACTGGCCTCAACTACCCTCTGTGGCGGAGAGTTCCAGAGACCCACCACTCTCTGTGTGAAAAAAAGTCCTTCTCATCTCGGTCCTAAAGGATTTCCCGCTTATCCTTAAGCTGTGACCCCTTGTCCTGGACCCATTGGGAACAATCATCCTGCATCTAGCCTGTCCAACCCCTTAAGAATTCTAGAGAGTATAATCCGAGTCTATCCAGTCTTTCTTCATAAGACAGTCCTGACATCCCAGGAATCAATCTGGCGAACCTTCTCTACACCCCCTCTAAGGCAATAATGTCCTTCCTCAGATTTGGAGACCAGAACTGTACGCAATACTCCAGGTGTGGTCTCACCAAGACCCTATACAACTGAAGTGGAACCTCCCTGCTCCTATACTCAAATCCTTTTGCTATGAAAGCTAACATACCATTCGCTTTCTTCACTGCCTGTTGCACCTGCATGCCTACTATCAATGACTAGTCTACCATGACACCCAGGTTGCGCTGCATCTCCCCTTTTCCTAATCGGCCACATTAATAATGGGATGCATCACAACATGGTTTGGGAACAGCTCCATCCAAGATGGAAAGAAACTGCAGAGAATTGTGGATGCAGCCGACCATCAAACAAACCAACCCCCTTTCATTTACTTAATTTCTACCTCTCGCTGCCTCGGCAAGGCCACCAGCATAATCAAAGATGAGATGCACCCTGGCCACCCCATCTTCTCCACTCTCCCATTAGGCAAACACCTCTAGATTCGGGAACAGTTCCTTCCTAGCTATCAGGCAACTGAACCATCCTACCAATAACTAGAGCGCAGTCCTGAACTACCATCTACCTCATTGAAGAAAGTCGGACTATCTTTATCAGACTTTACTGGCTTCATCTTGCACTAAACGTTATTCATATTGTTCCCTTTATCATGTATCTGTACACTGTGGATAGCTCGACTGTAATCATGTATTGTCTTTGTGCAGGTTCAATCAGCTGTAAAATATACTTACACAAACACAACTTTCAAGCCACACTTATTCTTGTGGGATGGATTCCAGTTGTAGACTGTATTGCCATTCTTCGGTTCAGTGTTTGAATGAGTGATTGCACTATTTTCCATATTGAAACACTGGTAATCGAGAGCAAGAAGTTAGACAATTCCTTCATCTTTCAGTTTAAAACATTTTCAACCTGACAAGGATTTGAATATATAAAGCAAAAATGTCATACTGCAATTATACAAACTTTAGTGAGATCACACCTTGGATACTGTAGGATACGGGCCTCCTACCCAAAACAGGGTGCTATTTGCTGTATAGGGAATGCTGCAAACATGCCAGGTGTGGTCCCTTGTAGTCCTAGCTTGCCCAACCTTTCCCTATAGCTCAGCCCCACAAGTCCTGGCAATATCCTCAAAGCTTCTCCACACTCCTTCCAGGTTTACAATATCCTTCCTACAGCAGAGAGACCAAAACTGAACACAATACTCCAAATATAGCCTCACCAGAATTATACAACTGCAACATAACATTCCAACTTCTATACTTAATACCCTGTCTGATGAAGGCCAATGTAACATAAGCCTTCTTGACCACCCCATCTACCCGTGATGACACTCCTAGACCCTCTGCTCTACAACAGCCCCAGGGCTCTGCCATTCACTATGTTGATCCTGCCCTGGTTTGACTTCCCAAGATACAATATATCACAACTAATCACGATTCTGCTGATTTTTGACAACCATCTTCACTATCTACGATGGCACCCACTTTAGTGTCATCTGCAAAATGAATAATCATATCTATATTACAGGGCTCTCGCTTAACTTTTTCTCCCTGTTGCCAGCCGGGCAACCTCAACAGCTTTTTAGGTTGCCAAATGACAGTTTAGGTGGTCATTTAAGACGGCTTGCATGACACGTGCGATAATGTGCTCGGACGAAGTGCGTAGTTACCAGTCGGAATTATGGTCAATTAAGCATTCACATATTATTTCTGCTTCAAATAAAGTCACAAACTAAACATATTCACCAATCAAGACATGATATATACCACAATGACATGCAGCAAAATTACAATACAGTATCTCATCTCTTTATACACGTTGCAATGAATGCAATTTATATTATCTCTTTTCACTTCCAAACAAAAATATGGTTATTCAGCGTATGATTAACCTCGGTGAGACCAAGCGCAGGCTTGGCGATCGCTTCACATAACACCTCCACTCAGTTCACAATAACCAACCTGATCTCCCGGTGGCTCAGCACTTCACCTCCCCCTCACATTCCGAATCCGACCTTTCTGTCCTGGGCCTCCTCCATGGCCAGAGTGAGGCCCACCGCAAATTGGAGGAACAGCACTCATATTTTGCTTGGGTAATTTACACGCCAGCGGTACCAACATTGGCTTCTCCAAATTCAGGTAGTCCTTGCTTTCTCCCTCCTTCCCCTCCCATTCCCAGCTCTCCCACAGCTTACTGTCTCCACCTCTTCCTTTCTTTTTCCCGCCCCCCACCCCTCCCGACATCAGTCTGAAGAAGGGTCTCGACCCGAAACGTCGCCTACTTCCTTCGCTCCATAGATGCTGCCTCACCTGCTGAGTTTCTCCAACATTTTTTTCTACCCATTCACACAAGTTCTGTTATCCCACTTTCCTCATCCACTCCCTGCACAATAGGGGCAATTTTATAGAGACAAGTTAACCTACAAAGCCAATGCGTCTTTGGAATGTGGGAGGAAACACACGTGCTTTGAGGGAGAATGTGGAAATTCAACAATAGACAGTGCCATAGAACAGGATCGAACACAGATCTCTGACGTGTGAGGCAGCAAGTTCATCAGCTGTGCCACTATTTTTTATTTTCCAAGACACAAAAAATTATACGTTGATAACTTTGGTTACTAAAAAAAAGAAACTATCCATTTTCAGTCTTAAATCTCTAGGTGATGCTATGTCCCCCTTTACAGCTATGTATGTTTTAATTCAGTTCAAGGCTATTGGGGCAGTACATTGGTCATAAATTTGCTGCCTAAATTGCCAGAGACCCGGAATTGATCCTGAATATGGGTGCTGTCTGTATGGAGTTTTGTTTTCTCATTTATAACACTATTTACAGAGTCTTATGTTTCCATCTTCTGTTGTGCTGATGCAAGTAAGGATTTCATTATTCTAACTGGGACATGAGAAAATAAAACACTCTTGCCTTACGTCACTGATGTGTGGGATAGAACTAGAGTACGGGTGATCGGTGGGCGTCGTGGATTTGTAAGGCCGAAGGTCCTGTTTCCATGCTGTATCTTTAAATTAAACTAAAAACACTAAAACCAGAGGAAATGTAAAGAAGGATTTCTACCCGAAATGTCACCCAATTTTTGAACCCTTTTTTGCTTAAATCCAAGTCAAGAGACAAGAGAGTTTTATTGTCATGTGACCCAGATAGGGCAATGAAATTCTTGCTTGCTGCAGCACAACAGAATATGTAAACATACTACAGAACAGGAGATAAAAGTCCAGTGTGTCTATATACTATTGACCATATGTATACACAATAAATAAACAGATAAAATGCAATAGGCTGTTATTTTTCAGAGTTTGGTGGTGGTGGGTCCACCAGTTTAAATTCCATTTTGAATATTTTTGCAGGACCAGGAAATCCAATAAGCAAGAGTTACTCCAGGGAGTTACTGCAGCTCGATTGAGTGATTCTGCGCTGGTGGGGCAGCAACCGGACAGCAATGGCGGCCAGAACTCCCCCAATGCAAAGGGAGGGAGAAAGTGGCCGACGCCGACCAGTTGCCGTAGCAGTGCGCATGTGCAGGGCCGCACATGCGCACAACCATGGCTGATGATGTGCTGACCGTGGCAGTGCGCATGTATAAGGCGGCCGGCCATGCTGAGCGGAGACCCGAGAGCTAACGTCGAGAGCCGAGAACTAGCGCCAAGACCCGAGAGCTAGCGCCGAGAACTAGCACCGAGCGGAGAGCCGAGACCTGGACACGGATGGCGGGCGGGTGTCCCGGTTCCTTGCCAAGCCGGGCAAAATGGCGTGGCTTTTAGGTTGCCCGGGGGGACTGAAAGTTGCCATTGGCACCCGGGCAACTGCTATTTTCGCGCCCTGTATTATCACCCAAATCATGGATATAAACAATTAACTGCACTGAGTCTGGCACACCACTAGTCACTGGCAACCATCCACCATCACTCTCCGCTTCCTGATCTCTATCCAGTCAGCTAGGTCTCCCTGCATCCCATACGTTGTAACCTTCTGTAGCCTCATGCACATCAAACCAGAACAGAGTTTTTTGATTAATGTCCATTGTTAATGCAGTTAAAACAGATAGCATTGAGATCACAAACAGCTCATACCGAAATGACTTTTGTATTGTTGGGAGGCTTGGTCCAGGCACCAACTGCAATATTCCCTTCAAGTTCTCGGCCTTGAAGTAGCAGACCACGGTAATTTGCGCCTATTATCATCACTGTAAAGGAATGAGATTTTTTGCATGAAATTTATTTTCAATTCATAAAAACCTCAAGAAAGCAATTGGCGTTCTGCATGTGTGTTTGGCAAGGGGTGAAAGTTGAAAGGTAAAAGTTGAAGACTCAGCAGACCAGACTCACAAATATCATCAGATTCCTTGTTACCTATTAACCTCAGGGAAATGCAGAGACAACATTAGGAATGAAAGTCATAAAGACTAAGCAGTCAATGGCTACTTCACACAAAAAATAGTGGGCATCCTGATGATTTTTAAAAAGGGGCTTGATAAAGGAGATGAAGAAGCTCTTGTGGGGTTCAAGCATCAAAAGACCCAATGGTTCAAAAGCCCAATTTTGGAACATAGGATTGTACCAAGAATTCATTAGAGTTATTAGAGGGAAACAGTATATAAACAGGCCCTTCAGTCCAATACACTTATGGCAACCACCACACCCATCTATACCAATCCTACTTACCCTGCATTCATTCCATATCCTTTGAAAGCCCTGCTCATTCAAATCAGGCCCACCACCACCACGGACACTCACCTACCCCACCCCCCCCCCGACCCACCACATACCCCCCACCACACACACATACCTCCCACACCTCAGATACTCACCCCCTCCTCACACTGGACACCAACCTTACATTCCCACCATCGACACACCCTTCCATCACACCCCACCACATACCGGACCCATAACCATATAAACCATATAACAATTACATACATACACCATTGTTGACATTCAACCCCCCCCCCCCCCCCCCCCGCACTCACACCACATACCCCACACTCCAGACACCCCCCCACACACACAAATCCACAACATACTCCCCACCAGACACTCACCCCCACGTGAACACCTCCCCACATTTAACCCATGAACGCCATTGACACTCATCCCTACCCGCAACTGATTCACACACCATAACACCACACCACTGACACTTGCCTCCACCCACAGGAACCCTCCCACAACATACCCACACCATGTGTAATAAGGAACTGCAGATGCTGGTTTAAACCGAAGATAGAGATAAAAAGCTGGAGTAACTAAGCGGGACAGGCAGCATCTCTGGAGAGAAAGAATGGGTGACGTTTCGGCCCGATACCCTTCATCAGACTGGTTAGGGATAAGGGAAACGAGAGATATAGACGGTGATGTGGAGAGATTAAGATCAGCGGGTGAGGCAGCATTTATGGAGCAAAAGAAATAGGCGACGTTTCAAGTTGAGACCCTGCTTCAGACTGATGTGAGGGTGGGGGGAAGAAGAAAGGAAGAGACGGAGACAGTGGGCTGAAGGAGGGCGAGTCCAGAACCAGGGGGTCACAGTCTTAGCGGAGGACATTTAAGACTGAGGTGAGAAATAACTTTTTCACCCAGAGTTGTGAATTGCTGGAATTCCCTGCCACAGAGGGCAGTGGAGGCCAAATCACTGGATGGATTTAAGAGAGAGTTAGATAGCGCTCTAGTGGCTAGTGGAATCAAGGGATATGGGGAGAAGGCAGGCACGGGTTATTGATTGGGGACGATCAGCCATGATCACAATGAATGGCGGAGCTGGCTCGAAGGGCTGAAAGGCCTCCTCCTGCACCTATTTTCTAAGTTTCTATATCCCTCCCCACACCTGATCCACAAAATCATTGACGCTCACCCCCCCCCCCCCCACCGCAGACACTCATCCCCCACACCAGACCCACAAACACCATATATCCTCACCACTGACACTCACCCCCACCACAACCCAACTCACAGCAACCCACAACATATCCACCCCATCAGACACTCACCACCCTCACCACACTAGACTCATCATCATTGACACTCACTCACCACCACAACCCCTCTCCACAGACCCTCAACAAATCCAAACCAGACACTACCGTGTGTGTGTGTGTGTGTGGAGGGGGGGGGGGGGGGTCTCCCTCCTATCTGACATACAACATACCCTCACTTACACCTCCCCCCCACACACAGTCTCCCCCCGCGGCCGCCCACCTTCCACGGTGTCTTTCACCGAGCTGGCAGCGATCGTGTGCGGCGAGGTGGAGGTCTGTGGGCTGATGCCGGAGTGGGAAGGCATGAGGCTGGAGCAGGCACCGAGAGGCGCGCCGCTGGGCAGCGCCAGGGCCAGCGGGAGGCAGAGGGCGAACAGCGCGGAAACCGCACACGACAGTAAAGCCGGCATCGTCAAACAGCAGCAGCAGCGGCAGCAGCAACTCGCTTAACGGTTTGCTGCCGTTCTTGCAGGTGAGGGAGGGTGAGGCCGGAGGAGGAGGAGGGTGGGGTCAAGCGGCAGGCGCGGCCTAGCGGCAACGCGACGCTCCCTCAGCCCATCACCTGAGCAGCACTCACCGTCAAAGATCTACAATCTTTGCTACAGGTTTGTAGGTTAGTTGTCCCTCGTGTGCATGGTGGATGATAGTGTTGTAGATTAATTTCCCCTTGTAGGGTAACATAGAAAATAGGTGCATGGGTAGGCTATTCGGCCCTTCGAGCCATAGAAACATAGAAACATAGAAAATAGGTGCAGGAGTAGGCCATTCGGCCCTTCGAGCCTGCACCGCCATTCAATGTGATCATGGCTGATCATCCAACTCAGTATCCCGTACCTGCCTTCTCTCCATACCCCCTGATCCCTTTAGCCACAAGTGCCACATCTAACGCCCTCTTAAATATAGCCAATGAACTGGCCTCAACTACCTTCTGTGGCAGAGAATTCCAGAGACTCACCACTCTCTGTGTAAAGAATGTTTTCCTCATTTCGGTCCTAAAGGAATTCCCCCTTATCCTTAGACTGTGACCCCTTGTTCTGGACTCCCCCAACATCGGGAACAATCTTCCAGCATCTAGCTTGTCCAACCCCTTAAGAATTTTGTAGGTTTTGTAGAATTTTGTAGCCAGCACCGCCATTCAATATGATCATGGCTGATCATCCAATATCAGTACCCCGTTCCTGCTTTTTTTCCATATCCCTCGATTCCGTTAGCCCTAAGAGCTAAATCTAACTCTTTCTTGAAAACATCCAGTGAATTGGTCTCCAATGCCATCTGTGGCAGAGACTCGCAACTCTCTGGGTGATTTGTTTTCCCCTCATCTCTGTTTTAAATGGCCTACCCCTTATTCTTAAACTGTGAGCCCTGGTTCTGGACTCCCCCAACATGGGGAACACTTTTCCTGCATCTAGCCTGTCCAATTCCAAAGAATTTTATATTTGTCTATAAGATCCCCTCTCATCCTTCTAAATTCCAGTAAATACAAGCCCAGTCGACCCATTCTTTCATCATATGTCAGTCCCGCCATCCCGGGAATTAACCTGGTGAACCTACGCTGCACTCCCTCAATGGCAAGAATGTCCTTCCTCAAATTCGGAGACCAAAACTGCAAACTATACTCCAGGTGTGGTCTCACCAAGGCCCTGTACAACTGCAGTAGGACCTCACATTTATCCACATAATGTTGCATCTGCCCACTCACCCAATTATCCAAGTCACCCTGCAGCCTCATAGCATCCTCCTCACTATTCACACTGCCCCCCAGCTTTGTGTCATGCACTAAATTGGCAATGTTACATTTAATTCCCTCGTCTAAATCGTTAATATATATTGTAAATACTGTAACTGGGGTCCTAGCACTGAGCCTTGCAACACCCCACTAGTCACTGCCTGCCATTCTGAAAAGGAGCCGTTAATTCGTTGCTTCCTGTCTGCCAACCAGTTGTCTATCCATATCAATATCCTACCCCTAATACCATATGCTCTAATTTTGCACACTAATCTCTTGTGTGGGCAGGGTTTGATCCCATGTGTGCAGGGAATGGATGAGAAAGTGGGATAACATAGAATTTATGTGAAGCAGTGAGGAAAATCCTTGGCCTGAAAGACCTATGCCCAGCTTTCAAGCTGCCACCGGCTTCAGTGAACCGCTTACCGCCGATGGAGGCGTGGGGTGTGTCGCCGTCTAACGATGAAGCTTTGCTCGTCATCAGTACCTTGATTAGTCCAACAGCTTTTGCTTCCTCATCCAGGTCTTACCTGTTGGATAAGTCTTACCTGAAGAGAACATTCGGCGGCTGGTTTCATTTTCTGGATTTCATGCCTCTCCAATGTCACCCAGATAGTTCACTGCCGGCACTTGTAGCATGAGGGGATCTCTGGCCCCTTCTGGGTATTCTGCCAATGGCTGGAGACCAACTCTTCCGGCAGCAACACCTCGTTTGCGAGTATTCCCTTGAAGCCATATGCATGTGCTCCAATATGTTCCATGGACATACTTTCAATTTTGAAGTCAGTTACACATTGACCACTCGCATTCCCCTCCACAGAGAGGGAGATTCGTAGGCAGCCATGAAACAGGTGCTGCCGCAGGCCCCTTAGGATACCTGCGGTGATATGGCCCCTCCTATGGACCAATATCAGGTTTGAGCATCACATTTGTGGGATAAACGCCCGAGGGCGCTATGCATGCTCCATTTGGGTTAAACGTCCGAGGATGTACCCAGGTATGTTGGAGGGGAACCCTCCTGGCCTGACTCCCCTAATCCACAGGCCTAACTGACTTACTGTTGGTTTTACCTCCTTTCTGGGGAACCACAGCCGGTCTGGAAGCCACTGACTGTACTGTCAGTGACTTGGGTGGCGAACCCGACGGCCGCCGGCTACCCGCACCTCCACGGTATCTGTAGCCGGTTCCCCGTGGTCCCGGTTTCCCGCGGTCTGAGACCGGGATTCCCCACGGTCCATAACTGGTTTTGCGGCCCGTCCGGACTTCACCCCGAAATTAGTTCCTGCAGGAAACCCTTTGCAACAGAGATTCCTGCAAGGAAAGAGAAAAACAGAACCTGGGAATAAGTTAAAAAACTTACCTTCAGGTTTAAACTTACCGCTGGAAGGAGCAACGCGCCCGCCAGTCAGCCGTTGCGCAATGCGCTAAATGTAATGCGGGCTGACGGCCTTCTTCACGTAGTCACTCACGTGACTCCGAAGTAAAATCAAAATAGAGGCCTCACAGGAGGAATGTCTTATCTTAAAAAAAAGCAGAAGGTCTCAGTTCTCAGAGACTTAAGAACTTACAATGAAGTTGGAGGAAATCACCAGGGCAGGCTGTGAACGGACCCGTCTGTGGTCCAACCGGAAAAGACAATCCAAAAAGACCCTGCCCTCCTCCGCACCAATGGTATCCGCCCCATCACTGTCACCCTGAGAGCCCCGTCTTCCACCACCAGGGGAATTACCTAACTGTGGCCTTCAGGGTGCCGATGTTCCTGGAGTCTCCCTCAGCCGGTGGGGCAGCACACCCCTCATCTGGGCTTGTAGCCTCAACGGAGAGCACAGGCTGGGGGCTCACCCCCACACTCAAGTCTTCCCCTTCAGGCTGCCCCTGGTCATCCTCTAAGCCAGGGGATGCGTTCTCTGGGGGAACAGTTCCCATGGGTAGTGCATCGGCACTCTCAGGTGGGCCCTGTGATAACGAGGCATCCTCCAGCTCCGAGGAAGCATGCCCTGGGTACTCCACCTCAACAGGGGATGAAGGCCCAGGTTGCCCCTGGACTTCAGGGCCATAGTCCATGCCTCCTCGTCTTCCAGCCACTGGCATGCGGTGGTGCAGTGAGCTCCATTGCGGAAGCCTCTGCCCCTGCACTACTGTCTCCTGCTCACCCTCTCCAGCCCCCCGTCGGACCCTAGGGTTAGGCTTCCCTAGGCTAGGCTCAGAGGCGAGCATGAGGTTATCTACTGCCAGGGGGTCCCACTTGGAGGTGCTTCTTCTGTTTATTAGCTTTCCTCCCCTTCTGACGCTCCCATCCCTCATCCTCGCCGCTCCTCACACTTTACAGGCATCCACCGCCACAGGTACAGGACATAGGGAGGGGGGGTGGGGGTAAGGGGGCATTGCCTTTCCGGGCCACTGTGGTAGCACAAGAAGTCCCAGATGGACCAGCACTGCTTTCCTGGGCCACTATGGTAGAACTGGTAGCCCGGGTTCTGGGACAAATCCTGCGAAAATGTCCCACTTCTTTGCAAGCATGACAACGCAATTGGCCCGAGTTCCAGAACACACTATAGGAGAAACCATCCAATTCCACATTAAGCTTCCCCTCCGTGTCCGTCACCTGTGCCATCTGTACATATACGCGGCACTTAAAAGTATATATATGCCGCAGTCTAGGATCATCAAACCTGTACAACAGTTTGGTTAGCCCCAACCATACCTCCTCGAGCCTGTTTAGATGTGGGAGCAGGAGCTCATCTGGAATAAAAGTGGGAACGTTGAACAAAATGACCGGCATCACGGGACCTCCCCGAAGGTCCACCCGCTATGAAATTCCCGCCCGCCGTTAACCACCTTTCCAGCGCTAGAGCCACCGCCTGGTCGGTATTTAGTAGACATACAAACTTCCCACTGACCACTGAGCCTGAGACTATGGCTTCCCTGCCAATTGTCTCACCCAGAGCATTTAGAATGGCCTGGAAGGACAGTTTGTTCGGCAAATACATTTTTACACCATGTGTATGCCCCATCAACTCATGGGACAGTATCGGAGGCTGCTGAACGTGCGGCAGCTGCATGTCTCCGAGAGGCCGCCATCTGAAGGGCGTGGCACAAAACAAAAAGTATCAGTAAATCAAAAACAGTCTTTCTGATGTTGTTGCGCCTCCACGCTTTGCAGCAATCTTGTGAAGTTCTGTTTTGAAAAGCAACTAAAGCAAAGTTGGCCAAACAAGTGAAAACTTGGCAATCCGCCAACCGCTTGCGCTCCAGCGATGTTCCTATACTCGGCCTTTAGGAGCAGCGCCCGATGCAACTGAGCCCCACTAATCCGACAACTCGACCATTACGACACCTCCTCAACATCGGGCCATCCCTCTCACAACCGATGGCCCTTGCCTGCCCTCCATGCTCAGGGGCGTCTCCTGCAGCCAACCTCGCTCTCGACCGTTAACCGTTAAACCGTCACATTGTTTTATTTTGTTTTATTTTAAACAAAAATATTTATTCAATTATTAAAATAGTATTAACATCACAAAAAAAAACAGTACCCACCACCATAGTACAAGACAAAACAAATATACCAAGTAAACTACTAAACAACTATATTACAATCTATATTTTGCAACCGCAAGAGATGCTACACTTGTCCCTTCACCTCCCCCATCCACTCCTTTCAGGGACCCAAGCAGTCATTCCAAGTCCGACAGAGGTTCACCTGCACCTCCTCCAACCTCATCTACTGCATCCGTTGCTCCAGATGCCAGCTGATCTACATCGGTGAGACCAAGCGGAGGCTGGGCGATCGTTTCGCCGAACACCTCCGCTCGGTCCGCAATAACCAACCCGACCTCCCGGTGGCTCAGCACTTCAACTCCCCCTCCCACTGCGTATCCGACCTCTCGGTCCTGGGCCTCCTCCACGGCCAGAGTGATCAACACCACAAGTTGGAGGAACAGCACCTCATATTCCGCTTGGGGAGTCTGCATCCTCTGGGCTTAAACATTGAATTTTCTCAATTCTGTTAACCCAGACTGCCTCCCCCCCCACCTCTCCCTCAGCCCTCTGGCCCTGACATTCCTTCTCCATCTCCCCCCCCCCCCCCCCCCCCCAGTCGCACTAGCTTCTCATTTTCACACCACAAACAGCTTACAATGGCCTGCTTCCTTTATCACCAATACTTTTTTGCATATCTTTCACTCATTGTTCCTTATCTCTCCACATCACTGTTTATATCTCTCGTTTCCCTGATCCCTGACCAGTCTGAAGAAGGGTCTCGACCCGAAACGTCGCCTACCTCCTTCGCTCCTTAGATGCTGCTGCACCCGCTGAGTTTCTCCAGCTTTTTGTGTAACCCTCGATTCTCCAGCATCTGCAGTTCCTTCTTTAACAACTATATTACAATCCTTGTCCAGGATACACTCAACCCCCCTGGGTGCCCAATGCCCCCGGAAATCCCCCAGGGTGCCCGTGAACAGCGCATAGTCCCTCTCCAGTACCATCCGGGCTCAGACATAACCCCGAAACTTTGATTTCTTTAATTTCAAGTAACACTTTCATTTGCTCCTTTTCCCCCATCCCCCGCCCTATCCACTCACGCATAGCCCCCAATTGCGTAGGCGCGGCGGGAGAGGGAGAGGCAGGGGGCAGAGAGGGAGGGGGAGGGGGTAGAGAAGGAGAGGGTGAGGGGGGTAGAGAGGGAGGATAGAGGGATGGCAGATACAATAGTGATGTTTAAGAGGCTTTTAGATAGGCACATGGAAGCTCAGGTTATTTGGATTATGTGCACGCAGTTTAGATCAGTTGAATTTGGCATCATGTTCGGCACAAACATGGGCCGAAGGGTCCATTTCTGTACTGTACTGTTCCAACTTGTTCTATGTTCTCCAGTCTCAGATGTGAGCGACGTATATTTTCCATCACTGCTCCTTTTCACATACCTCTAGAATTTCTTATAATTTAATTTCTTCGTTTACTCGCATATTCCACCTTCTCTTCCTTTATCAATTTCCTGGCCCTCTTTTGCGGAATTCTAAACGCCCCCAAGAGTTTTGCAACTCTCTAAGCCCCTTCACTGGATTAAACACTATCTCCAATTTCTCATTTACTAAATAGAAAATTGTATATTTTAATCAATGAGAAGCAAAATGCAAACATTTCTTAATATTGTTTGGCAGAGCACCAAAAAGCATTAAATCTAATATTCACTTAAATCTTAAATGACAGGGTATTTGAAAGAGAAAATGGTCTATCCATTTACAGCACAATTAATTCAGGGTGATGGAGAGAGGGAAAGTGAGGGTAGTGGGATAACAACCCTTTCTGGTGCATGACAGTATTGTTCTTGTTTAGAACTCTGGGTAAAGATGTGAGCAATGACTATAATGATATCGGAATGCAAGCAAGTACACCTAAAGTACCTTGGACTGGCACATGTGCTCAGGATACAAGTTCCCCACTTCTGTCTGGAGATACTATGTTTATAATATCTACACCTTTCATCCGGGATAATGGATCAGCCATGGTAAGAACAATTTTGCCTCTTTTCCCTGGATCTTTTAGCTTTTCCTCTATTTTTGCAGCTTGCCAGCCACAAAATTCACTCCATTGTTCAAAGTTTACAACAACAGGTAATGCCAATTATCCATGTTCCTGCTTTTCTCCCACGTGCCATGTATCTGGAACCTGTCTCTACTGCAGATCTACACAAGAATCTGGTCTTATTTATTGCTCTTTTGGAAATCGTCTCCACCCCCATATCTTATGTATATATAAGTATTACATAAGTATTCAGACCCTCTACTCAGTACTTTGTTGAGGCACCTTTGACTTTGACAGCGATTACAGCCTCAAGTATTCTTGGGTATGACGCTACAAGCTTGGCACACCTGTATTTGGGTCATTTCTCTAATTCTTCTCTACTTCTCTCAAGCTCTGTCAGGTTGGAAGGGGAGCGTCGATGCACAGCTATTTTCTGGTCCCTCCAGAGATGTTCGATCGAGTTCAAGTCCGGGCTCTGGCTGGGCCACTCAAGGACATTCACAGACTTGTCACGAAGCCAATCTGCGTTGTCTTCGCTGTGTGCTTTGGGTTGTTGTCCTGTTGGAAGGCGAACCTCCGCCCAATCCGAGGTCCAGAACACTCTGGAGCAGGTTTTCATCAAGGATCTCTCTGTACTTTGCTCCGTTCATCTTTCCTTCGATCCTGACTAGTCTCTCAGTTCCTGCCTCTGAATAACATCCGCAGCGCTTGTAACACGGGAAGGTCTGTGCAGCCCACGTGCCGTCAGCGCTGCCTGAAGCCGTCACTTTCAAGCGGGGCTGAAGGCAGCAGAAATTCTGCCTTTCCTGTACTGCGCATGTGCATCAGCCTACTGCGCATGCGCAGCGCAAGTTTCTTGGCGGGGTTTTCAACTATGGTTTGTCGTGTACCAATAATGTGGTAAGTATATTTTGTGTTTATGTGTTTAAATACCGTATTTCCCGGGGTGTGGGGGCGGGGGGAGCGCTCCTTTCACAGCGTTTGGGGAGTCTGGCCTGGGGTAAAGTTGCGGGGAGGGCACAAATGTTATGAATGAGGGGTCGGGAGCATCCACTTGCGACGCTCCTTGCACGGAGGCGTGGAATGCCACCGCTCTGAGGCGGGGGGGGGGGGTGAAGAGAGAGAAGTAGTTCGGGTTGCCACCGGGCCGGACAGCGGAACCAGCCGCCACCTTATCTCCTTATGCCGGTCCCCGCTCACCTCTGGCAGCTCTCCGTCTAAAAACCTCTCTCCTGCCGCTCGCTGGCCTCACTCATGTCCTTAAATTCAGCGCGATTGAGGTTACTCGGCTGTGGGAATTTAAGGATTTGCAGGAAGCCGCTGACATGAGCGAAGTCGGCGAACGGCAGGTGACAGGTGTTCCGACGGAGAGCAGAAGCCGCTGAAGTGGCGGCCAGTTCTGCTGTCGGGTCCCGGTGGTCGCTCGTAGCTCCCCGAGCTGCTTCTATCCCCAGCTACAGTGCGTGGCTTCGCGCCCGGAGAGCTGCGGTAGCGGTGAGTGAGTGAGTTACTGGCAGTATCCCCGACAGCCTCCTTCTCAACACTCGTGTCCTCCCCACAACTTTACCCCTGGCACAGACTCTACACACGCTGTGAAAGGAACTGTTCCCCCAATTGGTCTAGGACGAGGAAGCCTTGGGCAAATTGAAATGTCACTGCTTTTATTTATTTATTTATTTAACGGAGAGAACAATCTGCGCATGCGCGGTTTAAATTTTTTTTTAAGCGGACTGAGTGCCTACCCTGAGTAATTACTCACGGCACGTGCCTGGCTTCACCGTACGTATGGTATTGGCCAGGCGATGAACGGTGCCTGGTTTCCTCCAGACGTGATGCTTGGCATGCAGGCCAAAGGGCTCAATCTTGGTTCCATCAGACCAGAGAATCTTGTTTCTCATGCCTTTTGGCAAACTCCAAGAGGGCTGTCATGTGCCTTTCACTGAGGAGTGGCTTCCGCCTGGCCACTCTACCATAAAGACCTAATTGGTGGAGTGCTGCAGATATAGTTGTCCTTCTGAAAGGTTCTCCCATCTCCACAGAGGAACTCTGGAGCTTTGTCAGAGTGACCATCGGGTTCTTGGTCACCTCCCTGGCCAAGGTTATTCTCCCCCGATTGCTCAGTTTGGCCGGGCGGCCAGCTCTATGAAGAGTCCTAGTGGTTCCAAAATTCTTCTATTTAGGAATGACAGAGGCCACTGTGCTCTTCGGGACCTGCAATGCTGCAGAAATTGTTTTATACCCTTCCCCAGATCTATGTCTCGACATAATCCTGTCATGGAGGTCTACGGACAATTCCTTTGTTTTCATGGGTTGGTTTTTGCTCTGACATGCACTGTCAACTGTGGAACCTTATATAGACAGGTGTGTGCCTTTCCAAATTATGTCCGTCATCAATTTAATTTACCACTGTTGGACTCCAATCAAGTTGTAGAAACATCTCAAGGATAATCAATGGAAACAGGATGAACCTAAGCTCAATTTTGAGTGTCACAGCAAAGGGCCTGAATACTTATGTAAATGTGATATTTCAGTTATTTATTTTTAATTACTTTGCAAAATTTTCTAAACACCCGTTTTCACTTCTTCATTCTGGGGTATTGTTTGTAAATTGATGATAAAAAAAAAGAATTTAATCCATTTTAAAATAAGGCTCTAACGTAACAAAATGTGGAAAAAGTGAAGGGGTCTGAATACTTTCTGAATGCACTGCAATTCCTCTTCAGTCTCCCAGAGAAGAGGTCAAAAGTGAGAGTTAGGAGAGGAGTCGTTCAGAAAGGAAGACTAGCAGAGGCAGCAGCAGAATGCTGCCCACCCCATCACTGTTATCCTCCTTAGACCTCAATGGCAATGAAGAGCTTCCCACAGACAGAACCAATACATCTGTTGCAGCAGAAGAAGGTATGTCTTTGTACGTGGCAATGATTTAAAAACAATTGAAGAAAAACACATTGTTGAATCTTAAATTTTGAGTTTTATTCTTCAAAGTTATTAAAACTGGAACTTTGACAATCTTTTATTCATTCAGTTACTTGCCTGTATATTTATTACTTGTGTGTGAATGGTATCAGGGTGTTGGCAACTACCTGACTGAAAAGGGCATAATTTCCACTGCTTTAGACCAGTGAGATAGTGGCTTTAGAATCATGCTGCCTGCCATTTTACATCCTGTGTGGGAAGATGGATGATGGGGTGAAGGAAAGTTGAAAGATAAAGGGGTAGAAGACTCCATTATGTTTTTTTTTTAAATGCAGCAATTAGCTAAGATCTCAACTGTAACTCACTGCCCTAAACAGTGGTGGAAATGGAGATAACTGGGTTATCAAAAGGGAATTAGATCAGTACTCGGGAGAATGATTTGCAGGGAGACAAAGAAAGAACAGGGAAATGGGATGAGGCTACCCGACTTCAAGCAAGCACCCAATGGGCAGAATGGCCTGTTTCTGTGCTGTAACACGTCTATGAATTCCACCTATGGATGTTGGCCACATTACCTAATTCAGAAGCAAAAGACTGCAATGAATGAATGAATATTTTATTATGAATGAATAATAACAGAAGCTGGAAACCAGAAATGCAAAGGGACAGGGTTGGAAATGCTCAGCAAGTCGATCAGCATCTATGGAGAGAGGGGCAGAGTTAAAGATTCAGGTCATTGGCTCCCACTCAGAAGGGACCTAAATCATTAACAATCACGTTGGCACAGACTTGCTGCCTTACAGCGAATGCAGCACAGGAGATCCGGGTTCGATCTCGACTATGGGTGCTGTCTGTATGGAGTTTATACGTTCTCCCCGAGACCTGCGTGGGTTTTCTCCGAGATCTTCGGTTTCCTCCCACACTCGAAGGTTTGTAGGTTAATTGGCTTGGTAAATGTAAAAATTGTACCTAGTCAGTGTAGGATCGTGTGTAGGATCATGTTAATGTGCAGGAATCGCTGGTCGGCGAGGACCCGGTGGGCCGAAGAGCCTGTTTCCACGGTAAGTTTCCGTCTATTTTACAAACGCCTCAACGGGTCCGCTGTCAGTCACTGGTGGGGCTGAGTCAGTTGATCAGCAGCGGCCAGAGGTCGACCACACTCTGCTGTTATGAGGGATAGAGAGAAAGGGGGGCAGTGGGTGAGATGAGAAGGGAGGAAGGGGGTAGGAAGGGGAGAGGGTTTATGGAGGGAGAGAGTGAGTGACTGAGGGTAGGGGAAAGGAGAGGGAGGGAGAGATGAGGGAGGGAGTGGAGGAGGGGAGGAGAGGTAAAATGATGGAGGGTAAAGAGGAGGGGGAGGGAGTGCTGGGGGGTGAGGGGGGAATGGAACACAGGGGTAGGAAGAAGGCTGGCAAGGTAATGGAGGAGGGGAATAGGGGACTGAAGAGAAGAGTGAAATGTGTTCACATTGATTTTATATTTTACAGGTTATTGCCATTTTTAACTTTAAAAACGTCGCAGTCGCACTCCGACTTGCTAACCACGCCGCAGATTACAAACTCAGCATCCCATTGCATTGATTGACTCGAATGAGAAATAATGCATTAATAGTAACATTGCATTCAATGTAGTAACAGGGTTTATTTAATAACATAAACAAACTACAGTATTCTTTAATACCAGGGCATTTAAACAGAACTTAAAATGGCATTAGCAAACAGCCCTGGATCAACAATCGGGCGATGATAAAAATTCTGAAACATCAGCTCATTTGCCCATCCGGCAGCCGCCATAATATGGTCGACGGGCATGTCCTTCGCTTTGGCGCCGAAGTAGCTGCTGCCCTAGTGGAATGAGATGTAAACACATCTGTGCTAATACCTGCATCAATCAAAACTTGTTTCAGCCACCTGGAAATAGCGTTAACCGACACTCTTTTATGTGTTTTTTTACAACTGATAAACAATCCTGTCTCCATATTACGTAAATTCTCTGTAAGTGCAATGTATTGCATCAAATGTGTTTTTACGCATAAAGATGGTTCCGTAGGATATGCTGCAAATACTATTTTAAATCCTGTGACACCTGGCCTGCTCTGAGGAGGTCGTAAATTTTAAAAGTAACATTGTCCACAGCAGTTTCCATTCTGTCTAACTGTAATTTTTGTAACGTCTGTACTCTTTGTGCTGAAACCAATGCCATAAGCATGGCCAATTTTATGGTTATTTTGGTCAACGTCAAAGAAGATATAAGGACTATGCTTACATCCCAAATAGCCATATATCTAGGCTTGGGAGGTCCGGAATTAAAAATGCCTTTCATAAATCGAACCACAAGAGGGTGAGAACCAATTGCATGATTGTCTGACTTCATCACTAAATATGACGATAAAGCACTTCTTGCTGTATTGATTGCACTATAACTTAGTCCTTCATCATAGTAGAGAGTTGACAAAAATTCCAAAACATGTGAAATACGTGCTGTACAATAATCAATATCATTTTGTACACAGTAAACTTCCAATTTCTTTACATAACAAAAATACTGCTTTTGAGTACTCGATCTCCAAGATGCAGTAAGCATGTCGACAGTTCGACTCAACAATCCATGCCCCAGGTATGGCCTTCTTAGAATCTGCAAATTAATAAATCAATACGGTCATACAACAGATGACATTCGGCAGTCACTGGATTCACCAATAAATTCCTTTGTTTTGGAACAGTCATCAAAGGTTGTGTCGTCAGCTGTCGGATCAAAGGATACCATGGCTGAGTAAGCCAGTCGGGTATAAACAGTACCCCTGAAGCATTGTCCTGGTTGATTTTGAGCAGACATCGATTTATGAGACAGAAAGGTGGAAATGCATAAATAAACATACCACCCCAATTCAGCGAGAAAGCGTCAATCGCTACTGCCCCAGGATCTGGTTCCTATGACACATATTTGGGAACCTGGTGGTTTAGTCTAGATGCGAACAAGTCGACATCTGGTGTTCCATATTTGGTGATGATGTCTTTGAACACATCGTAATTCAACATCCATTCTATGTTGTCATGGAATTTCCGTGACCTGTTGTCTGCCATTGTATTAAGTTTTCCTGGCAGATAAATAGCTGAGAGCCAAATGTGTTTATCAATGCACCAGATCCAGATTTGGTTTACCAGTCTGTCACAAGATACCGACTTGATACCATCCATGTGATTGACATATGCCACTGCCGTGGTGTTATCAATTTGGAGCTGAACATGCAGACTGTTTTTGTTAGAACAATAAGCTTTGAGCCCATGAAATGCTCCTAAAAGCTCAAAATGGTTAATTCCCCTTGACTGCAGAAGCACAGCTTCTTCTAAACTCCATCTTCCTCCACAACTTGTATTTGTGTTCAACTTGCACCCCATCCAAGTGCACTTACATCAGTTTGCAAAACCATGGAAGGTTGTTCCAGCTCTATTGTGCTCAAACTACTGGAGACATGTTGAATCCACCATAAGATATCAGTAATTGCTTCAGCTGATAATTACATGGGCCTATCATAATGCCCAATTTGTGCCTTAAGTGCCTGTTCTTTTGCTCTTTGTAATTGTTGATAATGCAAAGGCCCAAATTGGACAGTTGGAAAGGCTGCAACCATTTTCCCAAGAAGCCTTGCCATTTGCCTTATTGAAGGTTTATGCTTGTTTAAAAGCGTTACACAATCCTCAATTAGATCTGTACTTTTTTCAATTCGCAAAGTAATTACCATTTTGATAGAGTTAATTGAAAACCCCAAATAATCAATTGTGGTAATTGGCGTAAGTTTGGATTTTTCCTAATGAATGACAAACCCCAGTTTTTCAAATGTGGATTTGACAACTGCGACTGATATTTCGGCTAAAGCTTTTGTTTGTCCAGTTATTAAAATATCATCCAAATAGGCCATAATAACATTGCCCTGACCTCTAAGCAACCCCAAAGTTGGTTTTAACAATTTAGTAAATACTCTAGGGGCTGAGGTCAATCCATTTGGCAATGCCTTATACTGCCATAATTGATTCATCCAAATGAATTTAAAATACCTTCTATGCTCGCAATGAACAGACACTGAATAGTAAATGTCCTTCAGATCTATTGTAGCTATATAACAACCTTTAGAAATGAGTTGTTTGGCCGTAACCAATGTTTCAATTTTAAAGTGTCTTTAGAGTACAAATGGATTTATTTTTGTTAGATCTAAAATGATTGTACATCCTCCGTCTCTTTTGGGATGGGGAAAAATATTTGACACAAATTGATGGACTTGATGATCCGTCTTTTCAATAACACCTTTGTTATATAATTTTGTGAGTACAGCTTGAACCTCTATAACCTCTGTTTGTGAAAAATAAAGTGTTCTAACCGGAACATGTTGGAAAGTGTAGATGGTTTATGCATGCAACCAATAATATAGCTACCTTAGTACCATTAACCCCACCTTAGTTAACATCAATCATAACGCTTTCCCCTCCCTGGGTACAGTTCACTAGAAGAATGTAACCAGTGCTTGCTGACATGTGTTATACCCTGTGCTATCATTAAAGGATGTTATACACTTCAAGAGTATGTGAATTGCTTATTTACATGGTGTCGAAGCTGGAAGATACCTGCGTCTCATGTCTTTCGGGTTTTATTTCTTTCTTTTGATTTTGTGTCTATTTGTGCTCAATCTTTCTGGCCATGGCGTCTTCTTGCAGAAAGCCCGCGCAGCTTGTCTTTGATGCTGACATATCTGAGCGCTGGGCCACGTTTGAATTTGATTTCACCCACTTTGTCAACGTCGTGCACCGCGCCGAACCTGACTCTGTTAAAGCCTCCCTCCTCCTCAACCTTGTCGGACCTGATGCCATGAGGAGAGCCAGAACTTTCACCTATGCTCCAGCGGTCCTGGACACGAATAACGTGGTGATTACTCCTGCAGAATCAGACAGTGACCCCACTTGCCTGCTACGTAAGTTCAGGGAGATTTGTGACCTGCCCTCGAACTGCATTCTAGAGAGGGCACCGTGTTTTACAAGGAAACAGTTGCCTAATGAACCTGTTGAATGTTTTATTGCTGATTTGCTTTATTTGGCCCAGTGGTGCCGTTTCGGTGACATGACAGACCAGCTCACTAGTACATTTTAGTAACTGGCATGCGTGACCAGAAGTTGCGTTGCGAGCTTCTAAGGGATTCGGATCTAACGTTAGTCAAAGCTATGCATGCCTGCAGAATGTCTGAGGTCGTTGAACTGCCAGACGACCACTGTGATTCGGGCACTAAATCTATTAACCTGGCTGGCTTTAAGAGACCACAGCCTCGGATGGGAAATACTGCCTTCCTGCCGCGTGCCAACCCAGGTCCTGGTGCAATGCCCCCCAAGAGGTGCCCAAACTGTAACTACATGCACCACAGACTGTCGACGTGCCCCGCCTATGGTAAGGCCTGCAATTTTTGTAAAAAGTTAAACTATTTCGCTGCTGTCTGTCGCTCCTGTGGGAAAGCTGCACAGACTTCCAGACCTAATCTAAACAGGCTGACACAATCTGATAACTGCTACGGCTCACAGCCTTCCATTGCAGAATCCTACAATGAGGAACCAACTAGTTCTCCAGGCGAGTCGAGCGTGTTTACCCTCCTCCACGCACCTGGCCAGCATAACGATCCTACCGTATCAATAACTGTCAATGGTTCGACCTTCCTCGCTAAGTTAGACACGGGGGCGAGAGTGAATATTTTGTCAATAAACCTTTTCAACAAGATAAGAAATAATGAGGCCTTGATTGCTGACCGTTCAACTCTGCATGCCTATGGAGGAGAGATTCGAAGGCCAGTGGGGAGGGCCACTTTAACTTGTGTGCTGCAAAAGGCCACGCAAAACCTGTTTTTTTACGTTTTGATTTCTGACTGTGTGACTCTGCTGGGTAACCGTGCATGCCAGGATCTTGGCCTGGTGTCCTTCGACCGCACGGTCCACAAAGTGCAACTGTCGTTTGACCCAGTAGCAGAATACCAAGACCTGTTCAACGACGACCTGGGAAAGTTACCGCTGACTTACCATATTTCCATTGACCCAAATGTGACGCCCGTGGTCCACGCACCTCACAGGGTGTCTCACGCCATGAAAGACAAGGTCGAGGCGTTGCTCAACAACATGGTCGAAATGGGGGTGCTAGAAGCGGTTAGCAAGCCCACCGATTGGGTCTCCACCATGGTTGCCACGCTAAAGAAAGACAAGAATGAAATATGTGTGTGTATCAACCCAAAGGACTTAAACCTTGCCATCAGGAGACCCCACTACCCCATACAGTCCGTTGAGGACGTGGCGGCTCAGGTCGGGCAGGCCACCGTCTTTTCGGTCCTAGACGCTAAGAACTCGTTTTGGCAGATTCCATTGGACAAAGCGTCTTTTGACCTGATAACCTTCTCCACACCGTTTGGCAGATTCAAGTTTCTGCGAATGCCATTCGGCATCAATTCCGCTAGCGAGGTGTTCCAGCGAACGATGGAGCAGATATTCTCAGACCTGCCATGTGCCATCATCATGGATGATATCCTGGTCTATGGGAAGGACATTGCTGAGCACGACCTGAACCTCCGCCGCGCCCTGGATTGGGCCCGAAAGGCCAAACTGAAACTGAACCCCTAGAAGTGCCGGTTTCGTGTCCCAGAAGTCACGTATGTTGGACATGTTTTCACCACTAACGGACTAAAACCCGACCCTTTGAAGGCGGCTGCCATCTCCGAGATGGTAGCCCCCACCGATGTGCCAGGTCTGCAACCCTTCCTGGGCATGGTGAATTACCTTGGGAAGTTTATACCAAATCTCAGTGAGTGCACCCCTGCGGCAGCTGACAAAAAAGGATATCGCCTGGGCCTGGCTCCCACAGCACCAGCAGGCTTTCAACTGTCTCAAGTCCAGACTGTTTAACACACCAACATTGAGGTTCTTCGACGTGAGCCGCCCCATCACCGTCACCTGTGACGCTTCCAAGTTCGGTCTGGGCGCGGCCTGCCTTCAGTCTGTCGATGGATCGTTATATCCTGTCTCCTATGCCTCCCGCCCCATGACGGACACCGAGCAGCGGTATGCTCAGATTGAGAAGGAGCTACTCACGGTAGTGTTCATCTGCTCCAAGTTCAGAGACTTCCTGTTTGGCAGCAAATTCACGGTCGAAACCAACCACCAGCCACTGGTGACAATTCTGAACAAACCGATTCATGCTGCCCCTGCCAGGCTGCAGCGTATGATGCTGCAGTTCCAGCGTTTCGACTTCAATATCGTCTATAAGAAGGGCACCGAGATGCACATTGCGGACCTCCTGTGCCCGCCACCCCTACGAAACAGAAGACTTGCTAGTACTGGGTGTTGACTTTATCCCCACCAAGCAGTTACAGCTCTTGGCCGATCACTACCGATCCAGTTTTGCAGCGGCTTGCCTTCGTGATTAAATCGGGGCGACCAACGAAGCGCTCCAGCGCGCCGACTGAAACACAGCCGTTCTTCCTGGTCCGCGATGAACTAGTGCTACAGAATGGCGTTATCGTCAAGGGACATAAAGTTGTGGTCTTGTCCTCCCTGTTTGATTTCTACTATCGCGTAGCCCATAGTGGACACCCCGGGGTCGATGCAACACTCGCCCACGCTCAGTGCCAGTTCTACTGGCCTGGAATGGCTAAGTAATCCGGGACCGCGTTTCTGCCTGCTCCACATGCAACAGTCTTGCACCACACCAGCAGTGACAGCCCCTGTTGCAACAACCTGCTCCTGCCTTGGCCTGGTCCTCGCTGGCTGCCGACATCTTCAAGTGGCGTGGTAACCACTACCTTGTCCTGGTCGACTCGTACTCAAACTGGTTCGAGGTGGATTTGCTGACATCCCTCTCGTCGGAGATGGTAATCCGTAAGCTGCGAAAACACTTCTCCACCTTTGGTGGTTCCTGTCCGGTTGCAGACTGACAATGGAAGGCAGTTCACCAGCCGAGAGTTCAAGGTTTTTGCCGATGTGGAACTTCGTGCATTTCACCAGCAGCCCAGAGTACCCACAGAGCAACGGCCTTGCTGAACGGGCCGTCCGCAGCGCCAAGCTTCTGATGGAGCAGGCGAGACTGTCTAACTCTGATTTGTATTTGGATCTCCTGAACCTCAGGAACGTTTGCAGGGATCCGGCCATGGGGTCCCCTGCTCAGCGTCTGATGTCCAGAATGACCACTATCCTGATTGCTCAGCGCCAGCTCCAACCTCGGGTGCTGGAGCTTGCCTCCGTGCAGAGGCGCATTCAGGAGAATCATGGCAGCGTTCCCATGATCGGTCGTGCAGACCACTCGATCCTCTGTTGCCTGGACAGGTTGTTCGGTTGCAAACCGCCAGTGGTTACTCCCGTCTGGCTACCATAGTTGGGGTGACTGATTCACCTCGTTCGTACCTGGTCGACTTTGAGGGAACTTTCTACCGAAGAAGCCGTCAACACCTGCTTGCAGTGAACGAACCGAAGCCGCAGCCTCCGAGCCCCTATGCCCCGCCACTCTCATAGCAACAGCCGGCTGCCGCCCCAGCCAGTGTTCTCTGCATGCCTCGGTCCCCATCTTGCGCGCCCTGTTCCCCTCTGCGCAGCTCACCTGTTGCTGCTCACGGTTCTGACTCTCCTGCTTCTCCCACCCCGCTGCCTTTCTCTGGTTCCCCAGCTGTTTCGCAGCCTCCGGTTCCTTCTGATCTTTCAGGGGAAGGGGGAGGGATGCGTACGCACTCGGGTCGGATTAGTAGGCCACCTGTTTAATTCTGTTGTCATGGCTTCCAATCTGTTTTGATTTTCTAAGGGGAAGGATGTAGATGGTTTATGCATGCAACCAATAATATAGCTACCTTAGTACCATTAACCCCGCCTTAGTTAACATCAATCATAACGCTTTCCCTCCCTGGGTACAGTTCAGTAGAAGAATGTAACCAGTGCTTGCTGACATGTGTTATACCCTGTGCTATCATTAAAGGATGTTATACACTTCAAGAGTATGTGAATTGCTTATTTACAGAAAGATAAAGTACCATTTGGAATAAATTCGATCCAAAACCCTCGAATCATAAATAGATCTGAAGTAAGCTGCTTCTATTCGTTATAAAAAAGCCGTAATCTACCACCAATTTTTCCTTGAGTTACATTAAATATGTTTTTATGATAACCAGGTCCACTTACCTTCCTGGTGACCCTGCTGACTCCAGCCTCTGGCAGTAGCTCCCATAGTTGCTCGTGCTCCCACTGAGGGATACCATCCACGTCCTTGTGATGAGGACCAGCTTGTCCCAGGAACAGCCGTGGATGCTGAGGTGGTTTTGTAGGGATACTTTATTTTCAGCTGTCTGCCCAGCATCATTGGTCTCATCAGACTCATTGTTTTAGCATCTTCATTTAGTAATTCTGTTTCTCCTGGCTGCACTTCTCCATCAGAATCGGCTCAGGACTAATCTGGCCCATAGCATTCTCATCAAATTGATAAGGAATCTCTGGCAGCATTGTTGCTGCTGGCGATTCTTTTT
Organism: Raja brachyura; assembly: GCA_963514005.1. Next base: position 22,109,189 of record OY740786.1, on the reverse strand, counting down.
CTAAGCGCTGACACTCCTTTTGGAGTGAAGTTCTTTGGAGGACTGTATGCAACAGATCTTCCACTTGGGATAGGAGTGTACACACTCTATCCAGCCCCGGTGAGGAATAATCCCCCGACTCCGTGGGCCTAGCAGACTTATCTGTTGCCTTGTGCCCTAATGGCGACGGCTCTGTGCTGTGTAGCACTAAGTCTGCAGTCGCTGTTTCTGTACTTAGCGACTGATCAGGGGTATGAGGCAGGGCCTCCTAGCCTGAACTGCCGTGGCCGGTTGAAGCGCGCCGCTTTCCCTTCCCTGTTTTTTCCATGCTAGCACTCGGTATAGCGTACCGGCCAGTTTTAAACTTACCTGGAGTCTGCATACTTACCACTGGAGGAGCTTCCATTCCTCGCAGCCTCCGTGCATCAAATGCGGCTGACGTTCTGATGCGCATGCGGCCTGGCGGGTCTTCTTCACGGAATCACTCAAGTGACTCCAAAGTAAAATTAATACTGCCATAGATGTGGTAGAGAGGCTGAATCTTTCTCCCATGCTTAGGGTTAAGGTGAGGGGAAGGAGTTTTAAAGGGGAATTAGGGTTACATTTTTTCATTTGGAGAATGGTTGACATGTGGAATGCGCAACCAGAGAAAGTGGATGAATCAGATAAAATCACTATATTTATGAAACATTAAGACAGTCACAAATAGGCAAGCTATAGAATGACGTGACCCAAATGGATTAGTGTGGATAAGCACAAAAGTCAACATGGACATGGTGGACTGAAGGGTCTGTCTCGTTGCTAAATATGCTGACGCTTAAAAATGAGATTCCCAAATACAATACTACTTGGGAATCTCATTGTTAAGCATTGATTATAGATATAATTTCTCAGTGTGACACTCAGGTCTGTTTTTTGTTAGTAGCTAGATCATGTGTATGCATACTGAGCATGGAATGAGCATAGATGTGCACTAAGTGAAGACTTGGCAAGCAGTGGGAGGTGATTAAGGAGATTATACATGACGCTCAGCAAAAGCATAGTTTGTTAAAGTGGAAGAACTCAAGATGGCAGTGAACCAGACGGGTAAAAAAATCAGAGAATGTAGAACACTGCAGGACAGGATAGAATGCTGGAGTAACTAAGCGGGACAGGCAGCATCTCTAGAGAGAAGGAATGGGTGACGTTTTGGGTCGAGCCCCTTCTTCGGTGACTTTGAGTAAACTGAACAATTAAACTTTTACTTGCAGCAGCACAACAGATATGTAATATAGTACTCCATCTATAAATTATTAAGAATGGAATAGCAGCAGAGTGACTACTAATATGAAAGAGAAACAAATCTTGTTCCCTTAGATCTTGTTGTTGGTCCATGGGAGAAAAACATGAGTGGTTACCAGACAAGGACGTTGAAATATGTGATAACTATCACAAACCCTCTAATCGGCAAGATTTCAACAGCAAATGGGAACCAGGTACTGACAAAGGCTTTTTTTTTAAATTACATGTGAGTTCATACATTGTCTTATTTGCCAATGTAGTTGCAAAATGCAAGAGAGGAGTGACCTTTACTGTTTTGCACAACAATACTAGTTTTTGAGAGGATACTTAATGAGCGATCTAATGTCTTCATCTAGATTTCTAACGTTAGTATAGATTTAAGTGTGAACACAATTCAGTGGAAAGCACTGTTCTCTGTTAGGTCTGTCAGTTCAAGGTCTACATCAGCACATTGAACACACAGCTCAAGCTGCACACCCTCTTCAACACAAAGGATCCAGTGTACCTTCACAGGTGCTGTTTTCCAGGTGAGATGTGAAACTAAGGTCACATTGCTCTGCTTAGCTGGACAGAACAGATGTCATAGCATTGTTCAGCATGCCTCGCAAGGTAGCATTCTCAGCCCCTTTTACTATTCTACCTCAACCTTTCAAATTCTGCTCTTACTCCATTTACATGTGACATCAGTATCGTAGGCTTGATCTGACAAGACAGAGAACAGAAAGGAGATAAAGAGTTTAGTTCCCTGGTGTCAAGTCAGCAATATCACTCAATGTCAGCAAAACAAAGGAGCTACTTATCGACTTCAGAAAGTGGAGTAGAGTACACGCTCCAGGCAGTATTAATTGTGCTCAAGTTGCGATGGCCGAAGTCTTCAAATTCCTAGATGCAAATATCACCACCAATTTGTCCCGTCCAAACAAATTACGCAAAACACAAGAAAGCACACAAATGCCTCTATGTTCTCAGAAGGCTAACTAAATTTGGCCTATCTCCAATGACTCTTATCACCTTACACAGATGCGCCATAGAACGCATTTTATCGGGTTGCGTGACATCAACAGTTGGTATGGGAACTGCTCTGAGCAAGACCGCACTAAATAGCAGTGAGTTGTGAATGCAGACCAGTCCGTCACACAAACGAGGCTCCCCTTACTCCTCACTCTCCATCAACTCCCATTTACTGTACACTTCACATTGTCTTGTGAAAGCAGCAAATGTAATCAAGGACCACTCACACATGCCATGGCCATTCTTTCCTCTCCCCTCTCCCACCAGGCAGAAGACTCAAAATTTGAATTAAAGAACAGCTCCTTCCCTGCTGTTATTAGACTCTTGGACGTGATCATTGCTCGTTTCTGAGCTTCCCCCCAGTCTAGTTTTGGTTAAAACACTGAATCAAGCACTTGAATTAACTACATTTTATTTTACCAAAACCGCATCACAGATCACATATGGACCTATCCCTCACTGCGGGTTCGATCCCTGTGTCTATCTGACACACTCCAGAAGTTTTCCAGACTCTCCAGAAGTGCCTCAAGAAGATCGACCTTGAGCCTTGTGATCACGGCCTTTTATATGCCCAGCGAACTTGAGGGCGGAACCACACGGGGGTTGGCTTCCAGTTACCCAATTACAGAGATCGATTAACCCCATACATAACAGACATTTCCCTAACCCAATGATACAACAGTTCAATACATTGAATTCACAACGGACTTCGAGATGAAGTCAACTTTTGAAACATTTACCCTGATTAACAGAACTCTCAGACAAGGCTTAATACCCCATCCAATAAACATCCAACATTATTTACAAGCTATTTACAAAATGTATATCTAGTTTACAACCACCCAATCCATTCTATGCATTTTGTATCAGATTGACAAGGCTTGCAGGGCTTCCTGTTCTTTGCATATGAATTGTATCTAAGTTCCAGACTCTCTGGCACCTCTCGCCTCCTGTCCCAGCTCTGCAGAAAGTAATCCCAATTTGACCAAATTTCCCAGCAAGCCCTGACACTTAACCCCATTTTGAAGTCCTGACTGGTCCTATATTAGCCCGGATTAACAGATGGACCTCTCTAATGCGAGAGATGAATTCCCAATCTTCCAATCCACTTTGTGAGAGCCGTTGCACTTTTTTTATCTGCACTACCTCTAGCTGTGACACTATGTTCTGCATTCTGTTTATTTTATTTTGCATGTTCTGATATACAGTATATGTGTGGTATGATTTGCCTGGATAGCATACAAAACAAAGTTTTGTATCTCAGTATATGTAAGAACAAAAACCAATATAACTTACACCCCAGCGGCATGAATATTGACTTCTCTAACTTCAAGTAACCCTTGTTTTCCCCCTCTGCTTTGTTGTCACCTTCTCCTAGCTATCAATTGTCTATTCTGCATTTTCCTTGACTTCATCTCTTTTGATCTCTTACACTTACTTATCTACGTAACTCTCTCTCCCCTAATGCTCAGTCTGAAGAAGTTTATACATTCTGTCTGTACGGAGTTTGTACATTCTGCCTGTGTCCACGTGGGTTTTCTCTGGATGCTCTCAATTCCCCCCACACTCCAAAGATGCACAGGTTTGATGGTTAATTGGATTTGGTAAAATTGTAAAAATAAAGCCCCTAGTGTGTAGGACAGTGTTAGTGTACAGGGTGATTGCTGGTCGGGATGGACTCGTTGGGCCGAAGGGTCTGTTTTCACTCTGTATCCCTAGAATCTAAAGAAAAGACCGATAAAGGAGAGTGGCGTTTTTACTGAGAAAATGGGCTAAAGAGTATAATTCCTAGTTCAGGTTATTTATTGTCACGTGTACTGAGGTACAGTGAAAAGCTTTTTGTTGCATGTTAACCAGTCAGCAGAAAGACAATACATGATTACAATCAATCTATTTGCAGTGTGCAGATACATCATAAGGGAAGATCAGGTGAAAAATCATCTGGTTGTTGCAGCTTAAGAGTATGTATAGTTTCCATCTTCCGTGAGTTGAATCACTCCTCGTTCAGACTTCAAACCGGGAGAGCAAGAAACGGGTTTGATTTAAAATGAAAAGTGGAGGGACAGGTAGGACAAAGGAAATACTGTAAACATAGAAACATAGAAAATAGTTGCAGGAGGAGGCCATTTGGCCCTTCGAGCCTGCACCGCCATTTTTCATTTTCAGCCACCGCTCGGCCTGTCCCTGTCCTGTCCGACTGCCCGCTGCTGCCGCTCGGCACGTCCCCACCATGCCCACCCGCACACACTGCTGCCACCCGGCCCATCCCCGCCCGCCTGCTGCTGCTGCTCAGCCTGTCCCCACCCTGCCCACCCGCCTGCCTGCCTGCTCGCTGCGGGGCTGAGTCCCGGGGGGGGGATGGAGTCAGTGTTCATCACAGTGGGAACCACGAGTTTCGACGAGCTGGTGGATAAGATCTCCTCCGAGTGAGTCGTGAGGGTGAGTTACCGCAGTGGAGGCGGCAGTAGAGGAGATGGACGGTTGCAGCCATTCACCCAGTGGACGGGTAGACGGGACGGCCATTGCCGCAGAGCGTGGGCGGCATAGAGGGGTGGGTGAGGTAGGGAGAGAGAGACAGGATCAGGGCCTCCACTGAACCCCCCCCACTCCCCCCCGCCAGTGGTGGGGAGACTGTAGAAAAGTTACTGTGAGGAGGGGAGAGAGGAGTTTGTGAGTGAGGCGCCCCCCCTCACCCGATGCCGCCGACGGTGGTGGAGGAGACGGGAGAAGCTGTGGGGAGACGGGAGAGACTGCTATTGACTGACAGGAGAGGAGAACAAACTGTGTGGCGCTGAATGACAGTAGTTGAGACCAATCTGCGCATGTGCGGTTTTTAAGATTTTTAAACCTTAATAACTTTTAAAATATACCACCAACCAGAACAAAACTTGTTGCACTTGCAGCACAGGAGAATGGTAAGTAAGGTGGTGCTATTGTGTACCATTTTCGCGCAAATAAAAAAAACACGAAAACCGGAAGAGCACAAGATCAGAGTTTTAGTTATGCATAGATAGATAGATAGAAGATAGATACTGCATTTGCCATGCATCAACCTGTCCAAGTCACCCTGCAACAACCTAGCATCCTCTTCGCAGTTCACACTGCCACCAAAATTTGTGTCATCTGCAAATTTTCTAGTGTTACTTTTAATCACATCATCTTGTGGCACTGCACTCACCAGGACCATGTTTATTCCTACTCTCTGTTTCCTGTCTGCCAACCAATTCTTCATCCATGTCAATATCCTACCCCCAATACCTTGTGCTCTAATTTTGGCCATTAATCCCCTGTGTGGGACACTATCAAAGGCTTTCTGAAAGTCCAGATACACTACACCCACTGGCTCTCCTTCATCCATTTTACTTGTCACATACTCAACAATTCCAGAAGATTAGTCGAGCTGGATTTCCCCTTCATAAATCCATGCTGACTTGGGCCAATCCTTTTACTGCTATTCAAATGCGCCATTAATACTTCTTTAATAGTTGTCTCCAGCATCTTCCCCACCACCGATGTCAGGCTGACTTGTCTATAATTCCCCATTTTCTCTCTCGCTCCTTTCTTGAAAAGTGGGATAACATTAGCTACCCTCCAATCTACAGGAACTGATCCTGAATCTATAGAACATTGGAAAATGATCACCAATGCATCCACGTTTTTTGGAGCCACCAACTTGAGTACCCTGGGATGCAGACCATCAGGTGCTGGGGATTGTCAGCCTTCAGTCCCATCAGCCTACCCACTTCTTGATTATGCCCAGAAATTCCTGTCATAGCTGTTCCACCATAATTCCTGCGAGGATCCTTTTCCAGTCAACCTTGGCCAGCTCCTCTCTCATGACTTCATAGTCCCCTTTGATCAACTGCAACATTGACACTCCTGATTTAACCTTCTCCCTCTCAAATTGCTGATTAAAACTTGTCATATTATGGTCACTACTTCCTTGCGCTTCCTTTACCTTGAGTTCCCTTTATTAAATCTGGTTCTTTAAACAACACTAAATCCAGAATTGCCTACTCTCTGGTAGGCCCAGTACAAGCTGCTCTAAGAATCCATCTCTGAGGCACTCTACAAACTCCCTTTCTTGGAGTCCAGAAACAACCTGTTTTTCTACTTGCATATTGAAATCGCCCATAACCACAGTGGCGTGACCTTTGTTACATGCCAATTTTAACTCCTGCTACAACTTGCACCCTATATCCAAGCTACTTTTTGGGTAGCTCTGAAGGGATGCGGTAGGTAGTCCAGGTGGTTCTGAAGGTTACGGAACCTCCCGATTAACAGATTAGAGGGAGAAAACAAAGGGAAGTGTTAAAGCTGTGAAATGCAGGTCAGAGCTGTTATAGTCATAGTCATACAGCATGGAAACAGGCCCTTCGGCCCAACTTGCCCATCTGTGCCAAAAGTATTTTTGATCACCCAATTAACCTGTGATGTTACTTTCAAGGATCTATGTACCTGTAGTCCTAGATCCCTCTGCTCTACAACACTCCCCATAGCCCTACCAGAGCCCTTCATGAAAGAAAGCTTGCAGGGAATATTTTATCAATTTTACAATTTTATCAAACCCTAAACTCGTCACAAACATCAGCCGATTCAGCGAAGATGAAGATCTTTCTTGATAAGTGGAATCTCCCATCTCTCAGTGAGACGAAAAGTGAGGAATTAGGTGCAGAGATAACAATAAAGGACATTTCAGAGACCATTAAATCACTGAAAAATTGAAAAACTCCTGGCCCAGACAGGCTCAATAACGAATTTTATTAAACATTCAACTACATAATTTCCCCACGTCCACAAAGCCTCTATACCCAAGCATTTAAAGAGCAGACTTTACCGCAGATTACAGCGGAATCAATTATTACATTAATTCCCAAAAAAGATAATATCCTTGAAGAGCCAAGATCTTATAGAGCAATTGCCCTCTTCAATACTGACCAGAAGATTCTAGCCAAGACTTTGGCTCGTAGACTCAGCCTAGTCATTGGCAATCTTTTACACCCAGATCAAACCGGGTTCATACCTAAATGACACTCATTTTATAATCTGAGACGCCTGTTTAATACAATTTATTCGCAGAAATTATTAACAAAATGTCCCTATATGCAGACAATGTACTTTTATACGTTACTAACCCCCGAATCAGTATTCCAAATTTACTAACAACTATAGATCAATTTGGTTCCTTTTCTGGCAATAGAATCAATTGGAGCAAAAGCAAAATTATGCCGATAAACCATATAACCATATAACAATTACAGCACGGAAACAGGCCTTCTCGGCCCTTCCAGTCCATGCCGACAATTTATTTTCCCCTAGTCCCATCTACCTGCACACAGACCATACCCCTCCATTCCCTTCCCGTCCATATACCTATCCACTTTACTTTTAAATGTTAAAATCGATCCTGCCTCCACCACTTCTGGTGGAAGATCATTCCACACAGCCACCACTCTCTGAGTAAAGAAGTTCCCCCTCATGTTACCCCTAAACTTCTGTCCCTTAATTCTCATGTCATGCCCTCTTGTTTGAATCCTCCCTACCCTCAATGGGAAAAGCTTATCCACGTCAACTCTGTCTATCCCTTTCATCATTGTAAAGACCTCAATCATGTCCCACCTTAACCTTCTGCGCTCCAAAGAATAAAGACCTAACTTGTTCAACCTATGATAAAAGAACAAGTCGTCACCCAGCTCCAACAGTTTCCCTTTAGAATTGTCACTGAAATATTCATATACCTCGGAGTTCACATTACCAGAAAATATTCCCTTCTGTTTAAAACAAATTTCCCTCCATTAATTACTAAACTTCATACGTGTATTCAATTTTGGAAAGCACTGCCTATTTCCCTCCTCAGCAGATTAAATGCTGTAAAGATGATCTTTCTCCCGCAGCTTTTGTACCTCTTCCAGACAATGCCGATATATCTTCCCAAACATTTCTTTAAAAAAATTGATTTAATTGTCACTAATTTCATTTGGGACTATAAAAGCCACCGAATACACAAAAGACACCTGTGCAAATCTAAAGAGAATGGAGGATTAGCCTTACCCAATTTCCGCTTTTACTATTGGGCAACAAATATTAAAACTATAATTTTCTGGATCATTTTCTGGATGACTCATACCAACAGGCAAACTGGCTAAAAATGGAAAGAGAAGATTGCTTGCCTTACTGCATTGGCTCAATTTTCCTGTCTCCAATATCCCTGAATAAGTCAACGTATGAGCATAACCCAATAACACATAGTACTATTCGTATCTGGAAACAGTTGAAGCTCAGTCTCAAATTGAGAGACATGTCCCTCCTTCTTCCCATTGCAAACAATCCCTCTTTTAAACCCTCTAGATGGTGTTTTTGTTCAATGGAAGAATAAAGGAATGTTAAAACTGAAGCTGCTAGAGTTGTAGAACTGTCAAGTCATTTTTTTGTACAATTGGTTCTAATAAAAAATATATATTAAAAAAATATGTTATCTATTAGTTAAAATTGAATTCTTAATGAATTTTTCACTTGAGTGAAGTGATTGAGAAGCCAAACAAGAGCGATCGCTGCCAGGTTATGTCTGCAGTCGCATGGTTTTCTCCAATACATTTAAATATTGCTCCTTTTGAAACATCCTGTACCTTATAAAATTTACATCTTTTGAAACACTGTACATTAAAAATTTACATATTTTGGAATGCCCTGTACATTAAAAAATTACGTTTATGAAACACCCAGTACAAATTTTACGTCTTCTGATTTTTCAGATATAAATTTTATTTCTATACTTTTCAGTTATGGAAGGAAAAAGAAAAGAAGAGTGGACAGTGAGTATCGTTCGTTTAATGAAGAATGGGGCATAAATTACATTTTTGTGCAAGCAAATGATAAAACCTTATGCCTCATATGTAAAGACACTGTTGCTGTTTTGAAGGAGCACAATATGCGTCCGGACTATGAGACCAAACATGGCTCAAGTTATTCCCAGTTTACAAGAAAAGAGCGTTCAGAAAAGTTTAAATTATTGCAATGCATTTTGTGTTCTCAACAAGCTGTTTCTACAAAGAAATAAAACTGAAAATGAAGCTTTAACCAGGGCCAGTTACAAAGTTGCTTATGTGTTTGCCAAAAGAGGAAAACCTTTCACTGATGGAGGTTTTAAATCAAAGAGTGTATGATGGAAGTGGTGGGAGAGTTATGCCCAGTAAAATAAAATTGTCAGTCTTGCGCCAAATACTGTTGCTCGTAGAATTGAAGATTTAGGACAAAACATAGTTTAGCAAATTTTGGACAAAGCAAGAAGTTTTTGCCGGTATTCTCTCACGTTGGTTGAATCAACTGGTGTGTGATACCTCACAACTCCTAGTATTCATCTGTGGTGTTGACAGTGAATTTGCTGTCACCCAAGAATTAGCATCAGTTCATAGTATGCAAACTACAGTAACTGGAGAGGACATCTTCAATGAATTTCAAAAAACCGTGGCAGAATATAACCTGAAGTAGATTCAACTACAATGCGTGACAATTGATGGAGTAAAGAACATGTCTGGGACAAAGAAAGGCTTGGTTGGGCAAATCACAAAAACCATCGGGACTGGAGCGGCATTTCATGTCGGGACCGGCCACAACCTCGGCTTCGGCGGTGGCCATCACGGAGCGGGCGATGCCTTGCCCGGGTTGCCGTGCTGGAGCTCCCGAATGCTGAGTCCGCCCATTGAAACATCGCAGAGCTGCGGGACTGTGGAGCGGCCAGCCGTGGGCGGCCGCGCTGACTTTAACACTGCGGAGCCTGGGATCTCTCACCGTGATTACCAGTGAAGGCATTCAGAGCAAAAAAACTGCTGCTACTTGAAGGCCAGGTGAAAGTTCATAATTTGACTCATTTCCCATGCTGTGACGAATTTCACAAGGAAAGTGAGAAGAATTTCCTTCCTCATTTGCAAATGAAGTAATTTTAGGATTGAAAAAACAATTTTAGGAGCGATTTTCTGACCTTGATGCCAAGGCAAATGAAATCAGGCTCTTTCGAAATCAATTTGATTGCAATATTGAAAATCTCCTGTCAGTTTCAAATGGAAATTATTGATCTACAAAGAACAAAATCTGATTGAGTTTTACAAATCTTAGAAGCCTGAGCATTTCTATGTACCTATAGTACCTTCCTTAACTTTGGTGCCACTGTGGGGGTATGTTGTGTGTGGACTTCTGTGTTTGTGCTTTTTTAAAAATGTTTATTTATTCATTATTTATTTTTATGTTACTGACTGTAAGGAAAATCCATTTAGTTGTCTCTAAAATGAGATAATGACAATAAATTGAATACAATACAATACAATTTCCAAATTTGAAGTAATTTGCTTGTAGATTTGTGTCCAATGTTGTTACAGCATACCTCTGTGAACAAACATTTTCAAGAATGAAGTGTATCAAGTCTAAATATCGAGCAAATTTATCTGATGAGCATTTGAAGTCTATCCTCATAACTGGCTCCTCAAATTTGGATCCTCAATTCAATTAAATTTCGAAATCCAAAAAGCAATTCCATCCTTCCTATTAATGTAGTTGCATAAAACTTTATGATTTCATTGGTTAACCTTGATTGATGGCTACAAGTTTTGTGTTGAATTTCTTCCATTTGTTTTACTTAAGTTCTTTTTTGAGTTCATTAAATTTATAAAACTGACATTTCTTTATTTTTTCCTATGGCCTGCAGATAAATCTCCAGGGCCCAATGGTCTGCACCCCAGAGTTCTCAAGGAGGTGGCCCTGGAAATTGTGGATGCATTGGTGATCATTTTCCAATGTTTATAGACTCTGGATCAGTTCCTGTAGACCGGGAGGTTGCTAATGTAACCCCACTTTTTAAGAAAGAAGGGAGAGAGAAAACAGGGAATTATAGACAAGTTAGCTTCACATCAGTAGTGGGGAAGATGCTTGATTCGATTATTAAAGATGTAATAGCAGCGCATTTGGAAAGCAGTGACAGGATCAGTCAAAGTTCGCATGGATTTATGAAGGGGAAATCATGCTTGAATAATTTTCTGGAATGTATTGAGGATGCAACAAGTAGAATGGATAAGTGGATGTGGTGTGTCTGGACTTTCAAAAAGCCTTTGACAAGGTCCCCTGATAAGGTGCTAGAAATTCCATTAATCACTTTACATTTTCAAAGTTTGTCAATAGCATAATATTCTCACCTGTGGAAAAGTTAACATTCCAGTCAACTTGCTCCAACAAGCCCACTGCAGTTTGGCTGGCAAACAGGAAGCAAAGAGTAGGAATTAATGGGTCTGAGTGGGCAGATGCATGGCAGATGTAGTATAATGTGGATAAATGTGAGGTTATCCACTTTGGTGGCAAGTACAGGAAGGCAGATTATTATTATTATCTGAATGGTTCCAGTTTAGCAAAAAGGGGAGGTGCAATGAGACCTGGGTGTCTTGTACATCAGTCACCAAAAGTAGGCATGCAGGTACAACAGGCAATGAAAAAGCTAGTGACAGTGAAAGAGCGTGCCAAAGGGGGAAAAAAAAGACCCCTTGGTCAATTAGAGAAAGGGGATTAAGAGATAGACCCTAGAAATGAAAAAGAAAAAAGAGAGAGAAAAAGAGAGAAAAAAAAGCCAGTTACTATATTATATATATAACACAAAAGGAATCTACCAACTCGATAGTTTTTCATCTCCCCTAACCAAGACCCGACGTATTCTTGCACCCTATCTTTGTAGCAATTCTATGAATGCAGACCACGTCTGATAGAAACGATCTAATTTTCCTGCCAGGCGGAGTCTCATATCTTCCAGATGTAGTGTTTCAAACATAGTTGAAATCCACATATTTAATGTTGGTATAGGGGCATTTTTCCAGAATTTTAAGATTAGCTTTTTTCCTATTATTAAGCCGTAATCAAATATTCTTTTGATACACATTTATTTCCGAACTACCTTCTGTCTTTCCAAAAATAATCCATTCTGGCTTTGGTGTCATTTTTATTTTAAACAATTTTGTGAAAATTTCAAAGATTTCAATCTAAAACCTTTGAATTTTTGGACAAAAGATGAATGAGTGCGCTATAGTAGCTTCTTGAAATTGGCATTTATCACAAATTGGTGAGACGTTGGGGAAGAATTTATGCACATTTAATAAGTACTCTTTCCACCTTTCATTGGAAGTTTTTATGCTTAATTCCTTTTCCCACTCACCTCTGATACCTTCCGTTGTTGGTATTACTGCATTTAGTATAATATTATATATATATGAAATTAAATTTTCTGATTCCGCCTTTGTATTCATTGCTTCATCTAGTAAGTCTGATGGCATTTTGTAAAATTCTTGTGCATGTTTTTTCATATAATCACATATTTGGGAATATTGAAAATACTGATTGTTACCCAGATTGTATTTTAGTTGTAATTGTTTAAATGATAGTAGTTTTCCCGTTGCATACAAATCTCCCAAAGTTTTAATTCCTGCTCTTTCCCATTGTATAAATGCTTTATCTATAATTGAGGGTTTTAACAGAAGGTTTTTAGCAATAGCAGATAGGAGAGATAAGTTTCTTAATTTTAAGTTGTATTTGATTTGTTTCCAAATTCTGATTGTACTATGTATAATTGGGTTTTTGTTATAGTTTGTATTAGTCACCGTCATTGGTGAGAGAAGGATCGCACCAATATTAAAAGGGGAGCAATCCTCTTTCTCCATAACGATCCACTCCGGTTGTTGAGGAGAGTTATCCAACAATTGAATCATATTTCTAATATTTACTGACCAATAATAATACATGAAATTAGGGAGTGCTAATCCCCCTACTACTTTGGGTTTATTCAGGTGTGGTCTTTGTATTCTATGGGATTTATAATCCCAAATAAAATTTGTAATATCTAAGTCCAATTTTTTAAAAAACTTTTTGTGTAAGTATACTGGGATTGATTGGAACAGGTATAGAATTTGTGGTAAAAAAATAATTTTAATGGCATTTATTCGACCTATTAAGGACATCGGAAGCGTTTTCCAGAATTTAATTAAATTATGTAGTTTCTTATATACAGGGTTATAGTTTGCATTAAGCATGTCTTGATATCTTCTAGTGATTTCAATACCCAGGTATTTAAACTTTTCCCCAGCTATTTTAAAAGGAAATTGTACGAGATGTGTAGAATCTTTTGGTTTTATTGACATGATTTCACTTTTATTCCAGTTTATTCTATAACCTGAAAATGAACCGAAGTCCTCGATTAAATTTAGAATATTGGTTTTAGTGATATGAGGCTTTGTGATGTACAAAAGTACATCATCAGCGTACAATGATATTTTATTGTTTGAATATTTTGTATTATATCCGTGGATATTCGGATGAGTTCTAATTATTTCCGCTAGTGGTTCAATTATGAGGGAAAATAACAATGGTGATAATGAACAGCCTTGTCTATTACCCCTTGACATTTGAAATTTCGTGGATAAGATATTATTAGTTAATATTCTGGCCGTTGGCTTATTATATATTAATTTAATCGATTGAATGAAGTTCTCTCCTAGTTGAAATTTTTGCACTATCTTAATCATATACTTCCATTCAACCTGATCGAATGCTTTCTCTGCATCCAACGAAATAATTGCGAGATTTGGATCTTTAGTTTGGTGTGAGTGCATTATGTTAAGTTAACGTCTCAAATTATTAAATGAATGTATCTTAGGGATAAACCGGATGTATCCGGATGTATTAATTTGCTGGCGTACTTACTTAATCTTCTTGCTAATATTTTTGCTAATATTTTTTTATCTGTGTTTAACAACGCGATAGCTCTGTAAGGTCCAGGTTCTTCCTCATCTTCGTCTTTCCTAAGTATTAATGTAATCGTAGATTCTGCTAGTGTAGCAGGTAATATTTGTTCTCTAAAAGCATGTGTATACATTTTCTGTAGGCGAGGAATAAATATATCATAAAAACTTTTATAGAATTCATTACTGAATCCATCGGGACCTGGTGTTGTTCCATTTTTTAAATGAGATTATTGTTTCTTCTATTTCCTTATTTGAGATTTGTGCTCCCAATTCCTCTTGTTCCTGCAACTCTAATTTGGGAAGATTGCAATTATCCAGAAACTCAGTAACTTTGTTGTTATCCGTTGTCGTTTTGGATGTATACAAATTCTCATAAAATTGCACAAATCTTTTATTAATTTTGTTTGGTAATGTTAATACTTCCCTTGTATCTGATTTAATCTTTGAAATCGTATGTTCCTTTTCTCGTTTCTTAACTGGCGTGCGAGAAGTTTACGGGGCTTATTCCCAAATTCAAAGTGTTCCTGTCTTGTGATTTGGAATAATCTTATAACTTTCTCTGATAGTAATTTATTTAATTTGAATTTTAGTATTAATATTTTATTATGTTTATCCATGGACAGGTCTTTAGCATTATCTATATCCAATTGTCTAATTTGTTCCTTTAGCTGCCGTTGTTCATTCTTATTTTTTTTATTCTGAAAGGCTTGGTATGTAATCGTAGATTATAACACCTCTAATAAAAGCTTTGAAAGATTCCCATAATAATGTAGGTGATGTGTCTGGCGTGTCATTTATTTTGAAAAAAAGATCCATTTGCTGTCTTAGATATATACTCCCATGCGGGTCTTTTAAAAGTTGGGGGGTGTATCTCCAAAACAATGTATTCTTAGACATTCCTTCTATTTTTTTTTTTAAGTTAGGGGGGAATGATCTGAGATCATATTTGTATGGTATTTTGAATTCAGAGTATACGGAATCAATTTTGTGTCTACCAGGAAATAATCTATACGTGAATAAGTCTTATGTACCGATGAATAGAACGAATATTCCTTGCCGTTAGGATTTGCAATCCTCCAAACATCTGTTATATTTGTATTTTTTATATATGTGTTTAAAAGTTCACTTGTTTTAGATTTCGTATTGCCTCGCTGTTTTTGACTGGATTTATCTAAGTAAGGGTCTAAAACACAGTAAAAGTCTCCACCAATTATAACATTCTGGTAATTATTTTCTGCGATTATATTCAGAGTTTTATTTTAAAAATGCAGATTAGCAAAGTTAGGCGCATATATATTTACCAATGTAATTGGGATGGCATGGATCTCACCGGTAACTATCAAATATCTCCCATCCTTCTGTTAAGGTATTTTTCTGTTTAAATGGTATACCTTTGCAAATAATAATAGACGTACCTCTGGATTTTGACGTGTGTGACGAATGAAAAGTTTGGCCAATCCAGTTCGCCCTCAATCTAGCTTGATCTTGAAATTTAAAATGCGTCTCCTGGAGAAAGATAACACCTGTGTTGTATGCTTTCAGCTGACCTAAAATCTTACCCCTTTTAATGCGTTTGTTAGCCCCCCTAATATTCCAACTGCAAAATGAGATTCCTCCCGGTTTATTTTGTTTAATGTCTTGCATTTTGGCTAGGTATCTATACCTGTGTATCTTGCGGTGCATCCGTACCTCAGGCCTTTAAGTAATGGGAGAACATTCAACCTACCAAGTTCAATTTGTGGATTCCTTTTGCGATTCTCCTTGAATAAAAAACACACACATGTGATTAATTGTGATAATTAAAAAAAAAGGTAAAAGTGAGAATACAGTAACCGAGCATGTCGGCACTGTAATAAGTGGCCCACCTATTGGTGGGAGAAAACATTATATCGACTTCTGTTGTCGATGTTAACAAACAAATAGCTCCGCTCCCTCAATTAGTCATAACATATCCGTACTAGAGTGGTGCCGGTTCAAAATCAACTGTATAGTATCCAATTGCAGTATATATATCCGTTTCATATGTATTCCCAGATATATCTAACTGTTTTATCTACAAAGTATTAAGCATCAGTTTTTACCTCGATAATAATCAGCTATTGGTTGAAGGGGTTACCTAGGGCAGACTTCTGGTTCTGAGCCAGGAGCCCGTCTTTCCCCCTCACACCCCGGTTATAAATCTGCTTAAAACTTATTAAGATATTAAGTTATACATGCTATTTTGTAAATCAACCCCTTACTACCAATCTGGTTAATTTTCATTACAATTTCTATGGTAGTATTCTATGTTTTAAGTGTTAAAGGTGTTAATTCTATAACATTAAGTTATTCATTTAAATTCTTAAACCACAATAATTGCTCTGTTCACATTCTGTTGTAAAGCTCTTCATTCAGTGTTTATCTTTTTCCGCTTCACTTGGAACCCAGTATGTCCTTGAACTAGCAGTCCTTGATAAGCCGTCGAGTCAAAACACAAGGAGAGTTCCATCTTCTGGTAAACACATTTCATGGTGAGAAAATAAAGAGAAAAATATCCATACAGTTCAGCTTTTCAAGTTACTCATTCTTTTCCACGATGGTTAAGGTATATTTATATACACTCTGCGGATTTGTAAACGATTTTTGCTGGTCCTTGTAAGAAATGCGCATTTTCGCGGGGTAGTAGACTCCATATCTGACTCCATTCACGCCTTGGAGAGCTTGCTTTACCTTAGAGAACTGATTTTGTTTCTGCACAATTTCATAGGGATAATCCCTAAATATTTTGAAGGATGTCAGCTTGTATTTCAGTGGCACTCCATATTTAATATTACTCATCACCTCTTCCATGCCAGAAATGTCTGTATGCAGTTTTGGTTTCATAATTTTAGTAAGGATATCTTTGATATTGAGGAAGTGCAGTGTATGTTCACCAGGTTGATTCCCGGGATAGCAGGACTGACATACGATGTAAGAATGGGTCGACTGAGCTTGTAGTCACTGCGATTTAGAAGGATGAGAGGGGGTCTAATGGGCCTGTCCCACTTAGGTGACTCTTCAGGCGACTGCAAGGGACTAATTTCAATGGAATTCACCTATGACACCTGGTGACAACCTATGACAGCACCTGCGACAACCTACGACAGCACCTATGTCAACCCACGACAGCAAAAATTGTCGACATTGTAGCCGAAAATTTTTCAACATGTTGAAAAATTTGCGGCAGTCGCCTGTAGTCGCCCAAAAAATTGCCTAAGTGGGACAGGCCCATTATGGAAACATAAAATTCTTAATGGATTGGACAGGCTAGATTCAGGAAAAATGTTCCCCATGTTGGGGGAGTCCAGAACCATGGGTCACAGTTTAAGAATAATGAGTGAGAAAGTTTAAAGATTTAAAAGTTACAAAATGGATTCAGCTGTAGATTTAGAAGCAATAAAATGGATGCTTTCACCTTTCTCCTATTACACTAACGATATTTTTGTCCTTCTTCCATAACACTAGCGAGATAACAGCACAAATACATGAATGTTTATATCAGAGAGAAAAACATTCAGGAGAATGGTCAGACTCTTGGCTTGTATGCTTTATAAGATTATAATGTGTGTCAGCTAGGTAAAAAAAAACAAATGCTTGATCTGCAGAAAAATAGCTTCTTCAGCATAACAATATATGGGCTAACCTTTCTTCTCTCGGAAGAACCTGTCAATCTTAAAAGGCAAGAGGCTGCACAATGCTCTGTAAGATAAAGTATTGCTGAATCGCTGATTATTGGAGTATAAATATATCTGATTGAACATTACCTCTGTGTGGAGAAAGAGTGATTGATTATGAGTGACTATACATACTGTAATAGTGACTGTATATGAGTGAGTATACATACTGTAAGAGTGACAGCCACACCCGCCTGGGCAAATTAAAGATTTTACTACTTGATTACTAATCTTTGTGTTGTTATCTGTTTGAAGTAAAAACGAACCTTAACATTTGCGTAGTCGAGCAAGATCTTGCTGGAAACAATCTCTGAAGACTGAGTAAGAGGCTACAGTTTGGTCGGGGTCTCGAAGGGAGTAGGAAATGCACTATTGGACCTCTTGAGTCTGAACTGAGAGTGCCCGGAAACACTGTGGTCCTTCTTCTGAAGTTGATATGGTTCCCTGCCAAGATCTTTGACAGATAACGTATGGTAAGGTAAGACAATTTTTGTGATTGTTGATTGAGTAAGTTCAGACTAAGTAAGCTGTCCGAAGTATAAAGCCGATATTGAGCCAAGTAAAGGGATAGGCTCTGGATAAGAGTAATGTGGGAGCTTCGGTACATGTGGGAGTTTCAGTACAGCATATGTGTTATTTGGATCCATATGTGTTATTTGGATCCAGGAAAACGTAAAGATTACATTGTGGCGGCTCCCAAGGGTCGGGCCATCCTAACGGTCAAACCCCTCGGCACGGGAATGGTTCAGTCCAGAGGCAGCCCTTAACCAGAGGGATTAAAGGCAAGGGTTTTGGGTGCCATCTTTCTCTTGTGGACTTCCTTACGACATGGAAGGACATAATAAAAGGTACTTCCCAATACACCTGGCTTCTCGCTTTGTTTTCGGGATCGTACCCCACAACATAATGAATAGAGTATGAAAATGGCCATAACTTTTTTAATACTGAAGATATGAAAATAAATTAGGCGTCAAATTAAACTTCTTTTTATGCTTTATCTGATGGGATAAATTGCAGACTTGATTTTTAAAATCTCAAAATTTTGTAACATTGCTAACCATGTCGGGCGTCTCCCAGCCGTTGCTCGGTGCCGACTTCCTCCGGGCGCATTCCCTCCTGGTGGATGTCAGGCGTCAGCGTTTGGTCAACGCCGCCACGATGGAGCCAGTCACTCTGTGATTGGATGAGCCGGTGGGACGGCCCCTGTCGTCCGTGAATTCCCACTTCGCTCGGATCTTGGCCGCATTCCCAGAAATCCTGACCCCACAGTTTCGGTCATCGACCCCCAGTCATGGGGTGGTTCATTTCATTCAAACTACCGGCCCACCTCCCCACGCATGAGCACGCCGACTTCCGCCGGATAAATTACGTCTGGCACGGCAGAAATTCTGCATGATGGAGTCCTTGGGAATCGTCCGCCCATCAAGCAGCCCATGGGCGACCCCACTCCACATGGTCCCTAAGGCAAGCGGGGGCTGGCGACCTTGCGGGGAATATCGGCGGCTGAATGCCGCAACAACCGCAGATCGATACCCCGTACCCCACATCCAGGACTTCACCGCCCATTTGGCCAGGGCTACTACATTCTCCAAAGTGGATCTGGTACGGGGTTATAACCAGATCCCAGTCCAACCAGTAGATGTACCCAAGACGGCAATCATTACGCCGTTCGGCCTTTATGAATTTGTGCGGATGCCGTTCAGCCTCAAGAACGCTGCGTAGGCATTCCAACGCTTGATGGATGGGGTGTGTCACGGCCTTGACTTTGTTTTGTCTACCTCAACGACATCCTGGTGGCCAGCCGCTCGCAGCAGGAGCACTGCGCCCACCTCCGGCAGCTCTGTCAGCGGCTCAGCGAGCATGGCTTGGTTATCAACCTCGCCAAGTGCCGTTTTGGGGTAACCGAAATCGACTTCCCCGGCCACCGCGTGACTTCGCAAGGCGCGGTTCCCCTGCCGGGCAAGATCAACGGCATCCGTCGGTTTCCACGTCCATACACGTTGCGTGGCCTGCAGGAATTTGTCGGGATGGTGGCCCACATCATGCGGCCACTGTGCCAACTTCTGGCGGGTGGGCACCATAAGAACGTTGAGTGGACTTACGAGGCGGTGGCAGCATTTGACGGCGCGAAGGAGGCCCTTGCTCAGGCCGTACTGCTGGTGCACCCGCGGGAAAATGCCCCGATGGCTCTCATGGTGCACGCCTCGAAGTCGGCGGTTGGTGCCGTGCTGGAGCAACTGACGGACGGAGGTTGGCGGCCCCTGGCCTTCTTCAGCCGACACCTCAACCGCGCTAAGACAAAATACAGCGCATTCGATCGCGAGCTCCTGGCTCTGTACCTGGCGGTGCGCCACTTCCGCTACTTTCTGGAGGGCCGCCCGTTCACCGCCTACACAGACCACAAACCGCTCACTTTCGCCCTGGCGAAGGTTTCCGACCCCTGGTCCGCACGACAGCAGCAGCAGTTCGCCTACATTTCGGAATATACCACATCCATCCGCTACATCGAGGGGAAAGAGAACCGGGTGGCCGACGCATTGTCCCGCCCCGCCACCGACGCCATTTTCGCCGTGGCACCCAGAATTGACTATTCTGCCCTGGCAGATGCGCAGCTCACAGACAGTGAGATGCCCGCCTACCGGACTGCCATCTCCGGCCTTCGCCTCGAGGATGTCCTTCTCGGTCCTAGAGGGGCGACGATCTTGGGCGATGTGTCGTCCGGTCAGCCGCGTGCCACTGTGCCAACTTCTGGCGGGTGGGCACCATAAGAACGTCGAGTGGACCAACGAGGCGGTGGCAGCATTTGACGGCGCGAAGGAGGCCCTTGCTCAGGCCGTACTTCTGGTGCACCCGCGGGAAAATGCCCCGATGGCTCTCATGGTGCACGCCTCGAAGATCGTCCCTGCCGCCTGGCGCCGGAGGATTTTCGACGTGATCCACGGGCTGGCTCACCCATCAAAATGGGCGACGACGGCTGCTCGGTTCATGTGGCACGGTCTGCGCAGGCAGGTTGGCCACTGGGCTCGCACCTGCATTCCGTGCCAGACGGCGAAGATCCAGCCATATCCGGGCGCCCCTCCAGGAGTTCGGTCTACCTCACCGGCGATTCGACCATCTCCATGTGGACTTTGTGGGGCCTCCCCCGCCGTCCTGGGGCATCATCCACCTCCTCGCTATGGTGGACCGCTTCATGCGGCGGCCGGAGGCCATTCCCTTGGCCGACACGTCAACAGCTACGTGTGCTCGTGCGTTGTCCGCGTACTGGATTGCTCGATTTGGGGTGCCGGCGCACATCTCCTCGGACCGGGGGCCACAGTTCACCTCCGAGCTGTGGTTCGTTTGCTGGGAGTGCGGCTGCACCACACCACAGCTTATCACCCGCAAGCTAACGAACTGGTGGAGAGGTTCCACCGGCAGCTCAAGGCAGCACTGAAGGTGAGACTCTCCGGCCCGGACTGGATGGACGAGTTGCCGTGGGTCTTGCTGGGCATCCAGACTGCTCCCTCATCATCGGCGGAGCTCATATACGGGTCGCCGCTCACGGTGCCCGGGGAGTTCGTGCCGTCGGTGCCGGGGCAGCAGGAAACGCCCTGATCCACCCTAAAGCACCTTCGCGAGTAGGTTGGCAGGCTCGCACCCGTCCCGACGTCCCGCCATGGGACATTTTGCCCGCATGTGCCATCAGCCCTCCGGGACTGCCCCTACGTTTTCCTGCGCCGTGATGCCCACCGGACGTCACTCCAGAGGCCATACGAGGGCCCGTTCCGAGTGCTAGAACATGGGCAGACGACCTTTGTGTTGGACATGGGGGGGCCAGCCGGAGACTGTGTCGATTGACCGGTTGAAGCCGGCACATCTGAACATTGACCAGCCAGTGCTGGTTGCTCGACCTCAGCCTCGAGGGCGCCCCCCTTCATGGCTCCCTCCGCCTGTCCCGCCACCTGTCCTCCCACCAGTCCTTCCACCTGTCCTTCCACCTGTGCCTCCTCCAACCCCTCGGTCGGCTAACTTCCACACGTGGTTCGGCCCACCGGTGCGTTTCGTGTCTCAGATTCTGGGGGGGGGTCGGTCCTGTGGCGGCTCCCAAGGGTCGGGCCATCCTCTCAAACCCCTCGGCACGGGAATGGTTCAGTCCAGAGGCGGCCCTTAACCAGAGGGATTAAAGGCAAGGGTTTTGGGTGCCATCTTTCTCTTGTGGACTTCCTTACGACATGGAAGGACATAATAAAAGTTACTTCCCAATACACCTGGCTTCTCGCTTTGTTTTCGGGATCGTACCCCACAACATAATGAATAGATTTTAAAAGAAAGAGAATATGGTTGGCCAACATGATATTAAACAATTGGCATGTAAAAATGGAAACCAAAGCAAAATATCCCCGGGGACCCCTTGTCTGGCATGGCGACCATGTTTAGAGAGGGGGGATGAGGAACAAATTCGGGGAGAGAAACAAAATTGGAAACAGTGTAGAATACCTCCTCAATGCCTGGACACCAGTCACTAACAGCAGGAGCTACGATTACTAAGATCCCATGAAGAGGAAGGGGCTCCGGTACTCCTATAGGGAAGGGCAACCCCAGAAGAAGGAAGAACTGATAAGGAAGATGAGGAAGAAGAAGGGAAAGGGCTTAAGGCAGAAGAGGAAGAGCAATAATGAATCCAGCAGTGAGAGAGTTAAACAACACAGAGCACCAGAAAAAGAGTAACAGCAGATAAATCAAAGAAGACTGAAAAGGGAAAAAGGATGTTGAGCTGGTGGCTTTCGAGGCACCGTACCTTAACTACCGCGCATGAATCAATGCTGCTCACTGCCCCAAGAACTTTAACATTTTGCAGCCAACAGTCTGCTGTTTTCCTTTTACACTATAGACACATCCTTATGCTTGCTGATAAGGAGGGAAGGGAATGTGGAATGTAGCTTACACTTTGAAGCTTTAATGAAATGACCTGTGTCTAAGATGGGAGAGCAGTAGCAGCAACAACAGAGAGAGAGAGAGAGAGAGAGAGAGTCGAGTGAGATAACAGGAATGTGTGTCTTGGGTTGAGACCGTTCTTCAGTATGTGTTGTATTTATGAACAAAGTATGAACATTTTTGGGTGTATCAAAGTTTTATGAGTTTTGCATGATTTCCTTGAGGAGTGTATAACTGTGTTTTACTCTTGAGTGAGAATTTTATTGCTTTAACGTGTGTGAATATCTGAGATTCAGCATATTGCATGAGGTGTGGAAATTTGTGAGTGAATGTCACAGAAAAGAGGGTGTAGATTGAGTGAGTTTAAAGACTGTTACTTGTTTGTGGAACCGGTTCTGGGTGAATGTTGGATTAATCCTATAATTCAAATGAAATAGGATGTCAGTGAATGAGCTTGCTCATTTATGTGATAAATCTTTGTAGTCTCATGTGTTTTAAAAGGTAGTGTCTCTTTAAGAAGTTGCAGTTGTGTGTTCGTGGAGCCACACACAGTTATTTTCTTTTCCTTTGCTCTTTGGAAATGAATTGGCTATTTATGTGGAAATGAACTGTTTATTCTCTGGAAAAGGGAAGTATGAACTTGGATGTCCTCCTGCAAGACTGGAGGTAAAAGGAAGCCATACAATTTTTTTGTTAAAAGGCCAGTATTTACAGTATCTTGTTAAAACCAGCCATGAACATAAGCGAACGCATTGCACTGAATGATATGCATGCCTCCCTAATCCTGGATACCAGGAACGAGTCTCCCCCTGGTTGAATAAACTTGAACAATTAACAGTGACCCCTTATTTGATCTTTGGGGTCCCGGGATTAGGAATAAAACCAAAGGGATCGATTTGAGATGGGAGAAGTCTCTGAGTCACTTAATCGTAGCTACTAGCTCTCCAGCAACAGCGAAAGAAATAGGAAAATTGATACAATGCTGAAGGACAAACAGACAATTCATGTTTTAAAATTGCCAATGACACAGAAGGAAAGATCACATGGGTCAGAAAGGAATGGGACACTATGAAAAGCATCAGCTGCCTACTGAGGATCTGCCTACTGTGGCTCTGGTCCAAGTACCCTACGAACTATGGGCAAAGCATAAGAATCATGTGGGATGAGTCTATTCAGCCCCTGAACATAAACTGACTATAAAAAAGGGTGCTGCCTTGCCATGTTTAAAACAATATTGACTGGCTCGGAGGCTGAAGAAGGGATAGCTATGGTCTTTATGATTGACATGATTGTCTTCATTGCAACAAGCACTATTAGTGAAATTGCAAAATCTGTATAATACTCCTATTCTGCCAATCCCGAAAGTGGGAAGACGTAATAAATGGTGTTTTGTCTAAGACCTGAGAGCTATTAAAAATAGTCCTTTGGTACCTGATACCAATATTATTCTGTCATCTATACCGGCAGAAGCCGACACCTTTACAGTAATTGACCTATGCTCAGCCTTTTTCTCCATATCCCTGCAGACCAGTAGCCTATTATTCCGTGGCTTTACTAGCAGTAGTAAAATGGCATGCCAACCTACGTACATGTTGTAACGGTGAGAGCTACAATGATAGAAGTGTTAGCATTAAACTCGCTGCTGTAAGGTAAACAAGCTCCCTTATCTGATTAGGATGTTGGGTTTGTGCCTTAACCATCTACGAGCTCCAGGATAGGTTCAAACCAAATTACAATCAGACATACGTATGCTGCCATTCCTGCAACTGATTAATGAGAGAGAATATTTCATTTCAGAGTCACGTGAGTGACTTCGTGAAGAACCCGCCAGGCACGCATGCGCGACATATCGTCGACGCGCGTGCAAGCGACGGGCAGGGAGGAGCGCTGCTCCTCTACTGCTGGGAGCTGCAGGTAAGTGGAAAAACTAACCTGCCGTCTGTTTTTTTCTTTACAGAAACTCTGTTTTCAGAGTGCTCCAGGCCGCTTTGACACTGACTGCGGACCGCGGAATGCGGGCAGTCATCGGTGGCTCTAACTCATGGAGTCGGGAAGAGCCCGTTGACCCAGGTGGGTCCGGGTTCACACTCGCTGGCGGAGGATGGCAGAGGCAGCCGACTCTATGCCGCAGCCCGCAGGTCGCGGGCTGGCGGCATTTATAAGTGAGTGGGGCTTGCAGGCTCGCCTTGTGCAGTGAGCAACGGCAGAGCAACCGCCCGTTTTTACACCGCAGCCCGCAAGGATACTGCGGGCTGTCGGCATTTATATTGAAGTAGGGGCTTGCAGACTCGCCGTGTGCAGTAAGCAACGGCAGAGCACAGCCCAATTTTACACCGCAGCCCACAAGGATACTGCGGGCTGTCGGCATTTATATTGAAGTAGGGGCTTGCAGGCTCGCCATTCGCGGTTAGCAATGGCAGAGCAGCAGCCCGACTTACACCGCAGCCCACAGGATACTGCGGGCTGTCGGCATTAGCTCAGATTAAGGGGTTAGCCCCAACTCAACTCTACACAGCCTGTATTATCAGTGCTGTAATTAAGAGGGAATGGAGTTGCAGCCATTATCATGTTGTTCTAAGCCCAACTTATTTTTACAATGGGGCAGCTCGTTGGCCCTGTGGGGTCCAGGCTCAACACTCACCATTGCACAGCAATGGCAGAATGACAGCACTCATCTGCACCGCAGCCCGCAAGGTCTGTGGGCTGTCGGTTCACATACCCGGGGGCTAGCCCGTAGAGCGCGGCTCACCACCAGCCCTTCATAAGGGCCACTCAGGTAAGTACAGGCAACCTTGAGCTGGTTGTCCCTGCTGTGTTGAATTGTGTTTTCTCCAACAGGGACATGGATAAGAGAAGTACAGGCCGCAGGACTTCCGAAAGGAGTCGTCGGCCATTATTCCCGGAAGCTCTCTACTACGACAGCACCCGCTAGACGGGCCGGGAAAAAGGCGCAAAAGTCGAGGAGCCCTGTGACTACAGGACCCAACCCACCGACACAGCTGTGTACAAGCGGGGTACCCGCAGAGCAGGACGTCGGTACGGCGCCGGAGCAGGTAGACCCTGACTCCATTTTTTACTATCGCCAACAGGAAGAGAATCGTTGGCTGATATGAGCAAACGGGTTTCACGTGCTGCTGCACGGCCCTTCTCCCCGAGCCCTCGTGAAAGAGCCAGGGATAGAGCTCAACAACAAAGCCCTTTTAGGGCAGGAATTTCACCAGAGACCGCTAGATTGCGGACTGGTGGTTTACCAAGACCCGAGTCCACTGGCAGACCAGGGAGGGCCAGTGTAGACTCACCACCTAGTTGGACCAGGTGGAGTCATACAGGTGGAGTCTCGCCACGGTCACCGCACTCCCCAATAGTGGCAGGACGGGACCGTACGCCGCCTGAGTCCAGGAGAAGGACAGGTGGCAAGCCCGCGCGGATGTCGGGTCACCACGCCGCGGCGTCAGGTGCCGACTTCACACCGCATATGCCCTTTGAGGCAGTCGGGCCTAGCTCATCCAAGGAGGCGAATGAGCAGATCCGCGCGGGAGTCGTACAGCTTCGCTGAGGCGGCTGGCAGCGACTTTTCGTCATGGCACCGAGATTACCTCGATGAGGTACGGGCCGATGATATGAGCCTCAGGAGTTCCTTCGGGCATGAGGGCTCTGACCTCCCATTTACGCACGATGAAGGGCGCATTGAACGGATGGAGAGGATGATGGAACGGATCCTGCAGCAAAATCAACGGCAGGAAATGTCCAGTTCCAGGGGACTTTTGGATATATCCCCATCGTCAATGGGTAGCATGAGGCAACCAGGAGAAGAGGATATCTTGGTACACGAACCAGTGGCACCTGAGGTTCCTCAGGAAGAACTTTTGGACGTGGCAGCCAAGTTTGCGTTACCCGAATCATCGGGACAACCTCTCAAAACTAAACTGGCCGCTACCATTGATTTCCTCACCAACCACCAGCTACAGGATCAGGTCCTTGCGGAGGCCATGAATGGGTACAAGGCACCGAGTAATTGTAACTCACTCAATGTACCTATTGTAAACATGCCTATTTGGAGCAATATAAGCCCGGGCATAAGAGCATAGGAAGTAAAAATTACAGAAAATCCTTAAACTGCTCACATCTGGGATTACCGCTTTTGCGAGGTCGGTGGACGGGATGGACTTGAACACCGAACAGGAGGATGCTCTTGAATCATTACGTAACACGCAATACGAAATAAATGCGTTTCGAAAAAGTACCATCAAGCTCACGCTAAATCCCAAATTTGCGGGGCTACGCAGAGCATCTCCAACACCACCACCCAGACAACTATTCGGGGAAGACCTTCTGAAGCAGGTCAAGGATTCAGACGACCATGCCAAGACAGTGGGTCTTATGAGGTCGCACACCTTGACCAGACAAACGGCCAGGAAACTCCATATTCCAGGCCACGGGGTCAAACTGGAAGGCCAGCAAGGACCTACATACCGGCGCCTCCAGATGTGAGTCAACGCCCACCATTCCTGGAGCTGCCCGCAATGTCGGCAGCACCCGCTCTGCGGGTCGGGATAAAAACGCGGAAATCAGGGGAGCCCTGCGCAGTCAGGACCCGATTCTCCACCACGACTGACCATGGTGCCATAAGTGGTAACCGCACAGGAGCAGGGTAGGTGAGACCCTGACTCCCTACCTCTGTCACTTAACCATAGCGACAGTGGAGCAAAGGTGCGTAACGTGTTATATTCTTGGCACGTTCTCTCTCCCCAAATATGCAGGTCACCAGAGAGAGGACCAGGGGAAGTATCGCACAGCAGTCGGTAAACCCGCCATAGAGCCGGGGTCGACTTCCACCGGAGCAGGCCACCAGATCGTGGACCGGTGAAGGATGAAGGCCTGGGTCTGGAGGACCACATGTGCGGCCGGCACAGACTCAGCACCGAGGGAGCCTGCCTGGTTGCAGGTTGGTGTAGTCTCATCTCGGTCACGGCACCCCCTTGTAGTGGAGGACGTGACCGAACGTCGCCTTTGGAGGACAGGCGGCAAGCCCGCGCGGACGTCGGGGTACCACGCTTCGGCGGCCGGGACCGACTCATCACCGCTATCATGTCTTATCAGACCAGCGGGCCGCCTCCGTCCGGAAGACGGCGGAGCAGCGGCAGGTCCGCGCGGGAGTCGCTTAGCCACGCAGGAGCGGCAGGCAGCAACATCCTGTCTTGGCACCCTTGTCATCACCTCGACGAGGTGTGGGGCAATGACAGAAGCCTCAGAGATTCTCCAGAACCTGAGGAAGTCGACTTATTGTCCGCAGATGCGGCGTTGGTCGCATGGCTCGGATGAAGCGCATGATGGAGCGTATCCTAGAGCACAGTCTCTGCAGCTGGACCAGATGTCCTTCAGTTCTGGAGGAACCTGTAGTACCTGAGGAAACCCAGGAGAAACTGCAGAATGTGGTCTCAAAGTGTGGCGATGGACGAGTTCTCGCTACATTGGGGGAAATGGATTTCTATGCTTTCCCCATTCTGCCTCATCAGACAGGTGTTGCAGAAAACGTACCCAGGTCTGGAACATACAGGACCATGGACGTCATATA
The DNA here is from genome assembly GCA_963514005.1 of Raja brachyura. Next base: position 22,080,969 of record OY740786.1, on the reverse strand, counting down.
GATCGTGCAGAGAAAGTCCACTGGGAAGCACTACCTCACCTACACAGGATATGAGAGGTTTTTTGTAGTCGGGCCTAGACCACCTACATATCTGCTACGATCTCCAATGTGCTGGCATCCTCACAGGTCTTCATTATGATGAGCCCTCAGTTACAGTGCTGCATACAGTGCCAGTAGTGCACTGTCATCCTAGCTCAACATTGGAGTAGGATCTCACCAGCTGGTATCCAAACTACGAGGGATATGTTCTATCCATCCCTTCCCGACCACGATATAATATCTGAGAGATTAGGGTGGTGTTGACCCTACTCAGGAGATGGTCGCTTATGACGGAGGTACCACTGGACTTACTCACCTTTAAAAGTGGTGATGGCAATAGCACTGAATACAGCACAACGGGTCCAGACTCTACAGGAATTAAACCTGGATAGAATGATCGACCCATAAAAAAGTAACTTCTTTATGAAAGAGTTACTTAAACTATACAGACCTGCGACTACAGGTCTGGAAATGGCCATCAGGAATATGGAGGCGGATCTGTTGTCAGCCATGGAAACCCACGTCACAGGATGACGGTGCAGACTATCTCCAGATGGCTTAAGGTGGTATTCGATGCAGCAGGTAAGACACTAAACATTTTGAAATGTCATTCTACCAAGGCTGCATCCACATCAGGAACGAGGACCATGGAGGTGTTCATGGAGCATGTCCTCACGATAGCGGGCTGGGTCAATGAAACTACATTTCAGTAGGTTTCATAACTAACCTGTGGCCGTTTCCCGCAACGTTACGCATGTTAAGTGCTGTCCCTAAACGTTTGTCCCCGAGTTCAGGGGTTTATTGTTGTATTAACAATAATGTTATTATTTTTCAGCTTGTTCAAGTCTGAAATACGTTAACATACTTCCTCCATCAGTATTACGTGGTCCAGGGCGTGTAATCACAGAGCTTTGAAGTCTTCACGAAGTCACTCACGTGACTCCGAAATGAAATAGTAAGATTAAACGAGAACTTACCAGTTTGAAGTTTGATCTTTATTTTATGAGGAGTTGCGATGAGGGATTTCGTGCCCTCCGCTCCCAACCCTCTACCATAAGATCAACTGGTATATAGAGTCTCTTCAATCTTACTATAACAATTCATTTCTCTGTTGTTGGTTCTGTGATTCCACACCGCTGCTTTGAAGAATGTCGCGCATGCATGCCTGGCGGGTTCTTCACGAAATCCCTCATCGCAACTCCTCATAAAATAAAGATCAAACTTCAAACTGGTAAGTTCTCGTTTAATCTTACTATTAAATAACTTTCTTACTATAAAATAAGTATTGATCATAATGATCAACAAAGAGTCACCTGTATTATAATAAGACGAGTGTTGTGCCTAGATCCCTGATGAATCCTCTAATATCACTGACCTTGCTACCCACATTTCCCAAGAAATTGAGAAAATCCATAAGGTTGGCAGTGATGTGCATGAGTACAATGAAGGAGATAGGAGCTGCTGGCCATTCGGTTTGGTGGACTCTGGGGTACTGTATTACACTATGGCTCTATCATTTTATTAATCATTGCTCTGATTTTTATTGTTAACTGCTTGCGACCATTATATATCGACCGAGGATTGTGAATATTATCATAAATGATAAAGAGGAAGGAATGAGAAAGTTTAAAGATTTAGAAGTTCCAAAATAGATTCAGCTGTAGATTTAGAAGCAATAAAATGGATGCTTTCACCTTTCTTCTATTACATTAACTAGGCTGATGAAATATTTTTGCCCTTCTTCCATAACACTAGCGAGATAGTCAAGTCAAGTCAAGTTTTATTCGTCACTTGCACATAAAGTGCAAGTGAAATAAATTTGCCAGCAGCGGTACAATAAAAAAATAACACACAATACACAATAAAAATTTACACAAACATCCACCACAGCATTCATCACTGTGGTGGAAGGCACAAAAATTGGCCAGTCCTCCTGCATTTTCTCTCATGGTCGGGACCTCAACCCTCCACAGTCGCTACTGCGGGCGTCCAGATGTTCAGACACGGTAAGTCCAGATTAGTCATGAATCGGTGCCTCCCCACCGGAGACCGCGGCTTCAAGTTGGTGTAGGCCACAGGCCGGCGGTCGAAGATTTAAAGTCCCCGCTGTGCCGCAGCCAGAAGCACCGCAGACCGCCGGGCCGGCGGTCAGAGCTCCTCTCCAGGGATCCCCGGTGAGGGACCCCGCTCAGGATGGTAAGTCCACACCGCGCCCGCGGTAGAAGTTGGCTGCGGGCCGGCGGTCGGAGCTCTTCTTCTCCCAGGTCCCCAACGAGGGATCCCAGGCCAAGGATGTCGCCAGCTGGAGCTCTGCAGACCACGGCTTCAGGCTGCCGCGGGCCAGCGAATGGAGCGCTCCCCTCTGTGACCCCCAGCGAGGGCTCGCCTGCTCCGCGACGAAAGAGTCCTCGTTCCGCCCGCTCCTGAAGCTGAAGCCCCATGGTGTCTCCGGGAAAGTCCGCACCGATCATTGCTGTTAGGCCACGGGGGAGGTGACATGGAAAAAGTCACCTCTCCATGGAGAAGGCAACCGAAGCGGTTTCCCCCTTACCCCCCGACACCACCACAAGACAGACAGAGAGACATTAAAAACACACATTAAGACACACTAAAAAAACAAAAAAAGTAGAAAAAACTAAGAACTAAAAAACTTAACCAACTCTATAACAGATAACAGCACAAATACATGAATGTTTACCTCATAGAGAAAAACAATCAGGAGAATGTTCAGACTCTTGGCTTGTACTCTTTACTCTATAAGATTATAATGTGCGTCAACTAGGTTAAAAAAAACAAATGCTTGATCTACAGAAAAATAGCTCTTCTGCATAACCATATATGAGCTAACCTTTTCTCTCTCAGAAGAACCTGTCCCTCTTAACAGCCAATGCTCTGTAAGATAAAGTATTGCTGAATCTGTGGCGCACCTGGTGGTCGGCCACTGGCAGAGCGAACCCTCGGCTCTGGAGGGAGGAGTTAGGTGCCTCGGTGTGGAAGGCGCAGGTCATGGGGTCGACCCTTAGGGGTATTTAAGGTCGGGCAACGCCCGTGCCCATTTGAGGAGTAGGGAGCTGTAACTGACCGATTAAAACACATCTCAAGCACACAACTTATGTCCGCTTCATTTTTTAGCTGGACTCCTGTGAGTCCCTGCTATAATGGTGATCCCGATGGCGGTTCCTGGGACCCATAAGCGGCCGGGAAAAACTCCCCGGGGACGGTGAGCAGAGCACCATACACAAGCTCCGCCGAGGACGATGACAAATCCTCCTTGGGGGCAGTCCGAATCCCCAGCAGGACCCATGGCAACTCATCCATCCACTCAGGGCCCGTGAGGCGAATCTTCAAGGTGTCCTTCAGACGGCAGTGGAACCGCTCCACCAACCCATTCGACTGGGGATGGTACGCTGTTGAATGGTGGAGCTGCGTACCCAGCAGGCGGGCCATTGCAGACCACAGTTCAGAAGTGAACTGGGCACCCGGTCCGATGTGATGTACAGAAGGACCCCGAAGCGGGCCACCCAATTAGCCACGAGCGCATGACCGGGCAGAAGTGTCCATTAGCGGGATGGCCTCCGGCAGGTGCGAAACACCCCGGGACGGAGGCCGCGGCCCCACGATGTCCACGTGCACATGGTCGAACAGCCGGCATGGCACCGCAAAATCTTGAACCAGCGCCCGGACGTGTCGATGTACCTTAGACGAATGCACGCCCGGCCCGAGCGTCCTACTTACTTCTGCAGCCCGTGCCATATAAACCGTGGCCACCATGGCAACCGTGGCCCGGACAATCGGGTGAGTCAGCCCGTGGATGAAATCTAACACGCGTCGGCACCAGGCTGCCGGACCAACAGGCCAGGGCTGGCCCGTGGACACATCGCACAGGATGAAAGTACCTGAGCGAGCCAGTACAGGTGGCTCAACATCCCCGTCGTGGGCGCCCGCCCTCCCAGGTCCCTTTGAATTATTCCGGACCGGTCAAGTCCCCTGTGCAAGGGGACGTATCTAAGCGATCTGGCCGCCTCTTTCGGCGTCCCGTCCGTTTTGGTGCCTCTGGTTCTGGGGGGGGGGGGTGTAATGTGGTGCATCTGGCAGAGCGAACCCTCGGCTAGAGTGACAGCCACACCTGCCTGGGCAAAATAAAGATTTTACTATTTGATTAGTAATCTTTGTGTTAGCCGCTTGATGTAAAAACAAACCTTAAAAGAGTAGGCCATTTAGAATTGAGATGAGGGAAAAAAAACAAGAGAGTTGAAATCTGTGGAATTCTCTGCCACAGATGGCAGTGGTGGCCAATTCACTTGATGTTTTCAAGAGTTAGATTTAGCTCTTGGGGCTAATGGAATCAAGGGATACGGGGGAAAAGCAGGAAAGGGACACTGATTTTGGATGATCAGCAATATCATATTGAATGGCGGTGCTGGTTTGAAGGGTCATATAACCTACTCCTGCACTGATTTTCTATGTTTCTATGTCTGAAACCCTGCAACTGGAAAAAGTTTTATGGGGGAGGGAAAGTGAACTTGAATGAAAGTTACAGTATATCAACTTATTCATTACAGAGCAAATGGTCTACTCCTGCACCTATCTAGAATATAGTTGGAACTTGGACACAAAATGCTGGAGTAACTCAGCGGGTCAGACAACATCTCTGGAGAATAGGAATGGGTGAGGTTTCGGATCAAGATACTTTAGACTGAGATTCAGGGGAGAGGGAAACTAAAGGTATGAAAAGGTTCAGAACAATCAGAGCTGGCACTGATGACCAAGGAAATGTGTAGCCCACAATGTTGGGACCAGCAGTACATCTATGGGAGGAGAGGGCAGAGAGAGGGAACGCAGGAGCTACCTGAAATTAGAGAAATCAATATTCATTCCGCTGGGTTGTAAGCTGTTAGGGAAATCAACCTATTGGTTCCATTGTATATCCATACAGTATATCCCTCTGTTATCACCTCTTCCACAGCCAACAATGGACCATTGTGGGTTCAACATTTCCTTGGTCATTGGTGCCGACTCTGATTTGTTCCAAATCTTTTGATACTTCTAGTTTCGCTCTCCCCCGACTCTCCGTCTGAAGAAGGGTCTCGACCCAAAACATCACCTATCCCTTTTCTCTGGATATTCTGCCTGACATGCTGAGTTACCCCAGCATTTTGTGTCTTCGGTATAAAATAGTATCTGCAGTTCCTTCCTTCACATGGTTGGAAAAAATCATTTGAAACAGAAGAAAGGAAAGCATTACTGGCTATTCTCGATGCATATATAATGCATTGAACAAGGAAGTAAACTGGAAACAAATTTAACAGATCCCGGCAGTAGAAAAAGAAGCAATTTTATAAATCTTTCTGCAAATATATATTTGTTGTTAGTTGCTCAATAGCTGGAATTGTTTCCATGTCTTCTGTTTCTATCAGGAGAAATACCTCCCAGATGCGTCCCAGTCAATGCTAACAAGCCCTGTCAGCCCTTCCGATGGGAGATGGAATTATTAGTGGTTCATCTTCTGTACTTGCAATGTGTCACTTTACAATCTAGTCTAAAACTTGAGAGCAGAGGTGACCTAAGTGGCAACTTTATCCAGATGATGGTGGCTATGTGGAACGAGCTGCTGGCAGAAGGTTGGAGAGAGGTAAACAATGTGTTTTTTAAAATATTTGGATGGGTACTTAGATATGAAAAGTTGGAGGAAGATGGGTCGAACATAGACAAATGGGAATGGGTCAGGTTTATCTTTTGATCAGCCAGGACAAGTGGAACCAAAGGGCCCTTGTTTGTACTCTGTCTATAATCAATTCTACCTTTGCTCTGCTTTATAGTCAGTGTAGCGACAGTCTCTCTGGCAACATGCAACTCTAAACCTATCCCATCCATGAAACTGTCCATACTTCAATGAAAAACCATCTTCACGATTTCACAAGGAGTAAGTGAGATTATGTAGCAAGAAATATGACAATAAACAGGAATGAAATAGGATGAATGCAAAATGTGTGGAAAGTTAATATTTCCACTCAGTGAGCTTGCATTAGAAATAGAAAGCAGTGGACCGAGTCTTTAAAAGTAGAGGCAAAAGATAGAACAGGAGAAAGTGAAGATTTGGAATAAAGCAGGAGGTGTGGAGTTAATTCATTACCATTAAATTAAAAAGCAGGTGGGGAGTGTAGATTGGCTATTGCATGTTAGCCAATCAGAATGCTTAGTAATTATAACTCCACCTAAATGCATGCTTTATAGTTTAAGAACTCGTCTACTGTCTTCAGTAGCTGCAGTAGACTGAACGTGTGGTGTGTTGCTTATATAATGATGAACTAAACATTAAAGATGCTTGTGCTTCAACTTGTGTGAGACATGGTGTCAGAAAACTGGGTCCAACCCTTGTCTGTTAACTGCGATTTATTCGGTTTATCAGTTTTTATTTGTGATTGATTTTGACGACAAGGCTAACTCCTGCCGAAAGCCAAGTCCCCTTGTCTTTGATTCTGACGTAGCCGAGCGCTTGTGAATGTTTGAGCGCGATTATGCTCACTATATCTGCATCGTTCACCAAAATGACCCCGATGGTTTGAAGGCATCACTACTGCTCAATCTAGTGGGTCTGGAAGCAATGATCCATGCGGACAACTTTGACGCGAATGGTTAGGTACTGGTGCCAGCAGAAACTATCGACAACCCTATGGTCCTACTGAGAAAGTTTAGAGAACTATGCGACCTGCCATCAAACCGAGAGAACACGATTTTTCGCTCGACAGCAACAGGCTGATGAGCCTGTCGAATGATTTATCAGCGATCTACGACACATGAGTACACGGTGCCGTTTCGGTGAGTTGATAACGAGCTCGTACGTGATAAAATTGTGTGAGGAATGAGCGACCGCTAGCTAAGAGCTGAACTGTTTCGGAACGCTGAACTGACTTTAGATCAAGCCATTCATGTGTGTCGAATGGCAGAAACCGTAGCCCCACTGGCTGATTTTGACCCCACCAGTCCTCACCAGCAACATAACGTAAATCTAGCTAACTGCGCTCCGCACAACTTTTTAAACGTGTCTCGCAAAGATTCAAATACGCCTGCCATGAGATGCCCCAACTACAACTATTTTCACTCTAGGGGGCGCCAGTTTTATGTTGCCCATGGGAAAGTTTGTCACAACTGCAAGAAACTCAATCATTTTGCCACATTATGTCGATCGCGTGGGAACACTGCTTCAAGGACGAATCTGCACCTAATTCAACAAGAACTGTCTGATTCCGATTCCCAAGAGCAAGACGATGCTTCCCACGGGAATGATTCCGATAACACAGACAATGACTCAACCGTGCTTTCCCTCCTGCTCTCCCCAGGCAAGCTGCTGGATCCTGCGGTGACCATGATAATAAACAACAAGGCTTTGAACGCCAAAGTCGACACTGGTGCCAAGGTGAACGTAATGTCACTCTGAGAGTTCAACAAGATAAGATAAGATGCCTACCTCCTACTCATCACGCACCTTAACAGACACTGAACAACGCTATGCCCAGATCGAGAAGGAACTGCTCGCCGTTGTTTTTGCCTGTTGAAAATTCAAAGACTTTATTTTCGGCAAAACCTTCACGGTCGAGGCCGACCACCAGCCACTTGTATCCATCCTGAACAAGCCTATCCATGCCACCCCAGCTCGACTACAACGAATGATGATGCGGCTGCAACGGTTTGACTTTCGCATCGTTTACAAGGTAAAGACATGCACATCGCAGACACTCTCTCCAGAGCTCCCGCGCACCACCAGTGAACGCCATCCCATCGAACAGGATGAATTCTCAGTCCTGATGGTCTCGTTCGTGCCCACCGACCGCCTACGCCGCCTTGCCGAACACTCAGCTGCGGATAAAACCTCACAGCTGCTGACCTCCGTCATAAGAAATGGATGGCCAAACAAACAGTCAAGCACCCGGTTTGAAATACAACCCTACTTCCTGGTACACGGCGAACTGGAGCTACAGGACGGAATAATCGTCAAAGACCACAAGGCAATCAACCCCCCTACTTTACGGAGCGAGTACCATGACGACATCCACGGAGGCCACCCCGGTACGGAAGCCACTCTAAAGCGAGCCCAGAATATGTTCTACTGGCCCGGGATGACGAAGTACATACGCAAGAAAACGGAATTGTGTGCAATCTGCAACAGCCAGTCACCGCATCAACAGAAGCAGCCCCTCTTACCCCAGCCGGCTCCTTCCCTTCCATGGTCATCGCTGGCCGCTGACATCTTTGAATGGCATGGGAAGCACTACCTTGTTGTAGTGGACTCCTACTCGAACTGGTTCGAAATTGACCTACTGCCTACTGCCAATGATCACCTCTGAAACAGTGATCCAAAAACTGAAGATTCACCTTTCCGTGCATGGGGTACCCGTTTGCCTTCAGACTGACAACGGAACTCAGTACACCAGCCAAAGGTTTAAGGACTTTGCTAAGCGGTGGAACTTCCAACATGTCACCAGCAGCCCAGAGTACCCACAGTCCAATGGACTGGCCGAACGTGCTGTTCGGAGTGCAAAACAACTCATGGAGCGCTCCTACCGAGCCAAATCTGAAGTCTACCTGGACCTGCTAAACCTGCGAAACATTGCAAGGGACAGCGTTCTCGGCTCCCCAGCCCAGCAGCTAATGTCTCGGCAGACGCGTCCACCACTGCCTGTCTCCCAGCAACAGCTACAGCCGTAATTCCGCTCCCCCGCTATGATACAAAAGCGTGTGCAGTTTAAACGAGACACACAAAAGCGTTTCTATGACAAGACCAGCAAGCCACTCAAACCACTTATACAAGGACAAGTGGTGCACCTGCAAACAGATAAAGGACTTACCAAAGGGGCACGTTCACGGCCCCTCTAAGGAACCACGCTCCTACCTGGTCGAAGTCGATGGTGTCCTCTACAGACGCAACCGTCAACAACTCCTTCCTGTGAAGGAACCTCGTCCAGCGCCTCCGGGTCCTGATGCCCCACCGTTCGTGTTCAAACCAACGCCTATTGCAGCCGTTCCAGCACCTGCCGCTACCGGGTCTCCCACTCCCCGCGTTGGTCTGTCCCTGCGTCCCGTTGTAACCGGTACCCCCGGCTCCCCCCCGCGGCGGTCTTCCCCCAGCGGTTTCCTCCCACGGGCTCATTGGGTCTCCCGCGGTATTACCAACCTCCAGCCCACATCTTTTTCCTCGCGTTATTACCAACCTCCAGCCCACATCGCAGGAGAAAAAGGGTGATGAGGCAGCCCCCTACCGCACGTGGACCGGGCGGGTTAGCAGGGCACCTATTAGATATGGCGATTGTGTTTAGCCCCACTAATATTCCCTCGGCTCATTGTTTAAAATGCCTACGTTGCTTTTTCATTTCTACAAGAAGAAATGTAGATTGGCTATTGCATGTTAGCCAATCAGAATGCTTAGTAATTATAACCCCGCCTAAATGCATGCTTTATAGTGTAAGAACTCGCCTACTGTCTACAGTAGCTGCAGTAGACTGAACGCGTGATGTGCTGCTTATATGATGATGAACTAAACATTAAAGATGCTTGTGCTTCAACTTGTATGAGACTAAGGTATTTACAGGGTGGAAAAGCAACAACATGGTGTAGGGTGGGAAATCATGATCAGCACAACACTGAAATCTGGAGGAATGGAAGCAGTAGATACAGGGAAAGCCCCACTGTTCTAGTGAAGCCCTGGCGTGGGCAAGAGAGCAGTCATTCACACCAGGCAGCTTTCTTGCTTTACAGCTCCTTCTATAGCCTGAGGTGCACAGTCCTTCAGCCCACCAGGTTCCCGCCCACCTTGTATAGGCCCCCCATGGTTTGCATCTCCATGCAGCCCTGGAACTTCCCCCGCAAACCACCTCACCTCCAGGATATACCATGTGCAATTAACCTCAATGTCGCACTAGTTCCTGGTGTCAATTTAAATCCATGCTCCCAGCCTTCAACATGTCTTGCCAAGAAAAAGGATTATCTACTTAATGAAAACAGAGCAGCTAAAGTATTAACATAGAAACATAGAAAATAGGTGCAGGAGTAGGCCATTCGGCCCTTCGAGCCTGCACCGCCATTCAATGTGATCATGGCTGATCATCCAACTCAGTATCCCGTACCTGCCTTCTCTCCATACCCCCTGATCCCTTTAGCCACAAGTGCCACATCTAACGCCCTCTTAAATATAGCCAATGAACTGGCCTCAACTACCTTCTGTGGCAGAGAATTCCAGAGACTCACCACTCTCTGTGTAAAGAATGTTTTCCTCATCTCGGTCCTAAAGGAATTCCCCCTTATCCTTAGACTGTGACCCCTTGTTCTGGACTCCCCCAACATCGGGAACAATCTTCCAGCATCTAGCTTGTCCAACCCCTTAAGAATTTTGTAGGTTTCTATAAGATCCCCCCTCAATCTTCTAAATTCCATCGAGTACAAACCGAGTCTATCCAATCTTTCCTCATATGAAAGTCCTGACATCCCAGGAATCAGTCTGGTGAATCTTCTCTGTACCCCCTCTATGGCAAGGATGTCTTTCCTCAGATTTGGAGACCAAAACTGTACGCAGTACTCCAGGTGTGGCCTCACCAAAACCCTGTACAACTGCAGTAGAACCTCCCTGCTCCTATACTCAAATCCTTTCGCTATGAATGCTAACATACCATTTGCTTTCTTCACTGCCTGCTGCACCTGCATGCCTACTTTCAATGACTGGTGTACCATGACACCCAGGTCTCGTTGCATCTCCCCCTTACCTAATCTGCCACCATTCAGATAATAGTCTACCCTCATGTTTTTCCCACCAAAGTGGATAACCTCACATTTATCCACATTGTACTGCATCTGCCATGCATCTGCCCATTCACTCAGCCTATCCAAATCACCCTGCAGCCTACAAGCATCCTCCTCACACCTAACTATACCCCCCAGCTTGGTATCATCTGCAAATTTGGAGATGTTGCATTGAATTCCCTCGTCCAAATCATTAATATATATTGTAAATAGCTGGGGTCCCAGCACTGAGCCTTGCGGCACCCCACTAGTCACTGCCTGCCATTCTGAAAAGGACCCGTTTACTCCTACCCTTTGCCTCCTGTCTGCTAGCCAGTTCTCTATCCACATCAATACTGAACCCCCAATACCGTGTGCTTTAAGTTTGTGCCTACTCTTAATAAAATATTAAATAGCCTACTCTTGTTTCTATTTGGAACTAACAAACTACTAACCACTTAGATGTTCAAAGGGTAACATGACAGATCATCCACAAATGAGAGTAGTGTAAGACGCTACATATTAGAAAGATTTAATAGCTACTTGATCCCAAAGTGCTTGATCCCAGGACTTTTAAAGCTTCAGACTATCATATTCTGCTTTATACTGGCCCCACCTTCACTATCTTTGTTTAGAACTGTTACATCAGGCAGCTCAGCAGTAGTGTTGCTGCCTTACAGCAACAGAGACCCGGGTTCGATCCCGACTACGGGTGCTGTCTGTACGGAATTTGTACATTCACCCAGTAACCTGCGTGGCTTTTCTCCAGTTTCCTCCCACACTCCAAAGACGTACAGGTTAATTGGCTTGGTGTAATTGTAAATTGTCCCTAGTGTGTAGGATGGTGTCAGTGTGCGAGGATTGCTGGTCGGCGCTGACTCAGTGGGCCAAAGAGCCTGTTTCACGCTGTATCTCTAAACTAAACGTCTAGTCCTACCAAATATACTGGGTTCAGTTTCCATCCATAGCTGCCCCAAGAGCATTGGCAACATTTCTGAATCTACTTCATTTTGCATGGCTACAAATTTCCTGGTAAAATCGGAGACTTTGGTTAATGATGAAAGCTGCAGCTGCTGGAAATCCAAAATAGTGGAAAATGCCAGGAACACCAGGTGAGACTTTAGATACAGAGCAGAAACAGACACTTCGGCCCACCAGCGATCACCCTGTAGCACTATCCTATACACTAGGAACAATTTACAAATTTTACTGGTTTATTAACCTACAACTCTGTAGGTCTTTTGTGTGGGAGGACATCGGAACACACGAAGAAACCCTACGCGGTCACAGGGAGAACGCACAAACTCCGTAAAGAAATCACCTGTAATAAGGATGGAACCCGGGTCTCTGGCACTGTGTGGCAGCAACTCTACAGGCAGACTCTGCCGAGAGAGAAACCTTTAACGTTTCATGTCTGAAATTCATTGCCCAGCATTTTCTCTATTATAATGGTGAATATATTGAACTCAACCCTCTGGTTTGCTTAAGTGAACAAATTATTTTTTGTTTTCTTCCAAGTTTGCAATCTCTTTTCCCGACACCACTCCCATTAAGAGTTTACAGGTCTGACTGGAGCAAGGTGGGCATCTGGATATTCATTCCAGCATGTCCTTGAATGCAGTATATTCGATCAGCCACAGCATTTCATAGTAGATTTGAACTACCTAGAAGCAGCATGACTATGTACTTAAAGCAAACTGCTGGAGGAACTTAGCAGGTCAGGTAGCATCGGTGAGGTAAAGGGCAAGTTTCTTCCGCTGGCTGCTCTGAACGGCAATGTATTGGTCAAGCAATGGTTCGCAGCAAAGAGCTTTTGGTGTTAGCAAGGTACATGCTGATTAAGACAATAAGGATTTACTTCTATGGGTGACAGCATGACTTTCTAAACCCCATCTGTCATCTCAAATGAAACAATTCTTATTTGAAGCACACTTTTTACCCAAATACACAGTACATTGTTCTGCCAGCAATTCCATTTAAGCCAATATCACAAGAAGTTTATTTGACTAAATTATTTTTACACATTTATATAAACAATCAGGTAGACAAATGTTAAGCAAACAAACTGTGAACCTCATCCTTTTAAACCTTCTGAACGGAGAAGTGCTCGGGAGTTTAAAGTGCTGACTTAGAACTTGTTGATAACTTGACCTTTAGCAGGTTTAAAAGTTTGATGAATTAAATCCACATCAATTTCAAAACAACAATTGTTCGGGTGTTTGCCACTGATCAGAATGCAGCTAGCCAAACGAGGGTAGAGATCACAACCGTGGCAAATCCAGCAAAGGTCCTCACTGCACCGGAGCAGTTCAGCTCTGTAAAATAATGAATCAGTTAATTGATAAATATAAAAATGACATTGTTCCTACAGAATGAGACTTCAGTTTAGTACCACAGCAAATATATTGGCAGCTTCCACAGCAGCTAAAGTAACAAAGCTGCAGGGAAACAGTAGCCAATTCCACACAGGTGGGTTCCACAAAGAAAATGTACAATCAGATAATCAATTGTAGATTTCGAGGATGATTTCCAGGAGAACTCCCTTGATCTTGGAGCAGAGGCATTGTGGTGTAACTTTTATCCTTGTAGATTAAACCGGGGTTCTGAACACAAACAGGGCAACCAAATGTCAATGATTCCCCACATACAGTGTTACATCAAAGAGTGCAAGATCTACAAGAAATCTGGTTTTAAGTACCACGGAGGGCAAGAAGCCAATGTTTCAGGCTGAAGATTTTTCAGATCTTTTAGCTCCAGGTCCAGTCTCTGCAGGTGAATTATTTAGCACTTTAAGGAATAAGGTGGCCTCAGATTATCCTCTTTCCTACTAACCATTTTTACAACTTGCTTTAAGTTATTTTGTGGACTTTTCCATTGAAAGGAATTTGTTTTGTGAAACAAAAATGTAAACCCAATCAAGATAAGATCTATGCACAGCAAGAGTGCAGAGTATAGAAGTTGTGAGATCATATTGCATCATTAAAAGACGATGGTCAAGTCACATTTAGAATTTTGTGTTCAGTTCTGGGCACCGTATTATAGGAAAGATGTTGTTGAGTTGGAAAGGGTGCAGAGAAGATTTACACAGATGCTGCCAGGACAAGGATCTGAACTATATGGAGAGGTTGAGCAGGCTGGGACTGTTCCCTGGAATGCAAAGGGATAAGAGGTAATCTTATAAAAGTGTATAAAATCATGAGAGGAATAGATCTGGTGGACGTACAGAGTTTCTTGCCCAGCATGGGGGAAATTGAGAACCAAAGGGCATAGGTGAACGGGGAAAGATTATATAGGAATCTGAGGGGTAACTTTTTCCACGCAAAGGATGATGGTTGTCGGGAAGGAGTTGCCAGGGAGGTAGTTGATGCAGGGACTATTGCAACATTTAAGAAGCAATTACACAGTTACATGGATAGGACAGGTTTAGAGGGATACGAGACAAATGCAGGCAAGTGGAACTAATTGGGTTTCAGTATTGATGTGGATAGAGAACTGGCTGGCAAACAGGAAGCAAAGAGTAGGAGTAAACGGGTCCTTTTCACAATGGCAGGCAGTGACTAGTGGGGTACCGCAAGGCTCAGTGCTGGGACCCCAGCTATTTACAATATACATTAATGATCTGGATGAGGGAATTGAAGGCAATGTCTCCAAGTTTGCGGATGACACTAAGCTGGGCGGCAGTGTTAGCTGTGAGAAGGATGCTAGGAGAATGCAAGGTGACTTGGATAGGCTGGGTGAGTGGGCAAATGTTTGGCAGATGCAGTATAATGTGGATAAATGTGAGGTTATCCACTTTGGTGGCAAAAATAGGAAAGCAGACTATTATCTAAATGGTGGCCGATTAGGAAAAGGGGAGATGCAGCGCGACCTGGGTGTCATGGTACACCAATCATTGAAAGTAGGCATGCAGGTGCAGCAGGCAGTGAAGAAAGCGAATGGTATGTTAGCAAAAGGATTTGAGTATAGGAGCAGGGAGGTTCTACTTCAGTTGTATAGGGTCTTGGTGAGACCACACCTGGAGTATTGCATACAGTTCTGGTCTCCAAATCTGAGGAAGGACATTATTGCCATAGAGGGAGTGCAGAGAAGGTTCACCAGACTGATTCCTGGGATGTCAGGACTGTCTTATGAACAAAGACTGCATAGACTCGGTTTATACTCTCTAGAATTTAGGAGATTGAGAGGGGATCTTATAGAAACTTACAAAATTCTTAAGGGGTTGGACAGGCTAGATGCAGGAAGACTGTTCCTGATGTTGGGGAGGTCCAGGACAAGGGGTCACAGCTTAAGGATAAGGGGGAAATCCTTTAGGACCGAGATGAGAAGGACTTTTTTCACACAGAGAGTGGTGGGTCTCTGGAACTCTGCCACAGAGGGTAGTTGAGGCCAGTTCATTGGCTATATTTAAGAGGGAGTTAGATGTGGTCCTTGTGGCTAAGGGGATCAGAGGGTATGGAGAGAAGGCAGGTACGGGATACCGAGTTGGATGATCTGCCATGATCATATTGAATGGCGGTGCAGGCTCGAAGGGCCGAATGGCCTACTCCTGCACCTAATTTTCTATGTTTCTGTGGTTCTAATGCAGATTGGACATGTTGATCGGTGTGAGCCGATAGGCCTGTTTCCACTATGATTCTGGGGGAAGTTGGGTTAAAGTAAGCCATAAAAAGCTTGTATTTCTGGATCAGATATTGAGCGAGTCTCAAACCCAGAGTTAGAGGGAACATTACAATGACAACTGCATAAATAAAGTTAAGATCCACCCAATCCTCAATAACACTCTGATCCCCCAGGAGCAGATGGACAATAAAGATTGTTTAATTATTTCCTTCACCCCAAAAATAGATTTTAGTAAATCTCTAGGGCGGCAGAGTTAGGCTGAGGGCCAAGGAGCTTTTTTGTGCAGTTTTGTGACCCAACTCACGGAACTACATGAAATGTTCACATATTGTGTACAAATATTATATAAATCATCCTGAAACTCTTCAAGAACAAAACTTGCACATTTTTAATTAAATTAGAGAAAAACAAGAACGTTCGGGTATTTTTAGTCCAATCAAAGCACGTTTAACATTGAGTCGGATGCCAGTTGGCCAATCACGCGCTTTGTTTCAGGCGAGCTAGGCAGGGAGCACACATCATGGCTGAGAGTGCTTCTACTGATGCCTGTTTTACTGGAGTTTCCGATGAAGGTTATTTGTTGTTCTGTGGAATACATGTCGTGGAAACTTGCAGCAGGGTAACTGCATTTAGTGAGAAAAGCATTAAGAAGTCTGAAGAATGTGCAGCTAAGCGAATAGAAGTGGAAGAAAATCTTGAAAGCAAAGTCGCTGCAACACAAAGAGGACATCCAAGTTGTGAAACCAGTGAAACTTTGTGAATCAACTGGAACTGAAAGGTAAGATCTAAAGTCTGAATTTATGAAAATTAATCTGTATGGACTTTAATTAATTTAATTGCACCCTTTTATAATGTGAAAAAAAAGAGATTGAGGCTGTACATTCACTCATTCATGAAGTTGAGGCCCTAAACTATGTGTATCCATAACAAAGTAAATTAAACATTTTCACTAATGCCAGCTTGTTGTAGTCTAAT
Organism: Raja brachyura; assembly: GCA_963514005.1. The sequence goes on along the minus strand of OY740786.1, from coordinate 22,064,565 downwards.
AAGTCTACAGTAAAAGTGCTCCTACCGCGGGGCCTAGGTACTTAACATAGTGAAGCCGCGGTCTCAATTCAGAAGCGGCCGATTCGTGAACGCAGAGTCGCGGAGTGTGTTTGGATCATCTCCGCGGGGGGGGGGGGGGGGGGGGCTGTACATAGTGCCATCCGTTGCGGCCGTTTCCAAAAAACGAAGGAATATTGACCACTTTATAGGCTTCCATCAGTGAGAAATGGTCAGAAATGGCTGATGTTTATGTAGAAATGAATTGGTGTATGTGAACTTGAACCTGAACTAATTTATCTATGGTAGTAACAATGTTATTCTCATTAACATTAAGAAGAGGTTGAAATTTTATGAATTGAAGTCCATTCAGACTTAATGACTATGAGATGGGGTTTTTTGTAGCCTCTGCCTGACCCTCCACTTGAACTTACTTACCAATGGACATCAAAACTTATCAAAAGACTTGGAATCTGATGAAGAATATTCAGATGAAGATCAGATGTAATGTAAACAAATAAATTGGGGAAATAAATGATTATATGATGTTTTAAATTTAATGTAGATTGTTTCACTGTTTATTTGGTCAAATTATTTAAGCAATGACTGAATTACTTATGATAATGGTGTGCTGGTGAATGACAATGTGACAGCCCACACATCCATACACACACATCCATCCGTATGCATACTTCCATGCATGCACACATACATCTGCACACACACACACATCCACCCGCACGCCGACATACATCCACAGATACACGTTTGACAGGCATACACAGACACAGACACACACACACAAACGACAGATACTCAAACAATGCACCACTTTTAGGGTTATTTTAGGATAAAGGTAATAGCCCTCATTTGCAAAGGCACCATCGGGGGGTTCTCTAACATAAATATAGGCTCATTGTAGCTTAAAATGAATACTCATCGAGTAAACATCAGATCATTCGATTCTTGGTCAGGATGTGACATTTACATCAGAAATAAGACAGGTCTCTTACAGGTTTGTCACCCAGCCTGGCCCTGCCCCAGTCCCACTATGGCCGTTATACCCACTCTCCTCACTATGCAGTCATTGGGGTTCAGTAAACAGGGGAACCCAGAGGATCTGTCCTCACCCTTTAATTAGGCAGGTTCATGAGCCCTTAAAACCTGGGACCTCTGCTGCAGTCTCATTAAATTTCCTATTAAAGTGACTGGAAGATGCCTTGCAGGACTGTCCCCCAGCCTGGCACTGCCCCAGTCTCACTATGGCCGTGACCCCCACTCTGCACACTGGCAGTCAGTGGGGTTCAGAAAAGGGAGGAACCCACAGGAACTGCCCTCACCCATTAATTAGGCTGGTTCAGGAGCAGAACCTCTGCGACAGTGTCATTAAAAAAACTCACAATTATATTCATATTATTTTTATATAATATAATTATACTTAATTATATATGATTAATCATATTTACAAGATAGAGATAGATATCTATCTTGTAAATATGATACACACACACATTATATATCACTTACTTTCCCGATCTCATTTTCTAATTAGTTTAATAATTAATGTGCAACTTTTGGCACTGAAGTCATGACATCCTTCTCAATTATATTTCATCTAAATCTGTGGACTATTTCATGTAGTTCTGTGACATGGGTCACAAAAATGGATTACTAGACATATTTTTGATGCTCAGCCCGCAGCCTAAGTGGTAGAATTGTTGCCCGACAGCGCTTGCAGCACCGGAGACCTGGGTTTGTTCCTGACTAGGGGTGCTGTCTGTATGGCATTTGCACGTTCTCCCCGCGACCTACGCGGATTTTCTCCGAGATGTTTGGCATCCTCCCACACTCCAAAGACGTACAGGTTTGTAGGTTAATTGACTTGGTGAATGTAAAAACTGTCCCTATTGTGCGTAGGATAGTGTTAATATGTGGGTGTCACTGGTTGGTGTGGTCCCAGTGGGCTGAAGGGCCTGTTTCCGCTCTGCATTTCTAAACTAAACGTTTTTATTGTTTTTCCAAACTAAATGTAGAAATTTCTCCAGAAATTAGGATTGTTTTATTGTTAGACACAAAATGCTGTGGTAACTCAGCAGGACAAGCAGCATCTCTGGAGAGAAAGAATGGGTGACGTTTCGGGTCGAGACCCTTCTTCAGTTTTGTTGTGTTGAAGGATTAATAATAGATACTCACTCATTTCAGCAGATTTTAGACCAGTCCAGTACCTAGCTCTGTTCTCGGCCACAGTTGCTCTGCAAAGAAAGCATCAGCTTAATTATTACAAACATTCATTCTACAAAGGCATGGAGAAGAGTTTCACTAAACCAACCACTTTTTCATCATGATCACCGTATCAAGGATGAACACCATCAAGTCATACAATCGCTCCCAGGGCGAGGAAACAAAAAAATCCAAGACCAAACATATTTCCCAGCCTAACCCTTCATAAATTTCAGTTCTTGGAGCAGAATCAGGCCCTTCGGTCCATCATCTACACTGCCATTTATTTATGGCTGATCTAACTTTCTCATTCAACCCCATTCTCCTGCCTTCTCCCCATAACCACTTTTCCAGCAGATCATTTTTTCCCTCTTCCCATCACCCTCCTCCAAAGATTCCACAGGGTTAATATCAGGATGAATCACATGGTGTGGGAACAGCTCCACCCAAGGCGGGGAACTGCAGAGAATTGTGAATGCAGCCCAGATCATCACACAACCCAACCTCCCGCTTATCGACTTCATTTCTACCTCCCATGGCCTCAGCAAGACCACCAGCATAATCAAGGACGAGGCGCACCCTGGCCACTTCCTCCTGTCTCCGATCAGGCAAAAGGTTGAGAACGCCTCTAGATTTGGGGACAGTTACTTCCCAGCTGTTGTCAGTCAACTGAACCATCTTATCAACAACTAGAGCGCAGTCCTGAACTACCATCTACCTCATTGAAGAACCTCGGTCTATCTTTATCGAACTTTACAGGCTTTATCGTGCACTAAACGTTATTGATATTGTTCCCTTTATCATGTATCTGTACACTGGATAGCTCGATTGTAATCATGTATTGTCTTTGTGCAGTTTCAATCAGTTGTAAAATTTACTTACACAAACTCAATATACTGTACACAATTATTCATGGGGGGCGGATTCCAGATGTAGACAGTATTGGCAGTCTTCGGGTTAGTATTTGCATGAGTGATTGCACTATTTTGCCTACTGAAACACTGGTAATGGAGAGAAAGAAGTTAGACAATTCCTCTAGCTTAAAACATTTTAAACCCAACAAGAATTTGAATATATAGTAAAAATGGCATACTACAATTAAATAAACCTTAGTGAGATCACACCTTGGGTACTGTAGAATTTGGGTCTCCTACCCAAAACAGGATGCTATTTGCTGTGCAGGGAATGCTGCAAACATGCCAGATGTGTTCCCTTTTAAAGTCTTATTTTGCCCAACCTTTCCCTATAACTCAGGCCTTTCCTGGGAATCTCCTCAAAGCTTCTCCACACTACTTCCAGGTTTACAATATCCTTCCTACAGCAGAGTAACCAAAACTGAACACAATACTCCAAATGTGGCCACACCTTAATTGTACAACTGTAACAAAACATTCCAACTTTTATACTCCATACCGTGACTGAAAGCCAATGTAATATAAGCCTTCTTGACCACCCGTGATGACACTCCTAGACCCTCTGCTTCACAATATGCCCCAGGGCTCCGCCATTCACTGTGTTTGTCCTGCTCTGGTTTGACTTCCCAAGATACACATCTCATACTTATCTGCATTAAAATCTTAACTTTTTCTCAGCCCACTGCCCAACGGATTGAGATTCTGCTGAATTTTGACAACCATCTTCACTATCTACGATGCCCCCACAAAATTAATAATCATATCTATATTATCACCCAAATCATGGATACAAAGAAAACAGCAATGAGCCTCTGAGGCACACCACTAATCACAGGCCTCAAGTTAAAAAAAACCTTCCACCATCACTCTCTGCTTCCTTCCATGAACCAAGCGTCTATCCAGCCAGCTAGGTCTCCCTGCACCATACATTCTAACCTTCTGTAGCCTCATGCACGTCAAACCAGAACAGAGTTTTTTGTTTAATGTCCTGTGTTAACGGGGTTAAATAGGTAGCATAGAGATTACAAACAGCTCATACCGAAATGACTTTTGTATTGGTGGGAGGCATGGTCCAGTTACCAACTGCAACAGCCTGATTAGGCTCTCGGCCTTGAAGTAGCAGACCACCGTAATTTGGCCCCATTATCCTCACTGTAAAGTAACAAGATTTTGTTAATGTACATTTTATTTTCAATTCATAAAAACTTCAAGCAAATAATTGGCGTTCTGCAAGTGCGTTTGGCAAGGGGTGAAGGTTGAAAGGTAAAGGTTGAAAACTCAGCAGACCAGATTCACAAATACCATTAGATTCCTTACAGGAAATGCAGAGACAACATTAGGAATGAAAGTCATAAAGACTAAGCAGTCAAAGGCTACTTCACACAAAAAAGTGGGTAGTCTGATGATTAAAAAAAGGGGCTTGATAAAGGAGATGAAGAAGCTCTTGTGGGGTTCAAGCACCAAAAGACCCAATGGGTTAAAAGCCCAATTCTGGAACCTAGGATCTCACCAAGAATTCAGTAAACAAACAAACCCTTCTGTGCAATACATTTCCATATCATTTGAAAGCCCTACTCATTAAAATTGACCCCCCCCCTCCAGACACTCCACATAGGATCCACAACATAACCCCCACCAGCCACACAACATACCTCCCACACCTCAGACACTCACCCCCTCCCCACACCAGTCATTCCTACCATTAACACACCCTCCCACCACACCCCACACACATCACACACCATTGTTGACATTCACCTCCCCCCCCCCACACCTTAGACACCGCCCCTCACATCAGAGTAGACACCCTGACAAATCTACAACATACTCCCCATAGACACCACCCCCACATGAACCACTCCGCACACTTAACCCACAGACACCATACACCACTGACAATTATCCCCACCCACAACAGATTCACACACCATAACCACACACACCACTGACTTACCCCCACCCACCAAAACCCACCATCATTGATCTACGACCCACCATAGAAACCCACCCACCATCAGACTTGCCATCTCCACCAGACACTCGCAATCCCACACACCCCTCCCCACACCCGATCCACAAAATCATTGACTCTCACCCCCCCCCACCAGACACTGATCCCCCACACCAGACCCACAAACACCATAGATCCCCACTGACACTGATCCCCACTCCAACCCAACTCACACCAGACCCACTACACATCAACCACATTATAGACTCTCACCCCCACACCACAACCCCTCTCTACCTGACCCACCAACATACACCCTACAACTGTCACTCACTCTTCCACCACTGACATTCTCCGCTCCCCACACCAGACCCACATCATCGTTGACACTCACCCCCCACATCACAGACGTTCTCCACACCAAACCCACATCACCGACACCACATCCCCCACCCACACCAGACCCTCAACTAATTCACACCACACACCACCACACTCGTCCCCCTCCACGCACCACGGACACTCATCCTGCATCCCCGCACCAGACCCTCATCCCCCCCCCCCTCCCCACACCAGACAGTGCACCCCCCTCCCCCCTCCAGACTGTGTCCCAACCCCTCCCCACACCAGATACTCTTCCTTCCTCCCTACATTCTGCCCCCCCCCCACGATATTCACACCAACCCCCCCCCCCCCCCAGACACACACACTATCCCCCTCCTCACCCGACAGACATTCACCTCCCTCCCCAACATTCCCCCGCGGCCGCCCACCTTGCACGGCGCCGTTGACATAGGTGGCAGCGATCGTGTGCGGCGAGGTGGAGGTCTGTGGGCTGATGCCGGAGTGGGAAGGCATGAGGCTGGAGCAGGCACCGAGAGGCGCGCCGTTGGGCAGCGCCAGGGTCAGCGGCAGACAGAGGGCGAACAGCGCGGAAACCGCACATGACATTAAACACGACATCGTCAAACAGCAGCAGCTCTGTCTGAGCCCAAACCCGGACGCTGCCCCTCTTGTAGAGGAGGAGGGTGCGGCCGGTGGAGGGGAGGGTGGGGTCAAGCGGCGGGCGGGGCTCCCTCAGCCCATCACCTAAGCAGCACTCACCAACAAAGATACTAGAGGTAGAGCTGGGGGTTTGTAGGTTAAATGTCCCTAGTGTGCAGCGAGTAGATGATAGTGTTTACTGATTTTTCACATCGCCATTACTTATACAGTCTAACCTATTCCAATCTTAATTTTCTCCAATATATTCAAATGTGAATGTGTTCTTGTGCTACCCTTTTTGACAATGCCCACTCTAGTTTTGAGTATAGTTTGCATGGGAGCAGTCTCCGTGCTGCCTAAAGCATGTACGATTAGTTCCTTGCAGGCAAGGTGGGTGCTAGAAATTCCATTCATCGCTTTACATTTTCAAAGTTTGTCAATATCATAATATTCTCATCTGTGGAAAAATCACCATTCCAGTCACCTTGTTCCGACAAGCCCACCAGTAATTAACTAACATCTCCCTCCATCCTATCTCTGCCGACACGTGATCCATAACCCTCCATAGCTCCATATCTATGTGCCTATCTAAAAACTTCATCAATGCCCCTATCATATGTGTTTCCACCACCACTCAAGCAGTGTTTTCCGGGCACCCACCGTAAATAAAGTCCCCACACATCTACTTGAAAGATTCCCCTCTGACATTAAAACTATGCCCCCTCGGCTATGTCATTTGCCACCCTGGGGAAAAAGGTTTCGACTGTTTACCCTAGCAACAATAGACCATAGACAATAGACAATAGGTGCAGGAGTAGGCCATTCGGCCCTTCGAGCCAGCACCGCCATTCAATATGATCATGGCTGATCATCTACAATCAGTATCCCGTTCCTGCCTTCTCTCCATATCCCCTGTTATTTTTAAGAGCTCTAACTCTCTCTTGAAAGCATCCAGCGAATTGGCCTCCACTGCCTTCTGAGACAGAGAATTCCACAGACTCACAACCTCTATGTGAAAAAGTTTTTCCTCATCTCTGTTCTAAATGGCTTGCCCCTTATTCTGTTACTCCTCTTAAAATGAAAAAGCCTGAGCCTAAAGGCTGGCCCTGGCTCAATGACACCACCAGAGCCCTAAGAAAGGAGTGCAGAAAATCAGAACGGAAGTGCAAATTTAATAAGCTTCAAATTTCCTTTGAACTTCTGGGAAACAATCTTCTCAAATACCAGAAAGCAGTAAAGTCTACGAGAACACAATACTTTTCCGACCTTATTTCCAAAGACGCCCATAACTCCCAGGTCCTTTTTAATACCATTACCTATATCATGTCCTGCCCCCAGTACCAGCTTAGCTGGGTCCCCTGCTAAGTGCAAAGAATTTACTACATTTTTCACCAGCAAAGTTAAGAACATCAGATTGAATATTTCCCCTCCCATCCATGACCTAGCTGTCTCATTGGTCTGTTCTTCAAAATTAGACTGTTTCCAACCCGTTACTCTACCCTCCCTTGTAAAGCTGGTCACCACCATGAAACCTGCTACCTGCCCCCTCGACCTTGTCCCCACTGCCCTTCTGAAGGATGTTATTGCAATAGCCGGTCCCAGCATCCTCGCCATCATCAACAGCTCTCTGGCCACTGGCACTGTTCCTACCTGCTTCAACCACACGGTGGTCCAGCCCCTCCTGAAAAAACCTAACCTAGACCCCACGTTGCCTAGCAGCTACAGACCTATCTCCAACCTGCACTTGCTTTCAAAAGTCCTTGAAAAGGTCATTTTAAGTCAACTTACACCTTACCTTCACCAAAATACCATCCTGGAAACTTTCCAATCAGGTTTCAGGGCCCACAGCACAGAGTCTGCCTTGTTGAAGGTACAAAACGACCTACTTCTCACCATTGACTCCGGAGACTGTGCAATCCTGCTCATTCCCGACCTCTGCACAGCATTTGATACTGTCGACCACACTACCCTAATTGACCGTCTCCAGTACGGGGTTGGTATTGATGGCACTGCCCTGGGCTGGTTCGGCTCCTACCTCAAAGATAGGAGTTTCTCTACAAACATAGGCAACTCTTTCTCCTCCCCAGCTAGCCTTTGCTGCGGGGTTCCACAAGGCTCCATCCTAGGCCCCATTCTCTTCTCCATGTACATGCTCCCCTTAGGCCAAGTCATTCAAAGGCACGGCATTACCTTCCATTGCTATGCAGACGATACACAACTCTATCACCCCCTGAAACCCAACAACCAATCTAATCTTCTCAGCCTTATCCACTGCCTCGAGGATATAAAGTGTTGGATGGCCCAGAACCTCCTCCAACTAAACGAGAGTAAGTCTGAGGTCATCCTACTCAGCCCCTCGGACTCAATCAAAATGATACCAGGCAGCCTTGGAAGCCTTACCCCATTACTCAAACCTTGCGTTGAAATTTGACAAACAAGTCAATGCCGTGTTAAAAGCTAGCTTCTTCCAGCTTCGGACAATAGCTAAAATAAAACAATTCCTCCAATTTGACTACCTCGAAAAGATCATCCACTCATTTATCTCCTCCTGCCTTGATTATTGCAACTCCCCTTACACTAGCATCAACCAATCATCCCTGTCCCGCCTAAAATTGGTCCAAAACGCCGCAACAAGTCTCCTGACGGGCACACGAAAAAGGGACCACATCACCCCGATTCTCGCCTCTCTCCACTGGCTCCCTGTGCTGTTCCGAATCAATTTCAAGCTCCTTCTGTATGGATACAAAGCCCTTAACGGGCTTGCCCCAACCTACATCAAAAATCTGCTTACCCATCATACCACCTCCAGGTCCCTCAGATCGGCCGACCTGGGGTTACTGACCATCCCGCGGCCTAGGCATAAGCTCAGGGGTGACCAGGCCTTTGCGGTTGCAGCTCCGAGACTATGGAACAGCATCCCACTTCCCATCAGAACTGCCCCCTCCATCGACTCTTTTAAGTCTAGACTTAAAACTTATTTCTACTCTCAAGCCTTTCTTGAGGTCCTCTGAGGGAGCTCTGTATGTATGTATCTATGTATGTATGTATGTATTGTTGATCTATGTACCACTGTTTGTGGCACATTAGTACCTGCACCAATGTAAAGCACTTTGGTCAACGAGAGTTGTTTTTAAATGTACTATAGAAATAAAATTGACTTGACTTGACTTGACTTATTCCTAAACTGTGGCCCTGGTTCTGGACTCTCCCAACATCGGGAACATGTTTCTTGCCTCTAGCATGTCCAAACTTAATAACCTTACATGTTTCAATAAGATCACCTCTCATTCTTCTAAATTCCAGAGTATACAAGCCCAGCCGCTCCATTCTATCAACATAGACGTGGATAAGCTTTTCCCATTGAGGGTAGGGAAGATTCAAACAAGAGGGCATGACATGAGAATTAAGGGACAGAAGTTTAGGGGTAACATGAGGGGGATCTTCTTTACTCAGAGAGTGGTGGCTGTGTGGAATGATCTTCCAGCAGAAGTGGTGGAGGCAGGATCGATTTTAACATTTAAAAGAAAAAGTCGATAGGTATATGGACGGGAAGGGAATGGAGGGGTATGGTCTGAGTGCAGGTAGATGGGACTAGGGGAAAATAAATGGTCGGCACGGACTGGAAGGGCCGAGAAGGCCTGTTTCCGTGCTGTAATTGTTATATGGTTATATGACAGTCCTGTCATCATAGGAATTAACCTTGTGAACCTACGTCGCACCCCCTCAATAGCACGAATGTCCTCCTCAAATTTGGAGACCAAATCTGCATATTATACTCCAGGTGTGGTCTCACTATGGCCCTGAGGACCTCTTTTCTCCTATACTCAACTCCTCTTGTGATGAAGGCCAACATGCCATTCATTTTCTTCACTGCTTGCTGTACCTGCCTGCTTACTTTCAGTGACTGATGAACAAGGACCCTCCAGATCCCATTGTACTTCCCCTTTTCCCAATTTAACTCCATTCAGATAATAATCTGCCTTCCTGTTTTTACCACCAAAGTGGATAACCTCACATTTATCCACATTAAACTGCATCTGCCATGCATTTGCCCACTCGCCCAACCTGTCCAAGGCACCCTGCATCCCCATGGCATCCTCCTCACAGTTCACACTGTTACCCAGCTTTGTGTCATCTGTAAATTTGCTAATGTTACTTTGAATCCTGTCATTTAAATCATTAATGTATATTGTAAATAGCAGCGGTCCCAGACAGAGCCTTGTGGTACCCCTCTAGTCACTGCCTGCCATTCTGAAAGGAACCCGTTTATCCCTACTCTTTGTTTCCTGTCTGCCAACCAATTTTCTATCCATGTCAATACCCTACCCCCAATACCATGCACTCTAATTTTGCCCATTAATCTCCTATGTGGGATCTTATCAAATGCTTTCTGAAAGTCCAGGTACACTACATCCACCGGCTCTCCCTTGTCCATATTCCTAGTTCCATCTTCAAAAAATTCCAGAAGATTAGTTAAGCATGATTTCCCCTTTGTGAATCCATACTGACTTGGACCGATCCTGTTACTGCTATTCAAATGTGCCGCCATTTCATCTTTTATAATTGACTCCAGCATCTTTCGCACCACCGATGTCAGGCTAACTGGTCCATAATTCCCTGTTTTACTTCGGAGTCACGTGAGTGAATCCGTGAAGAAGGCCCGCCAGGCCACATGCGCACCAGTACGTCAGCCGCATTGGTGCAAGCACCAGTCTGGCAGGACACAGCTCCTGCCGGTGGTAAGTTAAACTTAAAAGGTAAGTTTGGTTTTTTACTTACCAGGGATTTTTAGGCAAGAGCCTCTTTTTACAGAGGTTTTTCCTGCCAGTTTCGTAGCCCGACAAGTTGCCGGTTATGGATTGTGGGGAAATTCCGATCCGACCGCAAATGCGGATAAACCGGCAAAATTGATCGGGTTGTGAGATAAGGAGCCACTAACAGTGCAGTTAGAGGCTCCCCAGCCTGCAGGGATGCTGTAAAAAAGGGAAGAAATTTAAGCAGAGTCACTGACAGGGGGGTCAGCAACTCCCCAGACTGCAGGGAAGCCGTAAAAACGGCAAGAAATGTAAGCAGAGTCGCTGACAAGGGGGTCAGCGGCTCCCAGCCTGTGGGATGCCGTTGGAATGGCAAGGAAGCAATGCTGGAGTCACTGACAGTGGGGTCAGTGGCTCACAGACGTTCGTCCCCAGTCAAGAAATTACTGGGACTCATTCAGCCCTATTTGGACTCAGGTGAGTTGTGCTATAAAAGGTTTCTCCTTACAATAAAAAGTATGCATTTTATAGTGTTTTTTCTTTAAGCAAAAGCTAAAGGCAAAGTAAAAAGTTATTGTTATATGTTCTGACAATGTTATAATTGTTTAAGCACAGGTTGCTATGAATTATTTTTACCCTTCACAGGTAAAGCTGTACACTAAATGTTGATTTAGTGAGCTTACACAGCAATAGCGTGGGCCTATGGGACAGGCCGCGCCAGCAGCACCTGACAGGGCTGCTTCATGTGTAAAATGTGCGGGCCTATGGGACAGGCCATGCCAGCAGCGCCTGACGGGGCTGCTTCATATGTGAAAGTGCCGGCCTACAGGAGAGCCGTGCCAGCAGCACCTGATACAGGGCTGTTTCATTTGTGACATTACCGGCCTATGGGAGAGCTGTGCCAGCAGCGCCTGGCAGGGCTGCTTCATGTGTGAAGTGCCGGCCTACGGGAGAGCCGTGCCAGCAGCGCCTGATACAGGGCTGTTTCATGTCAAAAAGTGCCGGCTTTTATGAAAGGCGGCGCCAGCAACGCCTGGGACAGGGTTGCTCAAACTCATACATATCTGCTCGCCCACGGAGTCGGGAGATGATTCTCAACCGGGGCTAGAGAGCAAGGCCCACGGTGTTGGGGGATGAATTCCTCACCGGGGCTGGATATTGCGTTGAAATGACTATCCTAAATACAGCAACTGTTATATACAGTGCTGCAAAGGTCTCCCTCTCGGAGGCAGAGACCAAGATGGGTCAGTATCCTGCTGACACTGAGTCTCAGGGTATGGCCGTGGGGTATACCCAAAGGGATGAAGGGCACGTGTCAGAGGTACCTTTCCTGACAATAAAGTTGCCATCCCAGTAGAATATTCTATTGGGTTAAGGCCAATGGGTTCATATTAGTATTTGTATCCTGCGACCTGCGGCAGCGCCTGTTAGGGTTGCCTACGAATCACCCTCTCTGAGGAGGGAAGAGCGAAAGGTCAAGATGACTCCAGGCTCTAAAAATGTCAATAGAACATACTCAAGCACATATGTGCCGGCAGTGAACAACGCCAACGGGGGGATGTGAGAGCCAGCTGCTGAATCGGTTATTCAGGTAGGTTAATTCTACAGGGGAGGAAGCCTGGCAGACTAATTAATTTGGCCAACGACGGGCAAAAGTCATCATGCAGAACGCACCCCAGGCGCTCATCAACAGTAGCGGTTCACTGGAGCTGGGTGCAGCATGATAGCTCAGAATTTCCATGCACCTGCCAATCATGCTCAACTAAATGGGTCCAGCACTTCCAAAATTTGGGTAGTGCACCGTTCACAAGTTGTAATATTTACATTTGTTTGTACAACACACAAAGGGTACAAATATTTGGTTGAGGCACAGCCGGAGCATTCCAAGTAAGTTTGGATTATGGCCATGGTTTGGAAATTGGGCATCATGCAAACCACCCATGCAATAAGGTAGGATTGGCATGAAGAATGGAGAGTATCGGGCACATGAACTTTCCAAATGTAAAAACTTATTCCTGACTACAACAGATTCATAAGGTAAGAGATACATGTTATACAAATCCAATTACAAAGGTTATCAAAGACAATATAACTGTACTATAACAGTAAAGCTTTGCAGTATGGGATAAACTGTTTGTTGGTCATTGGGATTTACCTTTAACTATTATTAGCCTTGTCTCTGCCTTGTGGCAAGAGATTGGGGTTATAGCAATCTGTTACAAAACGGAGTTATTTTCATTAAGTGTAATTGGCAATATAGCAGCTGTGTTGCAGCTGAGCAAATCTGTAAGTAGCAATTAGATCGTTCTGCTATTGTCAGCTGAGGCTACTTCAGCCACAATGATGAAGTAACAGTATTCAGCATTGCTGAACATGACAATAACTCATTGAACTTGAACTTGAAACTGACTACAGTAGTGTAGTTGGTTGAATTCAGTTATTATGAACTGATGTTTAGAACTCTAAGATGAGAAGTTCCAAATACCATCACCTACTCAAAGGTAGTGGAGGTTGCATGAGTTACCAATTCTTCAGTTGTTAGTATCAACTAATTATACACACTAAATGCACCCATGAGTAAGTGGTTTTGAGCGAATATACATATTCTACATGCTCAAATTCAAGTTGCTACTCTACGATGGTGACATATGTTAGTCACATGATAATCAAGGGAAAAATATCCTGTAATTACTCTCCTTGCCACTGGTGTATCATCCAGTTCAGATCGATGATAACACAGAATAAGTGTTGGATCTCGAAGTATGATGAAAGCATGGTTCAATACTTCATAGAATATTCATCATGTTAATGCATGTTTTTCACTCATTGCAAAAAATATGTGGCAGAACAGAGCAGAGAAATACCCTGAAGAAGGGTCTCGACCCAAAACGTCGCCTATCTCCTTCGCTCCTTAGATGCTGCTGCACCCGCTGAGTTTCTCCAGCTTTTTGTGTAACCACCGGAGAAATACTTTCTCGCTTCAATAGGAGGAATGGTCTTTATGTCTTCCTCATTTTTTGCCTCATTAGCCGGGTCTTAAAACAGTCAGCAAGACCTCGTTTGGGTTCATACTGTTGGACTGGCCAAGCATTTATGTTGCCTGCTTCATCAGGCATTATGGCACAACGGTATACGGTTATGCCAAAAAACAAGAACTTGCTGTTTCAAACTGTGGTTCAGGAGACCAGCTTTTGCACAGTAAAACAATTATTGACCTACACATTTTGAATGGATTGACTTTTTCCTCAGGTTGTCACATCAAGCCATGAAGGTGCTCACTGCAGTGTGCAGGGATAGCACCCAAAAAAGCAGTACATTCCTAGTGAGGGGATCAGAAGTGTTTTGTTAAATGATAATGTTACATACGGTACAGATTACTGACATTTCCAGCTCATTTTATATAGTATTGACAATAATTCAGTTATAGAGACACAACAGCTGCGACATAAGGGAACTACGCTCTTGGGTCCAACCCAGATATCGAGTTGTTACAAGATCTTGACACATGTTCTCCCACTACAAGATTATGCAGTTGGTTATTGAAAATGTGTGAACATTTATATTGAATCACACTATTACACTTATATCAGCACAACGGCGGCAAACATTGCAAACCTTGTGGCTAGATTGGATGGAATTGGCTGCAGGTGTCATTACATTTACATTCTGGTCTACACAACCAGAGTAGACTAGGGATAGCATGATTGAAGATCATTTGAACACCCAACGGTCTCACTTCTATGTTATCTAGGCCACCAGAATCCGCATATGGAATCAGCATTGTTTATTAGTTAACAAACAACTACACAAAGGAAGGTCGGTTCAGACTTTTTTCATGGTGGCTGCAACAGGTTCTGGGTTATACAGATATTAACACCGACGATTGTATATCTCATTCCACCAGGTCAGTATCAACATCAGCGTATCATTTAGATAATGTGTTTACATCTCATTCCACTAAGGCAGCAGCTATGTCGGCGGCCAAGGCGAGGGACGTGCCCTTCGACCATATTTTGGCGGCCGCCGGATGGGCAAATGAGCTGATGTTTAAGAATTTTTTATCATCGGCCGATTGTCAATCCAGGACTGTTTGCCTATGCCATTTTAAGTACCTACATTTAAGGGGTACTGTCGTTTGTTTACATTGTTAAATAAACCCTATTTCTACATTGAATGCAATATTACTACTAATGCATTTATTTCTCTTTCGAGTTAATCAATGCAGTGGGATGCCGAGATTTGTAATCTGCGGCATGAAATCACAAAGCTTTGAACTCTACACGGAATCACTCACGTGACTCCGAAGTAAAATAGTAAGATTAAATGAGAACTTACCAGTTTGAAGTTTGATATTGATTTTATGAGGAGTTACGTTGGTGATTACGTGCCCGCCATGCCCAACCCACTCTCATAAAGGATCATATGGTAGTTCTCGAGTCACTGATCTTACTATGTACTTCGGTGTTGTTTATTTGTGATTTCATACTGCTGCTTTGATGTTTAGTGCGCATGCGGCCTGGCGGGCCTCCTTCACGGAATCATCAATGTAACTCCTTATAAAATCAAGATCAAACTTCAAACTGGTAAGTTCTCATTTAATCTTGCTATTTTCTCTCTCCCGCCTTTCTTGAAAAGTGGGATAACATTAGCTACCCTCCAAGCCACAGGAACTGATACTGAATCTATAGAACATTGGAAAATGATCACCAATGCGTCCACAATTTCTAGAGCAACTTCCGTATGTACCATGGGATGCAGACCATCAGGCCCTGGTGATATATCAGCCTTCAGCAACGCTTCTCATAATTTATCTACATCTCTCAACCTACCATGTTCCAGGAAAAAACAAACCAAATTTGTTTAACCTTTCTGTATAGTTAATAGCTTCTAATCCAGGCAGCATTCTAATAAACCTATTCTACACCCTGTCAAAAGCCTTCATATCATTCCTGTAATGGGACGACCAGACTCAGAAATGCAGATACCACTCCAAATGCAACCTAACCCACGTTTTATAAAGCTGCAACTTGACGTCTTGACTTTAATGCCTTGGTCAATTACGGCAAGCATAACATTCACCTTCGCTACCACCGTATTTACTTTTGTGTTTTTTGTTTTCAGTTTGTTTTTGTCAAGATTCCTGTATCCAGACTCTTATGTCTTCACCCCTCCTGATGCAATTATTCTTTTAAGGCCAAGTTCTGCAGGTTGTTGTTAATGGTTGCCAAAGCTTTGCCAAACCATGCTGCAAATCCTGCTTGTCAGGTTTCTAGACCACCTTGCTGTAAGAAAGCATTTCTTCTAGGCTGTTTATCTCTAAGTTACACCTCACTTCTCAAAACCCATCGATGACTCTGAAGGAAACAGTCATGCTCCAGCAGCAGCTGAGGACTCTGGCATGGGGTGGTGTAAGGGGGAAAGTGACCGCACTGCACTGCACTCTGGCATGGAGTGGGGGGGAAACAGGACGTGACCATTTGACCTGGCAGCGGCAGTACTGAGGGAACACCATTGTGAAATGGGCAGTGCTGAGGGAGCACCGCATCGCCCTTTGAGACAGTCTCTCCTTATTTACTGCATCAAAACCTTTACTGATGTTTCACATCGCTATTTATTATATAGTCTTACCTATTTCAATCTTCACTTGCTCCAATATATTCAAATGCAGTGGTGTGAGTGTGTTGTTGTGCTTCTCTTTTTGACAATGCCCACAATAGTTTAGAGTATAGTTTGCATGAAAGCAGTTTCCGTGCAGCCTAAAGCATGTACGATTAGTTCCTTCCAGGCAAGGTGGGTGCTAGAAATTCCATTCATCGCTTTACATTTTCAAAGATTGTCAATATCATAATATTCTCATCTGTGGAAATGTCAACATTCCAGTCACCTTGCTCCGCCAAGCCCACCAGTAGTTTACTGACATCTCCCTCCATCCCATCTTCTAATGCAAAAGAGATAATGAAAAGCAAATAAATCACTGCATTCCTACCTGAGTGGAGAGTCATGACTGACAATCAATTGTTTCCATGTCGTCAGTATTACAGTTTACATTAGTTTTCACTATTGTATATTAGCATGCAAAATTAGAGCACATGATTGTTGATTAGTTTTAATAGGCAATTTGAGAAGGAGAAGGTTAAATCGGAAGTGACAGTGATGCAGCTGAACATAGGGGATTATGAAGGCAAGAGAGAGGAGCTGGCCAAAGTAGACTGGAAAGGGATGCTAGCAGGAATGACGGTGGAATAGCAATGGCAGGAATTTCTGGGCATAATCCGGAAGACACAGTATCATTTCATTCCAAAAAGGAAGAAAGATTCTAAGGTGAGTAGCAGGCAACCGTGGCTGACAAGAGAAGTTAGGGATAGAATAAAACTAAAAGAAAAGATGTATGACACAGCAAAGAGTAGCCGGAAGCCAGAGGATTGGGAAACTTTCATAGGACAACAGAAGGAAACAAAATGGGCAATACGGGCTAAGAAGATGAAGTACGAAGGGAAGTTGGCCAGGAATATAAAGAAGGACAGTAAAAGCTTCTTTAGATATGGCAAGGGAAAAAGAGTGGCAAAGTCAAATGTGGGTCCCTTGAAGGCAGACACGGGTGAAATTATTATGGGGAACAAGGAAATGGCAGAAGAGTTGAACAGGTACTTCGGATCTGTCTTTACGAAGGAAGACACAACCAATCTCCCAGACGTACTGGAGGACAGCGGATCTAAGGGGGTTGAGGAACTGAAAGAAATTTTCATTAGGCGAGAGATAATATTGGGTAGGTTAATGGGAATGATGGATGATAAATCCCTGGGGCCTGATGGACTGCATCCCAGGGTCCTCAGGGAGGTGGCTCTAGAAATAATGGACGTATTGGTGATCATTTTCCAATGTTCAATAGATTCAGGATCAGTTCCTGTAGATTGGGGGATAGCTAATGTTATCCCACTTTTCAAGAAAGGAGTGAGAGAGAAAATGGGAAATTACAGACCAGTTAGCCTGACTTCGGTGGTGAGAAAGATGCGGGAGTAAATTATTAAATAAGTAATAATGGGGCATTTGGATAGCAGTAAAAGGATTAGTCCAAGTCAGCATGGATTTATGAAAGGACAATCATGCTTGACTAATCTTCTAGAATTATTAGAGGATGTGACAAGTGAAATGGATGAAGGGGTGCCAGGGGATGTAGTGTATCTAGACTTTCAGAAAGCCTTTGATAAGGTCCCGCATGGGAGGCTGGTGATTAAAATTAGAGCGCATGGTATTGGGGTGTTGACGTGGATAGAAAATTGGTTGGCAGACAAGAAGCAAAGAGTAGGAGTGAACGGGTCCTTTTCAGAATGGCAGGTAGTGGCGAGTGAAGTGCTGCAAGGCTCGGTGTTGGGGACGCAACTGTTTACCATATATATTAATGATTTGGAAGAGGGAATTAGGAGCAACACTAGCAAGTTTGTGGATGACACAAAGCTGGGTGGCAGTGTGAACTGTGAAGAGGATGTTAGGAGGTTGCAGGGTGACCTGGACAGGTTGAGTGAGTGGGCAGATGCGTGGCAGACGCAGTATAATATAGATAAATGTGAGGTTATCCACTTTTGTGGCAAAAACAAGGGGGCATATTATTATCTCAATGGGGTTAGGTTAGGTAATGGGGAGGTACAGCGAGACCTGGGTGTCCTTGTACACCAGTCACTGAACATTGGCGTGCAGGTACAGCAGGCAGTGAAGGTATCTAATGGAATGTTGGCCTTCATAGCAAGAGGATTTCAGTATAGCACTAGTGAGGTTCTTCTGCAGTTGCAAGACCACATCTGGAATATTGTGTACAGTTTTGGTCTCCTAATTTGAGGAAGGACATCCTTGTGATTGATGCAGTGCAGCGTAGGTTCACAAGATGATCCAATGAATGGCGGTGCTGGCTCGAAGGGCTGAATGGCCTCCCCTGCACCTATTTTCTACTTTTCTATGTTTCTATAGTGAAAGTATGGTATTGATATGGGTGGAGAACTGGCTGGCAGAAAGGTAGTAGGAATTAACGGATCCTTTTCAAAATGGAAGGCAGTGACTAATGGGTTGCCGTAAGGTTCAGTGCTGTGTCCCCAGTAATTTACAATATATATTAATGATTTAGACAAAGGAATTAAATGGAACATCTCCAGGTTTGCAGATGACACAAATCTATGTGGCTGTGTAAACTGTGAGGAAGATGCTATGAGGCTGCAGGGTGACTTGGATAGGTTGGGTGAGTGGGCAGATGTATGGCAGATGCTGTTTAATGTGGATAAATGTGAGGTTATCCACTTTGGTGGCATGAATAAGAAGGCAAATTATTATCTGAATGGTAGACACAAATTGCTGGAGTAACTCAGCGGGACAGGCAGCATCTCTGAAGAGAATGAATGGGTGATGTTTTGGGCCGAGACCCTTCTTCAGACTGATGTCAGGGGAGTGGGCAGGACAGAGATAGAATGTAGTCAGAGACCGTAAGACTGGTGGGAGAACTTGGAAGGGGGAGGGGACGGAGAGAGTGGGAAAGCAAGAGCTATTTGAAGTCAATGTTCATACTGCTGGGGTGTAAGCTACCCAAGCGAAATATGAGGTGCTGTTCCTTCAATTTGCGCTGGACCTCACTCTGACAATGGAGGAGGCCCAGGACAGAAAGGTCAGATTGGGAATGAGAGGGGGAGTTGAAGTGCTGAGCAACCGGGATATCAGGTAGGTTAAGGCAGACTGAGCGGAGGTGTTCAGTAAAACTGATTATCTGAATGGTGTCAGTTTTGAAAAGGGGAGGTGCAATGAGACCTGGGTGCCCTTGTACATCAGTCACTGAAAGTAAGTATGCAGGTAGAGCAGGCAGTAAATAAAGCAAGTGGCATGTTGGCCTTCATACCAAGAGGATTTGAGTATAGGAGCAAGGAGGTCCTACTGCAATTGCACAGGGCTCTGGTGAGGTCACACCTGGAGTATCATGTACAGTTTTAGTCTCCTAATTTGAGGAAGGCCATTCTTGCTATTGAGGGAGTGCAGCGTAGGTTCACCAGGTTAATTCCCAAGATGGCTGGACTGACATATGATGAAAGAATGGATCGACTGGGCTTATATTCACTGGAATTTAGATGAGAGGGGATCTTATAGAAACATATAAAATTCTTAAGGGATTGAACAGTCTAAATGCAGGAGCATGTTCCCGATGTTGGGGGAGTCCAGAACCAGGGGTCACAGTTTAAGAATAGCGGGTAGGCCATTTAGGGCTGAGATGAGGAAAAACGGTGTCAGCCAGAGAGTTGTGAATCTACAATTATCTGCCACAAATGACAGTGGAGGCCAATTCATTGTTTTTATACAAGAGAGAGTTAGATATAGCTCTTAGACTTCCGGTATGTGGCAGAGCATGGTGGCTGATTAGCCGGAGAGCTCCGTACAGTCGGATAAATAAACCTCCCCTAAATTCAAGTAAGCAAGTATTTAAGTTTTAATGAGTACAGTATGAGTGGGGGAGTCAAAACAAAGAGCAGAAAGTTGCAAGAAAGGATGCTAGAAAAGCAAGAAACAGACGGACAGGCTTGAAGCGACATAGATGAAGACAAAAACAAACAGGCTGGTGGAGACGATGCAACAGAGGCCCTTCATGAGGGATTAAAAAGCATAAGTACACAAATCAACAACATGAGAAGAGAATTAAAAGCAGACTTCACATCATTCAAAGACGATTTCAAGCGGGATATGAGAGAAGAGTTGGCCGATCTTAAACATGAAATTAATCTTCAGATGGCAGCGAATGCACAAGCAATACAAGAGCAAAAAAAAACGGAAGAAGCCGCCACCCGAATAGAGGAGCTGGAAACATGAAGTGTCGCTGCAAACACCATACTCCAAGAAACACTGAAAGACCAGAAGTTACTTGTCGACGAATTGAACAATCTGGTCCAGATCCCGAAGAAATAATCTGCGGATATGCAGTGTGCTGGAGGGTGCGGAAGGTAGCTCAGTACTTCAGTTGGTGGAGAAACTGCTCAGAAGTGAAATGTCAATCCCTGAAATGACAGATTTACAGATTCAATGAGCACACAGATGCCTGGCACAGAAACCAAGCCCCAGCTCCCCTCCAAGATCCATAATTGTCCACTTTCTCCAGTTTAAAGTTAAAGAGATGGTTCACAAACAGGCACGGCAAAAGAAGATCCAACTTGGACAACGAATGCTGTCTTTTGACCATGACTATATTAACGCTGTAGTACAACAACGTAAGGCATACAAACATGTTAAAAGCATCCTAAAAGAGGAAGGAATCCGCTTTCAGACACCATTTACCAAGATATGTATTTACTGAAAAAGTGGACACCAAACCTACAACAGCGCAAAGGAAGTCGTGCGAGAGCTACAACGGAGAGGCTACAAAGTGGAAGAGCTGTGGGGAGACACGGACATGCCGCCACTCCGTGAACAACTCCGCCAAACGGCACGGTGGCAGCTCGTCGAGAGACATGGGGAATCAGAGACGGTCAGACGTGAGATGGGAGTGCCTTCAAGAATTATACCGAAAGACTCATGCCTGAACTGAGATATGATTATGAAGGTACGCATAGACATGGATAATACAGTGGTCCCCGCCACAATATGTTAGAATACTGAGTTCTTATGGAATCCTAAGTTTACAAATATGTGTATTGATATGTATATACATAGACAATTTTTTTATAAGCCTGGTTCTAAAAATATCACCAAGCATCACAGACCTCATGTAGTGTAATTAATGTTGATTTAATACAACTTTCTGTATCAGATAAATCCGACTGTTAGAGAGATTAGCAAAATATTAGAGTTAGAATGAATGGAGGTACCCATGGAGGGTTATCTAGGATAACCCTCTCCTCAAATGGCCCTCTCCTTATCTAGGAGAGGGCCCTTTGTTAGTGTTAGGCTTCCCCCCTTAATTTACAAAGAGATTTGGATATAAAAACACATATTATAGGTCACATACTTGCAGTCATAAAAGAGGAGTGGCAATCTAGATATCAAACTCAGTTAAATTCGAAATGTTTAAAGAAATGCAAGACAAAGAAGGGAGGTATATCATAGTAAAGGGCAATGTTGATAATAATATCCTGACATATTGGTGAATAACTATGCTCCCCCAGATAGTGATAAACATTTTTCAAATCCCTATTTGATATTATTGCATTGGAAGCAGAAGGAATTTGTATATGTGGGGGTGATCTGAATGTTGTACTGAATCATAGGCTTGATACGACAAGTAAAAAGAAGAATAAGAAGCAGTTAACAAAACCACTAAACACTACCTGTGAAGAATTTGTTTTTCTTGATGTCTGGAGGAATTTTCACTCTCGAGAAAGAGACTATACACATTACTCAATACCGCACTCAGTTTACTCCAGAATAGACTATTTCTTAATGCAGAAAGACGACTGTTATAGGGTAACGGATTGCAGAATTGGTGTGGCAGATGTATCAGACCATAACGCCATATACTTAACAATTCAAATGGACAGTAGAAAGAAAAACACAGTGTGGCAATTAAATGTTGGAATACTGAATGATAAAACAACTGTTAATGATATTAAATTGTAAATCAAAACTTATCTAGAGGAGAATGACAATGGGGAGGTGGACCCATCTATACTGTGAGACTCATTGAAGGCTGAAATAATATGTTAATAGCGAGGGCATCACATATTAAAAAGGCCAGAATGAAAACATATAATAAGTTGATATCAGACCTGAAGGATTGGGAACAGAAGTACAAATATAATAAGGACCAGAGAACTTATAAGCAAATAGAAGATTTGAGGGGATAACTGGATGGAATATTGGGTCAAGAGGTGGAGAAAAAAGCAAGA